>JBBBDQ010032372.1:0-209547 GCA_037127315.1 Ascarosepion bandense
TATACCTCAAAAAGTATCACTTTTTAGCTGATTTCGCATAGTTTTTCAACGTAATTTTCAAAGTTTTTAAACTTCTGTAAAGTATCGAAAACTCCAAAATTTTTTAAAAATCTAAGCGTTTCCAATTGTTACCTAATGTTATCAACATGATATAACAATTTTTATTAATTTATCTGAAAGATAAATTAATTTTCTGGAACTTTGAATTTTTCAAAATTTACGTAATAAATCTATTGCATTTTCGAGATTTTCAAACTCCCAGAAAATATTGAAGACCCTAAAATTTTTTTAATATCTAAGTGTTTTCTATTCATACCAAGTGGTTTCAACATGTTTCACCTATTTTCATTTATTTATCCTAAGGATGAATTAATTTTCTGAGACTCTGAAAATTTCAAAATATACCTCAAAAAGTATCACTTTTTAGCTGATTTCGCATAGTTTTTCAACGTAATTTTCAAAGTTTTTAAACTTCTGTAAAATGTCGAAACCTCCAAAATTTTTTAAAAATCTAAGCGTTTCGTAATATTACCTAATGATATCAACATGATATAACAATTTTTATTAATTTATCTGAAAGACAAATTAATTTTCTGAACTTTGAATCTTTCAAAATTTACGTAATAAATCTATTGCATTTTCGAGATTTTCAAACTCCCAGAAAATATTGAAGACCCTAAAATTTTTTTAATATCTAAGTGTTTTCCATTCATACCAAGTGGTTTCAACATGTTTCACCTATTTTCATTAATTTATCCTAAGGATGAATTAATTTTCTGAGACTCTGAAAATTTCAAAATATACCTCAAAAAGTATCACTTTTTAGCTGCTTTCGCATAGTTTTTCAACGTAATTTTCAAAGTTTTTAAACTTCTGTAAAGTATCGAAACCTCCAAAATTTTTTTAAAATCTAAGCGTTTCCTATTATTACCTAATGTTATCAACATGATATAACAATTTTTATTAATTTATCTGAAAGACAAATTAATTTTCTGGAAACTTTGAATTTTTCAAAATTTACGTAATAAATCTATTGCATTTTCGAGATTTCAAACTCCCAGAAAATATTGAAGGCCCTAAAATTTTTTTAATATCTAAGTGTTTTCTATTCATACCAAGTGGTTTCAACATGTTTCACCTATTTTCATTAATTTATCCTAAGGATGAATTAATTTTCTGAGACTCTGAAAATTTCAAAATATACCTCAAAAAGTATCACTTTTTAGCTGATTTCGCATAGTTTTTCAACGTAATTTTCAAAGTTTTTAAAATTCTGTAAAGTATCGAAACCTCCAAAATTTTTAAAAAATCTAAGCGTTTCCTATTATTACCTAATGTTATCAACATGATATAACAATTTTTATTAATTTATCTGTAAGACAAATCAATTTTCTGAAACTTTGAAATTTTCAAAATTTACGTAATAAATCTATTGCATTTTCGAGATTTTCAAACTCCCAGAAAATATTGAAGACCCTAAAATTTTTTTAATATCTAAGTGTTTTCTATTCATACCAAGTGGTTTCAACATGTTTCACCTATTTTCATTAATTTATCCTAGGGATGAATTAATTTTCTGAGACTCTGAAAATTTCAAAATATACCTCAAAAAGTATCACTTTTTAGCTGATTTGCATAGTTTTTCAACGTAATTTTCAAAGTTTTTAAACTTCTGTAAAGTATCGAAACCTCCAAAATTTTTTAAAAATCTGAACGTTTCCTATTGTTACCTAATGATATCAACATGATATAACAATTTTTATTAATTTATCTGAAAGATAATTAATTTTCTGGAACTTTTGAAATTTTCAAAATTTACGTAATAAATCTATTGCATTTTCTAGATCTTCAAACTCCCAGAAAATATTGAAGACCCTAAAATTTTTTTAATATCTAAGTGTTTTCTATTCGTACCAAGTGGTTTCAACATGTTTCACTATTTTCATTAATTTATCCTAAGGATGAATTAATTTTCTGAGACTCTGAAAATTTCAAAATATACCTCAAAAAGTATCACTTTTTAGCTGATTTCGCATAGTTTTTCAACGTAATTTTCAAAGTTTTTAAACTTCTGTAAAGTATCGAAACCTCCAAAATTTTTTAAAAATCTAAGCGTTTCCAATTGTTACCTAATGTTATCAACATGATATAACAATTTTTATTAATTTATCTGAAAGATAAATTAATTTTCTGAAACTTTGAAATTTTCAAAATTTACGTAATAAATCTATTGCATTTTCGAGATTTTCAAACTCCCAGAAAATATTGAAGACCCTAAAATTTTTTTAATATCTAAGTGTTTTCTATTCATACCAAGTGGTTTCAACATGTTTCACCTATTTTCATTTATTTATCCTAAGGATGAATTAATTTTCTGAGACTCTGAAAATTTCAAAATATACCTCAAAAAGTATCACTTTTTAGCTGCTTTCGCATAGTTTTTCAACGTAATTTTCAAAGTTTTTAAACTTCTGTAAAATGTCGAAACCTCCAAAATTTTTTAAAAATCTAAGCGTTTCGTAATGTTACCTAATGATATCAACATGATATAACAATTTTTATTAATTTATCTGAAAGACAAATTAATTTTCTGGAACTTTGAATCTTTCAAAATTTACGTAATAAATCTATTGCATTTTCGAGATTTTCAAACTCCCAGAAAATATTGAAGACCCTAAAATTTTTTTAATATCTAAGTGTTTTCTATTCATACCAAGTGGTTTCAACATGTTTCACCTATTTTCATTAATTTATCCTAAGGATGGATTAATTTTCTGAGACTCTGAAAATTTCAAAATATACCTCAAAAAGTATCACTTTTTAGCTGATTTCGCATAGTTTTTCAACGTAATTTTCAAAGTTTTTAAAATTCTGTAAAGTATCGAAACCTCCAAAATTTTTTAAAAAATCTAAGCGTTTCCTATTATTACCTAATGTTATCAACATGATATAACAATTTTTATTAATTTATCTGTAAGACAAATCAATTTTCTGAAACTTTGAAATTTTCAAAATTTACGTAATAAATCTATTGCATTTTCGAGATTTTCAAACTCCCAGAAAATATTGAAGACCCTAAAATTTTTTTAATATCTAAGTGTTTTCTATTCATACCAAGTGGTTTCAACATGTTTCACCTATTTTCATTAATTTATCCTAGGGATGAATTAATTTTCTGAGACTCTGAAAATTTCAAAATATACCTCAAAAAGTATCACTTTTTAGCTGATTTCGCATAGTTTTTCAACGTAATTTTCAAAGTTTTTAAACTTCTGTAAAGTATCGAAACCTCCAAAATTTTTAAAAATCTAAGCGTTTCCTATTGTTACCTAATGATGTCAACATGATATAACAATTTTTATTAATTTATCTGAAAGATAAATTAATTTTCTGGAACTTTGAAATTTTCAAAATTTACGTAATAAATCTATTGCATTTTCTAGATCTTCAAACTCCCAGAAAATATTGAAGACCCTAAAATTTTTTTAATATCTAAGTGTTTTCTATTCGTACCAAGTGGTTTCAACATGTTTCCCCTATTTTCATTAATTTATCCTAAGGATGAATTAATTTTCTGAGACTCTGAAAATTTCAAAATATACCTCAAAAAGTATCACTTTTTAGCTGATTTCGCATAGTTTTTCAACGTAATTTTCAAAGTTTTTAAACTTCTGTAAAATGTCGAAACCTCCAAAATTTTTTAAAAATCTAAGCGTTTCGTAATGTTACCTAATGATATCAACATGATATAACAATTTTTATTAATTTATCTGAAAGACAAATTAATTTTCTGGAACTTTGAATCTTTCAAAATTTACGTAATAAATCTATTGCATTTTCGAGATTTTCAAACTCCCAGAAAATATTGAAGACCCTAAAATTTTTTTAATATCTAAGTGTTTTCTATTCATACCAAGTGGTTTCAACATGTTTCACCTATTTTCATTAATTTATCCTAAGGATGAATTAATTTTCTGAGACTCTGAAAATTTCAAAATATACCTCAAAAAGTATCACTTTTTAGCTGATTTCGCATAGTTTTTCAACGTAATTTTCAAAGTTTTTAAAATTCTGTAAAGTATCGAAACCTCCAAAATTTTTTAAAAATCTAAGCGTTTCCTATTATTACCTAATGTTATCAACATGATATAACAATTTTTATTAATTTATCTGAAAGACAAATTAATTTTCTGAAACTTTGAAATTTTCAAAATTTACGTAATAAATCTATTGCATTTTCGAGATTTTCAAACTCCCAGAAAATATTGAAGACCCTAAAATTTATTTAATATCTAAGTGTTTTCTATTCATACCAAGTGGTTTCAACATGTTTCACCTATTTTTCATTAATTTATCCTAAGGATGAATTAATTTTCAGAAGACTCTGAAAATTTCAAAATATACCTCAAAAAGTATCACTTTTTAGCTGATTTCGCATAGTTTTTCAACGTAATTTTCAAAGTTTTTAAACTTCTGTAAAGTATCGAAACCTCCAAAATTTTTTTAAAATCTAAGCGTTTCCTATTGTTACCTAATGTTATCAACATGATATAACAATTTTTATTAATTTATCTGAAAGACAAATTAATTTTCTGAAACTTTGAAATTTTCAAAATTTACGTAATAAATCTATTGCATTTTCGAGATTTTCAAACTCCCAGAAAATATTGAAGACCCTAAAATTTTTTTAATATCTAAGTGTTTTCTATTCATACCAAGTGGTTTCAACATGTTTCACCTATTTTCATTAATTTATCCTAAGGATGAATTAATTTTCTGAGACTCTGAAAATTTCAAAATATACCTCAAAAAAGTATCACTTTTTGCTGATTTCGCATAGTTTTTCAACGTAATTTTCAAAGTTTTTAAACTTCTGTAAAGTATCGAAACCTCAAAAATTTTTTAAAATCTAAGCGTTTCCTATTGTTACCTAATGTTATCAACATGATATAACAATTTTTATTAATTTATCTGAAAGACAAATTAATTTTCTGGAACTTTGAATTTTTCAAAATTTACGTAATAAATCTATTGCATTTTCGAGATTTTCAAACTCCCAGAAAATATTGAAGACCCTAAAATTTTTATAATATCTAAGTGTTTTCTATTCATACCAAGTGGTTTCAACATGTTTCATCTATTTTCATTAATTTATCCTAAGGATGAATTAATTTTCTGAGACTCTGAAAATTTCAAAATATACCTCAAAAAGTATCACTTTTTAGCTGATTTCGCATAGTTTTTCAACGTAATTTTCAAAGTTTTTAAACTTCTGTAAAGTATCGAAACCTCCAAAATTTTTTAAAAATCTAAGCGTTTCCTATTATTACCTAATGTTATCAACATGATATAACAATTTTTATTAATTTATCTGAAAGACAAATTAATTTTCTGAAACTTTGAAATTTTCAAAATTTACGTAATAAATCTATTGCATTTTCGAGATTTTCAAACTCCCAGAAAATATTGAAGACCCTAAAATTTTTTTAATATCTAAGTGTTTTCTATTCATACCAAGTGGTTTCAACATGTTTCATCTATTTTCATTAATTTATCCTAAGGATGAATTAATTTTCTGAGACTCTGAATATTTCAAAATATACCTAAAAAGTATCACTTTTTAGCTGATTTCGCATAGTTTTTCAACGTAATTTTCAAAGTATTTAAACTTCTGTAAAGTATCGAAACCTCCAAAATTTTTTTAAAATCTAAGCGTTTCCTATTGTTACCTAATGTTATCCACAATGTATAACAATTTTTATTAATTTATCTGAAAGATAAATTAATTTTCTGGAACTTTGAATTTTTCAAAATTTACGTAATAAATCTATTGCATTTTCGAGATTTTCAAACTCCCAGAAAATATTGAAGACCCTACAATTTTTGTAATATCTAAGTGTTTTCTATTCATACCAAGTGGTTTCAACATGTTTCACTTATTTTCATTAATTTATCCTAAGGATGAATTAATTTTCTGAGACTCTGAAAATTTCAAAATATACCTAAAAAAGTATCACTTTTTAGCTGATTTCGCATAGTTTTTCAACGTAATTTTCAAAGTTTTTAAACTTCTGTAAAGTACCGAAACCTCCAAAATTTTTTTAAAAATCTAAGCGTTTCCTATTGTTACCTAATGTTATCAACATGATATACCAATTTTTATTAATTTATCTGAAAGATAAATTAATTTTCTGGAACTTTGAATTTTTCAAAATTTACGTTATAAATCTATTGCATTTTCGAGATTTTCAAACTCCCAGAAAATATTGAAGACCCTAAAATTTTTTGATATCTAAGTGTTTTCTATTCATACCAAGTGGTTTCAACATGTTTCACCTATTTTCATTAATTTATCCTAAGGATGAATTAATTTTCTGAGAACTCTGAAAATTTCAAAATATACCTAAAAAAGTATCACTTTTTAGCTGATTTCGCATAGTTTTTCAACGTAATTTTCAAAGTTTTTAAACTTCTGTAAAATATCGAAACCTCCAAAGTTTTTTTAAAATCTAAGCGTTTCCTATTGTTACCTAATGTTATCAACATGATATAACAATTTTTATTGATTTATCTGAAAGACAAATTAATTTTCTGAAACTTTGAAATTTTCAAAATTTACGTAATAAATCTATTGCATTTTCGATATTTTCAAACTCCCAGAAAATATTGAAGACCCTAAAATTTATTTAATATCTAAGTGTTTTCTATTCATACCAAGTGGTTTCAACATGTTTCACCTATTTTCATTAATTTATCCTAAGGATGAATTAATTTTCTGAGACTCTGAAAATTTCAAAATATACCTCAAAAAGTATCACTTTTTAGCTGATTTCGCATAGTTTTTCAACGTAATTTTCAAAGTTTTTAAACTTCTGTAAAGTATCGAAACCTCCAAAATTTTTAAAAAATCTAAGCGTTTCCTATTATTACCTAATGTTATCAACATGATATAACAATTTTTATTAATTTATCTCAAAGACAAATTAATTTTCTGAAACTTTGAAATTTTCAAAATTTACGTAATAAATCTATTGCATTTTCGAGATTTTCAAACTCCCAGAAAATATTGAAGACCCTAAAATTTTTTTAATATCTAAGTGTTTTCTATTCATACCAAGTGGTTTCAACATGTTTCACCTATTTTCATTAATTCATCCTAAGGATGAATTAATTTTCTGAGACTCTGAGAATTTCAAAATATACCTCAAAAAGTATCACTTTTTAGCTGATTTCGCATAGTTTTTCAACGTAATTTTCAAAGTTTTTAAACTTCTGTAAAGTATCGAAACCTCCAAAATTTTTTAAAAATCTAAGCGTTTCCTATTATTACCTAATGTTATCAACATGATATAACAATTTTTATTAATTTATCTGAAAGACAAATTAATTTTCTGAAACTTTGAAATTTTCAAAATTTACGTAATAAATCTATTGCATTTTCGAGATTTTCAAACTCCCAGAAAATATTGAAGACCCTAAAATTTTTTTAATATCTAAGTGTTTTCTATTCATACCAACTGGTTTCAACATGTTTCACCTATTTTCATTAATTTATCCTAAGGATGAATTAATTTTCTGAGACTCTGAAAATTTCAAAATATACCTCAAAAACTATCACTTTTTAGCTGATTTCGCATAGTTTTTCAACGTAATTTTCAAAGTTTTTAAACTTCTGTAAAGTATCGAAACCTCGAAAATTTTTTAAAAATCTAAGCGTTTCCTATTATTACCTAATGTTATCAACATGATATAACAATTTTTATTAATTTATCTGAAAGACAAATTAATTTTCTAGAAACTTTGAAATTTTCAAAATTTACGTAATAAATCTATTGCATTTTCGAGATTTTCAAACTCCCAGAAAATATTGAAGACCCTAAAATTTTTTAATATCTAAGTGTTTTCTGTTCATACAAAGTGGTTTCAACATGTTTCACCTATTTTCATTAATTTATCCTAAGGATGAATTAATTTTCTGAGACTCTGAAAATTTCAAAATATACCTCAAAAAGTGTCACTTTTTAGCTGATTTCGCATGGTTTTTCAACGTAATTTTCAAAGTTTTTAAACTTCTGTAAAGTATCGAAACCTCCAAAATTTTTTAAAAATCTAAGCGTTTCCTATTATTACCTAATGTTATCAACATGATATAACAATTTTTATTAATTTATCTGAAAGACAAATTAATTTTCTGAAACTTTGAAATTTTCAAAATTTACGTAATAAATCTATTGCATTTTCGAGATTTTCAAACTCCCAGAAAATATTGAAGACCCTAAAATTTTTTAATATCTAAGTGTTTTCTGTTCATACAAAGTGGTTTCAACATGTTTCACCTATTTTCATTCATTTATCCTAAGGATGAATTAATTTTCTGAGACTCTGAAAATTTCAAAATATACCTCAAAATGTATCACTTTTTAGCTGATTTCGCATAGTTTTTCAACGTAATTTTCAAAGTTTTTAAACTTCTGTAAAGTATCGAAACCTCCAAAATTTTTAAAAATCTAAGCGTTTCCTATTATTACCTAATGTTATCAACATGATATAACAATTTTTATTAATTTATCTGAAAGACAAATTAATTTTCTGAAACTTTGAAATTTTCAAAATTTACGTAATAAATCTATTGCATTTTCGAGATTTTCAAACTCCCAGAAAATATTGAAGACCCTAAAATTTTTTTAATATCTAAGTGTTTTCTATTCATACCAAGTGGTTTCAACATGTTTCACCTATTTTCATTAATTTATCCTAAGGATGAATTAATTTTCTGAGACTCTGAAAATTTCAAAATATACCTCAAAAACTATCACTTTTTAGCTGATTTCGCATAGTTTTTCAACGTAATTTTCAAAGTTTTTAAACTTCTGTAAAGTATCGAAACCTCGAAAATTTTTTAAAAATCTAAGCGTTTCCTATTATTACCTAATGTTATCAACATGATATAACAATTTTTATTAATTTATCTGAAAGACAAATTAATTTTCTGAAACTTTGAAATTTTCAAAATTTACGTAATAAATCTATTGCATTTTCGAGATTTTCAAACTCCCAGAAAATATTGAAGACCCTAAAATTTTTTAATATCTAAGTGTTTTCTATTCATACAAAGTGGTTTCAACATGTTTCACCTATTTTCATTAATTTATCCTAAGGATGAATTAATTTTCTGAGACTCTGAAAATTTCAAAATATACCTCAAAAAGTATCACTTTTTAGCTGATTTCGCATAGTTTTTCAACGTAATTTTCAAAGTTTTTAAACTTCTGTAAAGTATCGAAACCTCCAAAATTTTTTAAAAATCTAAGCGTTTCCTATTGTTACCTAATGTTATCAACATGATATAACAATTTTTATTAATTTATCTGAAAGACAAATTAATTTTCTGAAACTTTGAAATTTTCAATATTCACGTAATAAATCTATTGCATTTTCGAGATTTTCAAACTCCCAGAAAATATTGAAGACCCTAAAATTTTTTTAATATCTAAGTGTTTTCTATTCATACCAAGTGGTTTCAACATGTTTCACCTATTTTCATTAATTTATCCTAAGGATGAATAAATTTTCTGAGACTCTGAAAATTTCAAAATATATCTCAAAAAGTATCACTTTTTAGCTGATTTCGCATAGTTTTTCAACGTAATTTTCAAAGTTTTAAACTTCTGTAAAGTATCGAAACCTCCAAAATTTTTTAAAAATCTAAGCGTTTCCTATTATTACCTAATGTTATCAACATGATATAACAATTTTTATTAATTTATCTGAAAGACAAATTAATTTTCTGAAACTTTGAAATTTTCAAAATTTACGTAATAAATCTATTGCATTTTCGAGATTTTCAAACTCCCAGAAAATATTGAAGACCCTAAAATTTTTTTAATATCTAAGTGTTTTCTATTCATACCAAGTGGTTTCAACATGTTACCTATTTTCATTAATTTATCCTAAGGATGAATAAATTTTCTGAGACTCTGAAAATTTCAAAATATATCTCAAAAAGTATCACTTTTTAGCTGATTTCGCATAGTTTTTCAACGTAATTTTCAAAGTTTTTAAACTTCTGTAAAGTATCGAAACCTCCAAAATTTTTTAAAAATCTAAGCGTTTCCTATTATTACCTAATGTTATCAACATGATATAACAATTTTTATTAATTTATCTGAAAGACAAATTAATTTTCTGAAACTTTGAAATTTTCAAAATTTACGTAATAAATCTATTGCATTTTCGAGATTTTCAAACTCCCAGAAAATATTGAAGACCCTAAAATTTTTTTAATATCTAAGTGTTTTCTATTCATACCAAGTGGTTTCAACATGTTACCTATTTTCATTAATTTATCCTAAGGATGAATAAATTTTCTGAGACTCTGAAAATTTCAAAATATATCTCAAAAAGTATCACTTTTTTAGCTGATTTCGCATAGTTTTTCAAAGTAATTTTCAAAGTTTTAAACTTCTGTAAAGTATCGAAACCTCAAAATTTTTAAAAATCTAAGCGTTTCCTATTATTACCTAATGTTATCAACATGATATAACAATTTTTATTAATTTATCTGAAAGACAAATTAATTTTCTGAAACTTTGAAATTTTCAAAATTTACGTAATAAATCTATTGCATTTTCGAGATTTTCAAACTCCCAGAAAATATTGAAGACCCTAAAATTTTTTTAATATCTAAGTGTTTTCTATTCATACCAAGTGGTTTCAACATGTTACCTATTTTCATTAATTTATCCTAAGGATGAATAAATTTTCTGAGACTCTGAGAATTTCAAAATATACCTCAAAAAGTATCACTTTTTAGCTGATTTCGCATAGTTTTTCAACGTAATTTTCAAAGTTTTTAAACTTCTGTAAAGTATCGAAACCTCGAAAATTTTTTAAAAATCTAAGCGTTTCCTATTATTACCTAATGTTATCAACATGATATAACAATTTTTATTAATTTATCTGAAAGACAAATTAATTTTCTGAAACTTTGAAATTTTCAAAATTTACGTAATAAATCTATTGCATTTTCGAGATTTTCAAACTCCCAGAAAATATTGAAGACCCTAAAATTTTTTAATATCTAAGTGTTTTCTGTTCATACAAAGTGGTTTCAACATGTTTCACCTATTTTCATTAATTTATCCTAAGGATGAATTAATTTTCTGAGACTCTGAAAATTTCAAAATATACCTCAAAAAGTGTCACTTTTTAGCTGATTTCGCATGGTTTTTCAACGTAATTTTCAAAGTTTTAAACTTCTGTAAAGTATCGAAACCTCCAAAATTTTTTAAAAATCTAAGCGTTTCCTATTATTACCTAATGTTATCAACATGATATAACAATTTTTATTACTTTATCTGAAAGACAAATTAATTTTCTGAAACTTTGAAATTTTCAAAATTTACGTAATAAATCTATTGCATTTTCGAGATTTTCAAACTCCCAGAAAATATTGAAGACCCTAAAATTTTTTTAATATCTAAGTGTTTTCTGTTCATACAAAGTGGTTTCAACATGTTTCACCTATTTTCATTCATTTATCCTAAGGATGAATTAATTTTCTGAGACTCTGAAAATTTCAAAATATACCTCAAAATGTATCACTTTTTAGCTGATTTCGCATAGTTTTTCAACGTAATTTTCAAAGTTTTTAAACTTCTGTAAAGTATCGAAACCTCCAAAATTTTTTAAAAATCTAAGCGTTTCCTATTATTACCTAATGTTATCAACATGATATAACAATTTTTATTAATTTATCTGAAAGACAAATTAATTTTCTGAAACTTTGAAATTTTCAAAATTTACGTAATAAATCTATTGCATTTTCGAGATTTTCAAACTCCCAGAAAATATTGAAGACCCTAAAATTTTTTTAATATCTAAGTGTTTTCTATTCATACCAAGTGGTTTCAACATGTTTCACCTATTTTCATTAATTTATCCTAAGGATGAATTAATTTTCTGAGACTCTGAAAATTTCAAAATATACCTCAAAAAGTATCACTTTTTAGCTGATTTCGCATAGTTTTTCAACGTAATTTTCAAAGTTTTTAAACTTCTGTAAAGTATCGAAACCTCCAAAATTTTTTAAAAATCTAAGCGTTTCCTATTATTACCTAATGTTATCAACATGATATAACAATTTTTATTAATTTATCTGAAAGACAAATTAATTTTCTGAAACTTTGAAATTTTCAAAATTTACGTAATAAATCTATTGCATTTTCGAGATTTTTCAAACTCCCAGAAAATATTGAAGACCATAAAATTTTTTTAATATCTAAGTGTTTTCTATTCATACCACGTGGTTTCAACATGTTTCACCTATTTTCATTAATTTATCCTAAGGATGAATTAGTTTTCTGAGACTCTGAAAATTTCAAAATATACCTCAAAAATTATCACTTTTTAGCTGATTTCGCATAGTTTTTCAACGTAATTTTCAAAGTTTTTATACTTCTGTAAAGTATCGAAACCTCCAAAATTTTTAAAAATCTAAGCGTTTCCTATTATTACCTAATGTTATCAACATTATATAACAATTTTTATTAATTTATCTGAAAGACAAATTAATTTTCTGAAACTTTGAAATTTTCAAAATTTACGTAATAAATCTATTGCATTTTCGAGATTTTCAAACTCCCAGAAAATATTGAAGACCCTAAAATTTTTTTAATATATAAGTGTTTTCTATTCATACCAAGTGGTTTCAACATGTTTCACCTATTTTCATTAATTTATCCTAAGGATGAATTAATTTTCTGAGACTCTGAATATTTCAAAATATACCTCAAAAAGTATCACTTTTTAGCTGATTTCGCATAGTTTTTCAACGTAATTTTCAAAGTTTTTAAACTTCTGTAAAGTATCGAAACCTCCAAAATTTTTAAAAATCTAAGCGTTTCCTATTGTTACCTAATGTTATCAACATGATATAACAATTTTTATTAATTTATCTGAAAGACAAATTAATTTTCTGAAACTTTGAAATTTTCAATATTCACGTAATAAATCTATTGCATTTTCGAGATTTTCAAACTCCCAGAAAATATTGAAGACCCTAAAATTTTTTTAATATCTAAGTGTTTTCTATTCATACCAAGTGGTTTCAACATGTTTCACCTATTTTCATTAATTTATCCTAAGGATGAATAAATTTTCTGAGACTCTGAAAATTTCAAAATATATCTCAAAAAGTATCACTTTTTAGCTGATTTCGCATAGTTTTTCAACGTAATTTTCAAAGTTTTAAACTTCTGTAAAGTATCGAAACCTCCAAAATTTTTTAAAAATCTAAGCGTTTCCTATTATTACCTAATGTTATCAACATGATATAACAATTTTTATTAATTTATCTGAAAGACAAATTAATTTTCTGAAACTTTGAAATTTTCAAAATTTACGTAATAAATCTATTGCATTTTCGAGATTTTCAAACTCCCAGAAAATATTGAAGACCCTAAAATTTTTTTAATATCTAAGTGTTTTCTATTCATACCAAGTGGTTTCAACATGTTACCTATTTTCATTAATTCATCCTAAGGATGAATTAATTTTCTGAGACTCTGAAAATTTCAAAATATACCTCAAAAAGTATCACTTTTTAGCTGATTTCGCATAGTTTTTCAACGTAATTTTCAAAGTTTTTAAACTTCTGTAAAGTATCGAAACCTCCAAAATTTTTTAAAAATCTAAGCGTTTCCTATTATTACCTAATGTTATCAACATGATATAACAATTTTTATTAATTTATCTGAAAGACAAATTAATTTTCTGAAACTTTGAAATTTTCAAAATTTACGTAATAAATCTATTGCATTTTCGAGATTTTCAAACTCCCAGAAAATATTGAAGACCCTAAAATTTTTTTAATATATAAGTGTTTTCTATTCATACCAAGTGGTTTCAACATGTTTCACCTATTTTCATTAATTTATCCTAAGGATGAATTAATTTTCTGAGACTCTGAATATTTCAAAATATACCTCAAAAAGTATCACTTTTTAGCTGATTTCGCATAGTTTTTCAACGTAATTTTCAAAGTTTTTAAACTTCTGTAAAGTATCGAAACCTCCAAAATTTTTTAAAAATCTAAGCGTTTCCTATTGTTACCTAATGTTATCAACATGATATAACAATTTTTATTAATTTATCTGAAAGACAAATTAATTTTCTGAAACTTTGAAATTTTCAATATTCACGTAATAAATCTATTGCATTTTCGAGATTTTCAAACTCCCAGAAAATATTGAAGACCCTAAAATTTTTTTAATATCTAAGTGTTTTCTATTCATACCAAGTGGTTTCAACATGTTTCACCTATTTTCATTAATTTATCCTAAGGATGAATAAATTTTCTGAGACTCTGAAAATTTCAAAATATATCTCAAAAAGTATCACTTTTTAGCTGATTTCGCATAGTTTTTCAACGTAATTTTCAAAGTTTTAAACTTCTGTAAAGTATCGAAACCTCCAAAATTTTTTAAAAATCTAAGCGTTTCCTATTATTACCTAATGTTATCAACATGATATAACAATTTTTATTAATTTATCTGAAAGACAAATTAATTTTCTGAAACTTTGAAATTTTCAAAATTTACGTAATAAATCTATTGCATTTTCGAGATTTTCAAACTCCCAGAAAATATTGAAGACCCTAAAATTTTTTTAATATCTAAGTGTTTTCTATTCATACCAAGTGGTTTCAACATGTTACCTATTTTCATTAATTTATCCTAAGGATGAATAAATTTTCTGAGACTCTGAAAATTTCAAAATATATCTCAAAAAGTATCACTTTTTAGCTGATTTCGCATAGTTTTTCAACGTAATTTTCAAAGTTTTAAACTTCTGTAAAGTATCGAAACCTCCAAAATTTTTTAAAAATCTAAGCGTTTCCTATTATTACCTAATGTTATCAACATGATATAACAATTTTTATTAATTTATCTGAAAGACAAATTAATTTTCTGAAAACTTTGAAATTTTCAAAATTTACGTAATAAATCTATTGCATTTTCGAGATTTTCAAACTCCCAGAAAATATTGAAGACCCTAAAATTTTTTTAATATCTAAGTGTTTTCTATTCATACCAAGTGGTTTCAACATGTTACCTATTTTCATTAATTTATCCTAAGGATGAATAAATTTTCTGAGACACTGAAAATTTCAAAATATATCTCAAAAAGTATCACTTTTTAGCTGATTTCGCATAGTTTTTCAACGTAATTTTCAAAGTTTTTAAACTTCTGTAAAGTATCGAAACCTCCAAAATTTTTTAAAAATCTAAGCGTTTCCTATTATTACCTAATGTTATCAACATGATATAACAATTTTTATTAATTTATCTGAAAGACAAATTAATTTTCTGAAACTTTGAAATTTTCAAAATTTACGTAATAAATCTATTGCATTTTCGAGATTTTCAAACTCCCAGAAAATATTGAAGACCCTAAAATTTTTTTAATATCTAAGTGTTTTCTATTCATACCAAGTGGTTTCAACATGTTACCTATTTTCATTAATTTATCCTAAGGATGAATTAATTTTCTGAGACTCTGAAAATTTCAAAATATACCTCAAAAAGTATCACTTTTTAGCTGATTTCGCATAGTTTTTCAACGTAATTTTCAAAGTTTTTAAACTTCTGTAAAGTATCGAAACCTCCAAAATTTTTTAAAAATCTAAGCGTTTCCTATTATTACCTAATGTTATCAACATGATATAACAATTTTTATTAATTTATCTGAAAGACAAATTAATTTTCTGAAACTTTGAAATTTTCAAAATTTACGTAATAAATCTATTGCATTTTCGAGATTTTCAAACTCCCAGAAAATATTGAAGACCCTAAAATTTTTGTAATATATAAGTGTTTTCTATTCATACCAAGTGGTTTCAACATGTTTCACCTATTTTCATTAATTTATCCTAAGGATGAATTAATTTTCTGAGACTCTGAATATTTCAAAATATACCTCAAAAAGTATCACTTTTTAGCTGATTTCGCATAGTTTTTCAACGTAATTTTCAAAGTTTTTAAACTTCTGTAAAGTATCGAAACCTCCAAAATTTTTTTAAAATCTAAGCGTTTCCTATTGTTACCTAATGTTATCAACATGATATAACAATTTTTATTAATTTATCTGAAAGACAAATTAATTTTCTGAAACTTTGAAATTTTCAATATTCACGTAATAAATCTATTGCATTTTCGAGATTTTCAAACTCCCAGAAAATATTGAAGACCCTAAAATTTTTTTAATATCTAAGTGTTTTCTATTCATACCAAGTGGTTTCAACATGTTTCACCTATTTTCATTAATTTATCCTAAGGATGAATAAATTTTCTGAGACTCTGAAAATTTCAAAATATATCTCAAAAAGTATCACTTTTTAGCTGATTTCGCATAGTTTTTCAACGTAATTTTCAAAGTTTTAAACTTCTGTAAAGTATCGAAACCTCCAAAATTTTTTAAAAATCTAAGCGTTTCCTATTATTACCTAATGTTATCAACATGATATAACAATTTTTATTAATTTATCTGAAAGACAAATTAATTTTCTGAAACTTTGAAATTTTCAAAATTTACGTAATAAATCTATTGCATTTTCGAGATTTTCAAACTCCCAGAAAATATTGAAGACCCTAAAATTTTTTTAATATCTAAGTGTTTTCTATTCATACCAAGTGGTTTCAACATGTTACCTATTTTCATTAATTCATCCTAAGGATGAATTAATTTTCTGAGACTCTGAAAATTTCAAAATATACCTCAAAAAGTATCACTTTTTAGCTGATTTCGCATAGTTTTTCAACGTAATTTTCAAAGTTTTTAAACTTCTGTAAAGTATCGAAACCTCCAAAATTTTTTAAAAATCTAAGCGTTTCCTATTATTACCTAATGTTATCAACATGATATAACAATTTTTATTAATTTATCTGAAAGACAAATTAATTTTCTGAAACTTTGAAATTTTCAAAATTTACGTAATAAATCTATTGCATTTTCGAGATTTTCAAACTCCCAGAAAATATTGAAGACCCTAAAATTTTTTTAATATCTAAGTGTTTTCTATTCATACCAAGTGGTTTCAACATGTTTCACCTATTTTCATTAATTTATCATGAGGATGAATTAATTTTCTGAGACTCTGAAAATTTCAAAGTATACCTCAAAAAGTATCACTTTTTAGCTGATTTCGCATAGTTTTTCAACGTAATTTTCAAAGTTTTTAAACTTCTGTAAAGTATCGAAACCTCCAAAATTTTTTTAAAATCTAAGCGTTTCCTATTGTTACCTAATGTTATCAACATGATATAACAATTTTTATTAATTTATCTGAAAGATAAATTAATTTTCTGGAACTTAGAATTTTTCAAAATTTACGTAATAAATCTATTGCATTTTCGAGATTTTCAAACTCGCAGAAAATATTGAAGACCCTAAAATTTTTTTAATATCTAAGTGTTTTCTATTCATACCAAGTGGTTTCAACATGTTTCACCTATTTTCATTAATTTATCCTAAGGATGAATTAATTTTCTGAGACTCTGAAAATTTCAAAATATATCTCAAAGAGTATCACTTTTTAGCTGATTTCGCATAGTTTTTCAACGTAATTTTCAAAGTTTTTAAACTTCTGTAAAGTATCGAAACCTCCAAAATTTTTTAAAAATCTAAGCGTTTCCTATTATTACCTAATGTTATCAACATGATATAACAATTTTTATTAATTTATCTGAAAGACAAATTAATTTTCTGAAACTTTGAAATTTTCAAAATTTACGTAATAAATCTATTGCATTTTCGAGATTTTCAAACTCCCAGAAAATATTGAAGACCCTAAAATTTTTTTAATATCTAAGTGTTTTCTATTCATACCAAGTGGTTTCAACATGTTTCACCTATTTTCATTAATTTATCCTAAGGATGAATTAGTTTTATGAGACTCTGAAAATTTCAAAATATACCTCAAAAAGTATCACTTTTTAGCTGATTTCGCATAGTTTTTCAACGTAATTTTCAGAGTTTTTAAAATTCTGTAAAGTATCGAAACCTCCAAAATTTTTTAAAAATCTAAGCGTTTCCTATTATTACCTAATGTTATCAACATGATATAACAATTTTTATTAATTTATCTGAAAGACAATGTAATTTTCTGAAACTTTGAAATTTTCAAAATTTACGTAATAAATCTATTGCATTTTCGAGATTTTCAAACTCCCAGAAAATATTGAAGACCCTAAAATTTTTAATATATAAGTGTTTTCTATTCATACCAAGTGGTTTCAACATGTTTCACCTATTTTCATTAATTTATCCTAAGGATGAATTAATTTTCTGAGACTCTGAAAATTTCAAAATATACCTCAAAAAGTATCACTTTTTAGCTGATTTCGCATAGTTTTTCAACGTAATTTTCAAAGTTTTTAAACTTCTGTAAAGTATCGAAACCTCCAAAATTTTTTAAAAATCTAAGCGTTTCCTATTATTACCTAATGTTATCAACATGATATAACAATTTTTATTAATTTATCTGAAAGACAAATTAATTTTCTGAAACTTTGAAATTTTCAAAATTTACGAAATAAATCTATTGCATTTTCGAGATTTTCAAACTCCCAGAAAATATTGAAGACCCTAAAATTTTTTTAATATCTAAGTGTTTTCTATTCATACCAAGTGGTTTCAACATGTTTCACCTATTTTCATTAATTTATCATGAGGATGAATTAATTTTCTGAGACTCTGAAAATTTCAAAGTATACCTCAAAAAGTATCACTTTTTAGCTGATTTCGCATAGTTTTTCAACGTAATTTTTAAAGTTTTTAAACTTCTGTAAAGTATCGAAACCTCCAAAATTTTTTTAAAATCTAAGCGTTTCCTATTGTTACCTAATGTTATCAACATGATATAACAATTTTTATTAATTTATCTGAAAGATAAATTAATTTTCTGGAACTTAGAATTTTTCAAACTTTACGTAATAAATCTATTGCATTTTCGAGATTTTCAAACTCCCAGAAAATATTGAAGACCCTAAAATTTTTTTAATATCTAAGTGTTTTCTATTCATACCAAGTGGTTTCAACATGTTTCACCTATTTTCATTAATTTATCCTAAGGATGAATTAATTTTCTGAGACTCTGAAAATTTCAAAATATACCTCAAAAAGTATCACTTTTTAGCTGATTTCGCATAGTTTTTCAACGTAATTTTCAAAGTATTTAAACTTCTGTAAAGTATCGAAACCTCGAAAATTTTTTAAAAATCTAAGCGTTTCCTATTATTACCTAATGTTATCAACATGATATAACAATTTTTATTAATTTATCTGAAAGACAAATTAATGTTCTGAAACTTTGAAATTTTCAAAATTTACGTAATAAATCTATTGCATTTTCGAGATTTTCAAACTCCCAGAAAATATTGAAGACCCTAAAATTTTTTTAATATCTAAGTGATTTCTATTCATACCAAGTGGTTTCAACATGTTTCACCTATTTTCATTAATTTATCCTAAGGATGAATTAATTTTCTGAGACTCTGAATATTTCAAAATATACCTCAAAAAGTATCACTTTTTAGCTGCTTTCGCATAGTTTTTCAACGTAATTTTCAAAGTTTTTAAACTTCTGTAAAGTATCGAAACCTCCAAAATTTTTTAAAAATCTAAGCGTTTCCTATTATTACCTAATGTTATCAACATGATATAACAATTTTTATTAATTTATCTGAAAGACAAATTAATTTTCTGAAACTTTGAAATTTTCAAAATTTACGTAATAAATCTATTGCATTTTCGAGATTTTCAAACTCCCAGAAAATATTGAAGACCCTAAAATTTTTTTAATATCTAAGTGTTTTCTATTCATACCAAATGGTTTCAACATGTTTCACCTATTTTCATTAATTTATCCTAAGGATGAATTAATTTTCTGAGACTCTGAAAATTTCAAAATATACCTCAAAAAGTATCACTTTTTAGCTGATTTCGCATAGTTTTTCAACGTAATTTTCAAAGTTTTTAAACTTCTGTAAAGTATCGAAACCTCCAAAGTTTTTTTAAAATCTAAGCGTTTCCTATTGTTACCTAATGTTATCAACATGATATAACAATTTTTATTAATTTATCTGAAAGATAAATTAATTTTCTGAAACTTTGAAATTTTCAAAATTTACGTAATAAATCTATTGCATTTTCGAGATTTTCAAACTCCCAGAAAATATTGAAGACCCTAAAATTTTTTTAATATCTAAGTGTTTTCTATTCATACCAAGTGGTTTCAACATGTTTCACCTATTTTCATTAATTTATCCTAAGCATGAATTAATTTTCTGAGACACTGAAAATTTCAAAATATACCTCAAAAAGTATCACTTTTTAGCTGATTTCGCATAGTTTTTCAACGTAATTTTCAAAGTTTTTAAACTTCTGTAAAGTATCGAAACCTCCAAAATTTTTTAAAAATCTAAGCGTTTCCTATTATTACCTAATGTTATCAACATGATATAACAATTTTTATTAATTTATCTGAAAGATAAATTAATTTTCTGAAACTTTGAAATTTTCAAAATTTACGTAATAAATCTATTGCATTTTCGAGATTTTCAAACTCCCAGAAAATATTGAAGACCCTAAAACTTTTTTAATATCTAAGTGTTTTCTATTCATACCAAGTGGTTTCAACATGTTTCACCTATTTTCATTAATTTATCCTAAGGATGAATTAATTTTCTGAGACTCTGAAAATTTCAAAATATACCTCAAAAAGTATCACTTTTTAGCTGATTTCGCATAGTTTTTCAACGTAATTTTCAAAGTTTTTAAACTTCTGTAAAGTATCGAAACCTCCAAAATTTTTTTAAAATCTAAGCGTTTCCTATTATTACCTAATGTTATCAACATGATATAACAATTTTTATTAATTTATCTGAAAGATAAATTAATTTTCTGAAACTTTGAAATTTTCAAAATTTACGTAATAAATCTATTGCATTTTCGAGATTTTCAAACTCCCAGAAAATATTGAAGACCCTAAAATTTTTTTAATATCTAAGTGATTTCTATTCATACCAAGTGGTTTCAACATGTTTCACCTATTTTCATTAATTTATCCTAAGGATGAATTAATTTTCTGAGACTCTGAATATTTCAAAATATACCTCAAAAAGTATCACTTTTTAGCTGCTTTCGCATAGTTTTTCAACGTAATTTTCAAAGTTTTTAAACTTCTGTAAAGTATCGAAACCTCCAAAATTTTTTAAAAATCTAAGCGTTTCCTATTATTACCTAATGTTATCAACATGATATAACAATTTTTATTAATTTATCTGAAAGACAAATTAATTTTCTGAAAACTGAAATTTTCAAAATTTACGTAATAAATCTATTGCATTTTCGAGATTTTCAAACTCCCAGAAAATATTGAAGACCCTAAAATTTTTTTAATATCTAAGTGTTTTCTATTCATACCAAGTGGTTTCAACATGTTTCACCTATTTTCATTAATTTATCCTAAGGATGAATTAATTTTCTGAGACTCTGAAAATTTCAAAATATACCTCAAAAAGTATCACTTTTTAGCTGATTTCGCATAGTTTTTCAACGTAATTTTCAAAGTTTTTAAACTTCTGTAAAGTATCGAAACCTCCAAAATTTTTTTAAAATCTAAGCGTTTCCTATTGTTACCTAATGTTATCAACATGATATAACAATTTTTATTAATTTATCTGAAAGATAAATTAATTTTCTGAAACTTTGAAATTTTCAAAATTTACGTAATAAATCTATTGCATTTTCGAGATTTTCAAACTCCCAGAAAATATTGAAGACCCTAAAATTTTTTTAATATCTAAGTGTTTTCTATTCATACCAAGTGGTTTCAACATGTTTCACCTATTTTCATTAATTTATCCTAAGGATGAATTAATTTTCTGAGACTCTGAAAATTTCAAAATATACCTCAAAAAGTATCACTTTTTAGCTGATTTCGCATAGTTTTTCAACGTAATTTTCAAAGTTTTTAAACTTCTGTAAAGTATCGAAACCTCCAAAATTTTTTAAAAATCTAAGCGTTTCCTATTATTACCTAATGTTATCAACATGATATAACAATTTTTATTAATTTATCTGAAAGACAAATTAATTTTCTGAAACTTTGAAATTTTCAAAATTTACGTAATAAATCTATTGCATTTTCGAGATATTCAAACTCCCGGAAAATATTGAAGACCCTAAAATTTTTTTAATATCTAAGTGTTTTCTATTCATACCAAGTGGTTTCAACATGTTTCACCTATTTTCATTAATTTATCCTAAGGATGAATTAATTTTCTGAGACTCTGAAAATTTCAAAATATACCTCAAAAAGTATCACTTTTTAGCTGATTTCGCATAGTTTTTCAACGTAATTTTCAAAGTTTTTAAACTTCTGTAAAGTATCGAAACCTCCAAAATTTTTTAAACCTCTAAGCGTTTCCTATTATTACCTAAGGTTATCAACATGATATAACAATTTTTATTAATTTATGTGAAAGATAAATTAATATTCTGGAACTTTGAATTTTTCAAAATTTACGTAATAAATCTATTGCATTTTCGAGATATTCAAACTCCCAGAAAATATTGAAGACCCTAAAATTTTTTTAATATCTAAGTGTTTTCTATTCATACCAAGTGGTTTCAACATGTTTCACCTATTTTCATTAATTTATCCTAAGGATGAATTAATTTTCTGAGACTCTGAAAATTTCAAAATATACCTCAAAAAGTATCACTTTTTAGCTGATTTCGCATAGTTTTTCAACGTAATTTTCAAAGTTTTTAAACTTCTGTAAAGTATCGAAACCTCCAAAATTTTTTTTAAAATCTAAGCGTTTCCTATTATTACCTAATGTTATCAACATGATATAACAATTTTTATTAATTTATCTGAAAGACAAATTAATTTTCTGAAACTTTGAAATTTTCAAAATTTACGTAATAAATCTATTGCTTTTTCGAGATTTTCAAACTCCCAGAAAATATTGAAGGCCCTAAAATTTTTTTAATATCTAAGTGTTTTCTATTCATACCAAGTGTTTTCAACATGTTTCACCTATTTTCATTAATTTATCCTTAGGATGAATTAATTTTCTGAGACTCTGAAAATTTCAAAATATACCTCAAAAAGTATCACTTTTTAGCTGATTTCGCATAGTTTTTCAACGTAATTTTCAAAGTTTTAAACTTCTGTAAAGTATCGAAACCTCCAAAATTTTTTAAAAATCTAAGCGTTTGCTATTGTTACCTAATGTTATCAACATGATATACCAATTTTTATTAATTTATCTGAAAGATAAATTAATTTTCTGGAACTTTGAATTTTTCAAAATTTACGTAATAAATCTATTGCATTTTCGAGATTTTCAAACTCCCAGAAAATATTGAAGACCCTAAAATTTTTTTAATATCTAAGTGTTTTCTATTCATACCAAGTGGTTTCAACATGTTTCACCTATTTTCATTAATTTATCCTAAGGATGAATTAATTTTCTGAGACTCTGAAAATTTCAAAATATACCTCAAAAAGTATCACTTTTTAGCTGATTTCGCATAGTTTTTCAACGTAATTTTCAAAGTTTTTAAACTTCTGTAAAGTATCGAAACCTCCAAATTTTTTAAAAATCTAAGCGTTTGCTATTGTTACCTAATGTTATCAACATGATATACCAATTTTTATTAATTTATCTGAAAGATAAATTAATTTTCTGGAACTTTGAATTTTTCAAAATTTACGTAAAAAATCTATTGCATTTTCGAGATATTCAAACTCCCAGAAAATATTGAAGACCCTAAAATTTCTTTAATATCTAAGTGTTTTCTATTCATACCAAGTGGTTTCAACATGTTTCACCTATTTTCATTAATTTATCCTAAGGATGAATTAATTTTCTGAGAACTCTGAATATTTCAAAATATACCTCAAAAAGTATCACTTTTTAGCTGATTTCGCATAGTTTTTCAACGTAATTTTCAAAGTTTTTAAACTTCTGTAAAGTATCGAAACCTCCAAAATTTTTTAAAAATCTAAGCGTTTCCTATTGTTACCTAATGTTATCAACATGATATAACAATTTTTATTAATTTATCTGAAAGACAAATTAATTTTCTGAAACTTTGAAATTTTCAATATTCACGTAATAAATCTATTGCATTTTCGAGATTTTCAAACTCCCAGAAAATATTGAAGACCCTAAAATTTTTTTAATATCTAAGTGTTTTCTATTCATACCAAGTGGTTTCAACATGTTTCACCTATTTTCATTAATTTATCCTAAGGATGAATAAATTTTCTGAGACTCTGAAAATTTCAAAATATATCTCAAAAAGTATCACTTTTTAGCTGATTTCGCATAGTTTTTCAACGTAATTTTCAAAGTTTTAAACTTCTGTAAAGTATCGAAACCTCCAAAATTTTTTAAAAATCTAAGCGTTTCCTATTATTACCTAATGTTATCAACATGATATAACAATTTTTATTAATTTATCTGAAAGACAAATTAATTTTCTGAAACTTTGAAATTTTCAAAATTTACGTAATAAATCTATTGCATTTTCGAGATTTTCAAACTCCCAGAAAATATTGAAGACCCTAAAATTTTTTTAATATCTAAGTGTTTTCTATTCATACCAAGTGGTTTCAACATGTTACCTATTTTCATTAATTCATCCTAAGGATGAATTAATTTTCTGAGACTCTGAAAATTTCAAAATATACCTCAAAAAGTATCACTTTTTAGCTGATTTCGCATAGTTTTTCAACGTAATTTTCAAAGTTTTTAAACTTCTGTAAAGTATCGAAACCTCCAAAATTTTTTAAAAATCTAAGCGTTTCCTATTATTACCTAATGTTATCAACATGATATAACAATTTTTATTAATTTATCTGAAAGACAAATTAATTTTCTGAAACTTTGAAATTTTCAAAATTTACGTAATAAATCTATTGCATTTTCGAGATTTTCAAACTCCCAGAAAATATTGAAGACCCTAAAATTTTTTTTAATATCTAAGTGTTTTCTATTCATACCAAGTGGTTTCAACATGTTTCACCTATTTTCATTAATTTATCATGAGGATGAATTAATTTTCTGAGACTCTGAAAATTTCAAAGTATACCTCAAAAAGTATCACTTTTTAGCTGATTTCGCATAGTTTTTCAACGTAATTTTCAAAGTTTTTAAACTTCTGTAAAGTATCGAAACCTCCAAAATTTTTTTTAAAATCTAAGCGTTTCCTATTGTTACCTAATGTTATCAACATGATATAACAATTTTTATTAATTTATCTGAAAGATAAATTAATTTTCTGGAACTTAGAATTTTTCAAAATTTACGTAATAAATCTATTGCATTTTCGAGATTTTCAAACTCGCAGAAAATATTGAAGACCCTAAAATTTTTTTAATATCTAAGTGTTTTCTATTCATACCAAGTGGTTTCAACATGTTTCACCTATTTTCATTAATTTATCCTAAGGATGAATTAATTTTCTGAGACTCTGAAAATTTCAAAATATATCTCAAAGAGTATCACTTTTTAGCTGATTTCGCATAGTTTTTCAACGTAATTTTCAAAGTTTTTAAACTTCTGTAAAGTATCGAAACCTCCAAAATTTTTTAAAAATCTAAGCGTTTCCTATTATTACCTAATGTTATCAACATGATATAACAATTTTTATTAATTTATCTGAAAGACAAATTAATTTTCTGAAACTTTGAAATTTTCAAAATTTACGTAATAAATCTATTGCATTTTCGAGATTTTCAAACTCCCAGAAAATATTGAAGACCCTAAAATTTTTTTAATATCTAAGTGTTTTCTATTCATACCAAGTGGTTTCAACATGTTTCACCTATTTTCATTAATTTATCCTAAGGATGAATTAGTTTTATGAGACTCTGAAAATTTCAAAATATACCTCAAAAAGTATCACTTTTTAGCTGATTTCGCATAGTTTTTCAACGTAATTTTCAGAGTTTTTAAAATTCTGTAAAGTATCGAAACCTCCAAAATTTTTTAAAAATCTAAGCGTTTCCTATTATTACCTAATGTTATCAACATGATATAACAATTTTTATTAATTTATCTGAAAGACAATGTAATTTTCTGAAACTTTGAAATTTTCAAAATTTACGTAATAAATCTATTGCATTTTCGAGATTTTCAAACTCCCAGAAAATATTGAAGACCCTAAAATTTTTTTAATATATAAGTGTTTTCTATTCATACCAAGTGGTTTCAACATGTTTCACCTATTTTCATTAATTTATCCTAAGGATGAATTAATTTTCTGAGAACTCTGAAAATTTCAAAATATACCTCAAAAAGTATCACTTTTTAGCTGATTTCGCATAGTTTTTCAACGTAATTTTCAAAGTTTTTAAACTTCTGTAAAGTATCGAAACCTCCAAAATTTTTTAAAAATCTAAGCGTTTCCTATTATTACCTAATGTTATCAACATGATATAACAATTTTTATTAATTTATCTGAAAGACAAATTAATTTTCTGAAACTTTGAAATTTTCAAAATTTACGTAATAAATCTATTGCATTTTCGAGATTTTCAAACTCCCAGAAAATATTGAAGACCCTAAAATTTTTTTAATATCTAAGTGTTTTCTATTCATACCAAGTGGTTTCAACATGTTTCACCTATTTTCATTAATTTATCATGAGGATGAATTAATTTTCTGAGACTCTGAAAATTTCAAAGTATACCTCAAAAAGTATCACTTTTTAGCTGATTTCGCATAGTTTTTCAACGTAATTTTTAAAGTTTTTAAACTTCTGTAAAGTATCGAAACCTCCAAAATTTTTTTAAAATCTAAGCGTTTCCTATTGTTACCTAATGTTATCAACATGATATAACAATTTTTATTAATTTATCTGAAAGATAAATTAATTTTCTGGAACTTAGAATTTTTCAAACTTTACGTAATAAATCTATTGCATTTTCGAGATTTTCAAACTCCCAGAAAATATTGAAGACCCTAAAATTTTTTTAATATCTAAGTGTTTTCTATTCATACCAAGTGGTTTCAACATGTTTCACCTATTTTCATTAATTTATCCTAAGGATGAATTAATTTTCTGAGACTCTGAAAATTTCAAAATATACCTCAAAAAGTATCACTTTTTAGCTGATTTCGCATAGTTTTTCAACGTAATTTTCAAAGTATTTAAACTTCTGTAAAGTATCGAAACCTCGAAAATTTTTTAAAAATCTAAGCGTTTCCTATTATTACCTAATGTTATCAACATGATATAACAATTTTTATTAATTTATCTGAAAGACAAATTAATGTTCTGAAACTTTGAAATTTTCAAAATTTACGTAATAAATCTATTGCATTTTCGAGATTTTCAAACTCCCAGAAAATATTGAAGACCCTAAAATTTTTTTAATATCTAAGTGATTTCTATTCATACCAAGTGGTTTCAACATGTTTCACCTATTTTCATTAATTTATCCTAAGGATGAATTAATTTTCTGAGACTCTGAATATTTCAAAATATACCTCAAAAAGTATCACTTTTTAGCTGCTTTCGCATAGTTTTTCAACGTAATTTTCAAAGTTTTTAAACTTCTGTAAAGTATCGAAACCTCCAAAATTTTTTAAAAATCTAAGCGTTTCCTATTATTACCTAATGTTATCAACATGATATAACAATTTTTATTAATTTATCTGAAAGACAAATTAATTTTCTGAAACTTTGAAATTTTCAAAATTTACGTAATAAATCTATTGCATTTTCGAGATTTTCAAACTCCCAGAAAATATTGAAGACCCTAAAATTTTTTTAATATCTAAGTGTTTTCTATTCATACCAAATGGTTTCAACATGTTTCACCTATTTTCATTAATTTATCCTAAGGATGAATTAATTTTCTGAGACTCTGAAAATTTCAAAATATACCTCAAAAAGTATCACTTTTTAGCTGATTTCGCATAGTTTTTCAACGTAATTTTCAAAGTTTTTAAACTTCTGTAAAGTATCGAAACCTCCAAAGTTTTTTTTAAAATCTAAGCGTTTCCTATTGTTACCTAATGTTATCAACATGATATAACAATTTTTATTAATTTATCTGAAAGATAAATTAATTTTCTGAAACTTTGAAATTTTCAAAATTTACGTAATAAATCTATTGCATTTTCGAGATTTTCAAACTCCCAGAAAATATTGAAGACCCTAAAATTTTTTTAATATCTAAGTGTTTTCTATTCATACCAAGTGGTTTCAACATGTTTCACCTATTTTCATTAATTTATCCTAAGCATGAATTAATTTTCTGAGACACTGAAAATTTCAAAATATACCTCAAAAAGTATCACTTTTTAGCTGATTTCGCATAGTTTTTCAACGTAATTTTCAAAGTTTTTAAACTTCTGTAAAGTATCGAAACCTCCAAAATTTTTTAAAAATCTAAGCGTTTCCTATTATTACCTAATGTTATCAACATGATATAACAATTTTTATTAATTTATCTGAAAGATAAATTAATTTTCTGAAACTTTGAAATTTTCAAAATTTACGTAATAAATCTATTGCATTTTCGAGATTTTCAAACTCCCAGAAAATATTGAAGACCCTAAAACTTTTTTAATATCTAAGTGTTTTCTATTCATACCAAGTGGTTTCAACATGTTTCACCTATTTTCATTAATTTATCCTAAGGATGAATTAATTTTCTGAGACTCTGAAAATTTCAAAATATACCTCAAAAAGTATCACTTTTTAGCTGATTTCGCATAGTTTTTCAACGTAATTTTCAAAGTTTTTAAACTTCTGTAAAGTATCGAAACCTCCAAAATTTTTTTAAAATCTAAGCGTTTCCTATTATTACCTAATGTTATCAACATGATATAACAATTTTTATTAATTTATCTGAAAGATAAATTAATTTTCTGAAACTTTGAAATTTTCAAATTTTACGTAATAAATCTATTGCATTTTCGAGATTTTCAAACTCCCAGAAAATATTGAAGACCCTAAAATTTTTTTAATATCTAAGTGATTTCTATTCATACCAAGTGGTTTCAACATGTTTCACCTATTTTCATTAATTTATCCTAAGGATGAATTAATTTTCTGAGACTCTGAATATTTCAAAATATACCTCAAAAAGTATCACTTTTTAGCTGCTTTCGCATAGTTTTTCAACGTAATTTTCAAAGTTTTTAAACTTCTGTAAAGTATCGAAACCTCCAAAATTTTTTAAAAATCTAAGCGTTTCCTATTATTACCTAATGTTATCAACATGATATAACAATTTTTATTAATTTATCTGAAAGACAAATTAATTTTCTGAAACTGAAATTTTCAAAATTTACGTAATAAATCTATTGCATTTTCGAGATTTTCAAACTCCCAGAAAATATTGAAGACCCTAAAATTTTTTTAATATCTAAGTGTTTTCTATTCATACCAAGTGGTTTCAACATGTTTCACCTATTTTCATTAATTTATCCTAAGGATGAATTAATTTTCTGAGACTCTGAAAATTTCAAAATATACCTCAAAAAGTATCACTTTTTAGCTGATTTCGCATAGTTTTTCAACGTAATTTTCAAAGTTTTTAAACTTCCGTAAAGTATCGAAACCTCCAAAATTTTTTTAAAATCTAAGCGTTTCCTATTGTTACCTAATGTTATCAACATGATATAACAATTTTTATTAATTTATCTGAAAGATAAATTAATTTTCTGAAACTTTGAAATTTTCAAAATTTACGTAATAAATCTATTGCATTTTCGAGATTTTCAAACTCCCAGAAAATATTGAAGACCCTAAAATTTTTTTAATATCTAAGTGTTTTCTATTCATACCAAGTGGTTTCAACATGTTTCACCTATTTTCATTAATTTATCCTAAGGATGAATTAATTTTCTGAGACTCTGAAAATTTCAAAATATACCTCAAAAAGTATCACTTTTTAGCTGATTTCGCATAGTTTTTCAACGTAATTTTCAAAGTTTTTAAACTTCTGTAAAGTATCGAAACCTCCAAAATTTTTTAAAAATCTAAGCGTTTCCTATTATTACCTAATGTTATCAACATGATATAACAATTTTTATTAATTTATCTGAAAGACAAATTAATTTTCTGAAACTTTGAAATTTTCAAAATTTACGTAATAAATCTATTGCATTTTCGAGATATTCAAACTCCCGGAAAATATTGAAGACCCTAAAATTTTTTTAATATCTAAGTGTTTTCTATTCATACCAAGTGGTTTCAACATGTTTCACCTATTTTCATTAATTTATCCTAAGGATGAATTAATTTTCTGAGACTCTGAAAATTTCAAAATATACCTCAAAAAGTATCACTTTTTAGCTGATTTCGCATAGTTTTTCAACGTAATTTTCAAAGTTTTTAAACTTCTGTAAAGTATCGAAACCTCCAAAATTTTTTAAACCTCTAAGCGTTTCCTATTATTACCTAAGGTTATCAACATGATATAACAATTTTTATTAATTTATGTGAAAGATAAATTAATATTCTGGAACTTTGAATTTTTCAAAATTTACGTAATAAATCTATTGCATTTTCGAGATATTCAAACTCCCAGAAAATATTGAAGACCCTAAAATTTTTTTAATATCTAAGTGTTTTCTATTCATACCAAGTGGTTTCAACATGTTTCACCTATTTTCATTAATTTATCCTAAGGATGAATTAATTTTCTGAGACTCTGAAAATTTCAAAATATACCTCAAAAAGTATCACTTTTTAGCTGATTTCGCATAGTTTTTCAACGTAATTTTCAAAGTTTTTAAACTTCTGTAAAGTATCGAAACCTCCAAAATTTTTTTTAAAATCTAAGCGTTTCCTATTATTACCTAATGTTATCAACATGATATAACAATTTTTATTAATTTATCTGAAAGACAAATTAATTTTCTGAAACTTTGAAATTTTCAAAATTTACGTAATAAATCTATTGCTTTTTCGAGATTTTCAAACTCCCAGAAAATATTGAAGGCCCTAAAATTTTTTTAATATCTAAGTGTTTTCTATTCATACCAAGTGTTTTCAACATGTTTCACCTATTTTCATTAATTTATCCTTAGGATGAATTAATTTTCTGAGACTCTGAAAATTTCAAAATATACCTCAAAAAGTATCACTTTTTAGCTGATTTCGCATAGTTTTTCAACGTAATTTTCAAAGATTTAAACTTCTGTAAAGTATCGAAACCTCCAAAATTTTTTAAAAATCTAAGCGTTTGCTATTGTTACCTAATGTTATCAACATGATATACCAATTTTTATTAATTTCTCTGAAAGATAAATTAATTTTCTGGAACTTTGAATTTTTCAAAATTTACGTAATAAATCTATTGCATTTTCGAGATTTTCAAACTCCCAGAAAATATTGAAGACCCTAAAATTTTTTTAATATCTAAGTGTTTTCTATTCATACCAAGTGGTTTCAACATGTTTCACCTATTTTCATTAATTTATCCTAAGGATGAATTAATTTTCTGAGACTCTGAAAATTTCAAAATATACCTCAAAAAGTATCACTTTTTAGCTGATTTCGCATAGTTTTTCAACGTAATTTTCAAAGTTTTTAAACTTCTGTAAAGTATCGAAACCTCCAAATTTTTTAAAAATCTAAGCGTTTGCTATTGTTACCTAATGTTATCAACATGATATACCAATTTTTATTAATTTATCTGAAAGATAAATTAATTTTCTGGAACTTTGAATTTTTCAAAATTTACGTAAAAAATCTATTGCATTTTCGAGATATTCAAACTCCCAGAAAATATTGAAGACCCTAAAATTTCTTTAATATCTAAGTGTTTTCTATTCATACCAAGTGGTTTCAACATGTTTCACCTATTTTCATTAATTTATCCTAAGGATGAATTAATTTTCTGAGACTCTGAAAATTTCAAAATATACCTCAAAAAGTATCACTTTTTAGCTGATTTCGCATAGTTTTTCAACGTAATTTTCAAAGTTTTTAAACTTCTGTAAAGTATCGAAACCTCCAAAATTTTTTAAAAATCTAAGCGTTTCCTATTGTTACCTAATGTTATCAACATGATATAACAATTTTTATTAATTTATCTGAAAGACAAATTAATTTTCTGAAACTTTGAAATTTTCAATATTCACGTAATAAATCTATTGCATTTTCGAGATTTTCAAACTCCCAGAAAATATTGAAGACCCTAAAATTTTTTTAATATCTAAGTGTTTTCTATTCATACCAAGTGGTTTCAACATGTTTCACCTATTTTCATTAATTTATCCTAAGGATGAATAAATTTTCTGAGACTCTGAAAATTTCAAAATATATCTCAAAAAGTATCACTTTTTAGCTGATTTCGCATAGTTTTTCAACGTAATTTTCAAAGATTTAAACTTCTGTAAAGTATCGAAACCTCCAAAATTTTTTAAAAATCTAAGCGTTTGCTATTGTTACCTAATGTTATCAACATGATATACCAATTTTTATTAATTTATCTGAAAGATAAATTAATTTTCTGGAACTTTGAATTTTTCAAAATTTACGTAATAAATCTATTGCATTTTCGAGATTTTCAAACTCCCAGAAAATATTGAAGACCCTAAAATTTTTTTAATATCTAAGTGTTTTCTATTCATACCAAGTGGTTTCAACATGTTTCACCTATTTTCATTAATTTATCCTAAGGATGAATTAATTTTCTGAGACTCTGAAAATTTCAAAATATACCTCAAAAAGTATCACTTTTTAGCTGATTTCGCATAGTTTTTCAACGTAATTTTCAAAGTTTTTAAACTTCTGTAAAGTATCGAAACCTCCAAATTTTTTAAAAATCTAAGCGTTTGCTATTGTTACCTAATGTTATCAACATGATATACCAATTTTTATTAATTTATCTGAAAGATAAATTAATTTTCTGGAACTTTGAATTTTTCAAAATTTACGTAAAAAATCTATTGCATTTTCGAGATATTCAAACTCCCAGAAAATATTGAAGACCCTAAAATTTCTTTAATATCTAAGTGTTTTCTATTCATACCAAGTGGTTTCAACATGTTTCACCTATTTTCATTAATTTATCCTAAGGATGAATTAATTTTCTGAGACTCTGAAAATTTCAAAATATACCTCAAAAAGTATCACTTTTTAGCTGATTTCGCATAGTTTTTCAACGTAATTTTCAAAGTTTTTAAACTTCTGTAAAGTATCGAAACCTCCAAAATTTTTTAAAAATCTAAGCGTTTCCTATTGTTACCTAATGTTATCAACATGATATAACAATTTTTATTAATTTATCTGAAAGACAAATTAATTTTCTGAAACTTTGAAATTTTCAATATTCACGTAATAAATCTATTGCATTTTCGAGATTTTCAAACTCCCAGAAAATATTGAAGACCCTAAAATTTTTTTAATATCTAAGTGTTTTCTATTCATACCAAGTGGTTTCAACATGTTTCACCTATTTTCATTAATTTATCCTAAGGATGAATAAATTTTCTGAGACTCTGAAAATTTCAAAATATATCTCAAAAAGTATCACTTTTTAGCTGATTTCGCATAGTTTTTCAACGTAATTTTCAAAGTTTTAAACTTCTGTAAAGTATCGAAACCTCCAAAATTTTTTAAAAATCTAAGCGTTTCCTATTATTACCTAATGTTATCAACATGATATAACAATTTTTATTAATTTATCTGAAAGACAAATTAATTTTCTGAAACTTTGAAATTTTCAAAATTTACGTAATAAATCTATTGCATTTTCGAGATTTTCAAACTCCCAGAAAATATTGAAGACCCTAAAATTTTTTTAATATCTAAGTGTTTTCTATTCATACCAAGTGGTTTCAACATGTTACCTATTTTCATTAATTCATCCTAAGGATGAATTAATTTTCTGAGACTCTGAAAATTTCAAAATATACCTCAAAAAGTATCACTTTTTAGCTGATTTCGCATAGTTTTTCAACGTAATTTTCAAAGTTTTTAAACTTCTGTAAAGTATCGAAACCTCCAAAATTTTTTAAAAATCTAAGCGTTTCCTATTATTACCTAATGTTATCAACATGATATAACAATTTTTATTAATTTATCTGAAAGACAAATTAATTTTCTGAAACTTTGAAATTTTCAAAATTTACGTAATAAATCTATTGCATTTTCGAGATTTTCAAACTCCCAGAAAATATTGAAGACCCTAAAATTTTTTTAATATCTAAGTGTTTTCTATTCATACCAAGTGGTTTCAACATGTTTCACCTATTTTCATTAATTTATCATGAGGATGAATTAATTTTCTGAGACTCTGAAAATTTCAAAGTATACCTCAAAAAGTATCACTTTTTAGCTGATTTCGCATAGTTTTTCAACGTAATTTTCAAAGTTTTTAAACTTCTGTAAAGTATCGAAACCTCCAAAATTTTTTTAAAATCTAAGCGTTTCCTATTGTTACCTAATGTTATCAACATGATATAACAATTTTTATTAATTTATCTGAAAGATAAATTAATTTTCTGGAACTTAGAATTTTTCAAAATTTACGTAATAAATCTATTGCATTTTCGAGATTTTCAAACTCGCAGAAAATATTGAAGACCCTAAAATTTTTTTAATATCTAAGTGTTTTCTATTCATACCAAGTGGTTTCAACATGTTTCACCTATTTTCATTAATTTATCCTAAGGATGAATTAATTTTCTGAGACTCTGAAAATTTCAAAATATATCTCAAAGAGTATCACTTTTTAGCTGATTTCGCATAGTTTTTCAACGTAATTTTCAAAGTTTTTAAACTTCTGTAAAGTATCGAAACCTCCAAAATTTTTTAAAAATCTAAGCGTTTCCTATTATTACCTAATGTTATCAACATGATATAACAATTTTTATTAATTTATCTGAAAGACAAATTAATTTTCTGAAACTTTGAAATTTTCAAAATTTACGTAATAAATCTATTGCATTTTCGAGATTTTCAAACTCCCAGAAAATATTGAAGACCCTAAAATTTTTTTAATATCTAAGTGTTTTCTATTCATACCAAGTGGTTTCAACATGTTTCACCTATTTTCATTAATTTATCCTAAGGATGAATTAGTTTTATGAGACTCTGAAAATTTCAAAATATACCTCAAAAAGTATCACTTTTTAGCTGATTTCGCATAGTTTTTCAACGTAATTTTCAGAGTTTTTAAAATTCTGTAAAGTATCGAAACCTCCAAAATTTTTTAAAAATCTAAGCGTTTCCTATTATTACCTAATGTTATCAACATGATATAACAATTTTTATTAATTTATCTGAAAGACAATGTAATTTTCTGAAACTTTGAAATTTTCAAAATTTACGTAATAAATCTATTGCATTTTCGAGATTTTCAAACTCCCAGAAAATATTGAAGACCCTAAAATTTTTTAATATATGAGTGTTTTCTATTCATACCAAGTGGTTTCAACATGTTTCACCTATTTTCATTAATTTATCCTAAGGATGAATTAATTTTCTGAGACTCTGAAAATTTCAAAATATACCTCAAAAAGTATCACTTTTTAGCTGATTTCGCATAGTTTTTCAACGTAATTTTCAAAGTTTTTAAACTTCTGTAAAGTATCGAAACCTCCAAAATTTTTTAAAAATCTAAGCGTTTCCTATTATTACCTAATGTTATCAACATGATATAACAATTTTTATTAATTTATCTGAAAGACAAATTAATTTTCTGAAACTTTGAAATTTTCAAAATTTACGTAATAAATCTATTGCATTTTCGAGATTTTCAAACTCCCAGAAAATATTGAAGACCCTAAAATTTTTTTAATATCTAAGTGTTTTCTATTCATACCAAGTGGTTTCAACATGTTTCACCTATTTTCATTAATTTATCATGAGGATGAATTAATTTTCTGAGACTCTGAAAATTTCAAAGTATACCTCAAAAAGTATCACTTTTTAGCTGATTTCGCATAGTTTTTCAACGTAATTTTTAAAGTTTTTAAACTTCTGTAAAGTATCGAAACCTCCAAAATTTTTTTAAAATCTAAGCGTTTCCTATTGTTACCTAATGTTATCAACATGATATAACAATTTTTATTAATTTATCTGAAAGATAAATTAATTTTCTGGAACTTAGAATTTTTCAAACTTTACGTAATAAATCTATTGCATTTTCGAGATTTTCAAACTCCCAGAAAATATTGAAGACCCTAAAATTTTTTTAATATCTAAGTGTTTTCTATTCATACCAAGTGGTTTCAACATGTTTCACCTATTTTCATTAATTTATCCTAAGGATGAATTAATTTTCTGAGACTCTGAAAATTTCAAAATATACCTCAAAAAGTATCACTTTTTAGCTGATTTCGCATAGTTTTTCAACGTAATTTTCAAAGTATTTAAACTTCTGTAAAGTATCGAAACCTCGAAAATTTTTTAAAAATCTAAGCGTTTCCTATTATTACCTAATGTTATCAACATGATATAACAATTTTTATTAATTTATCTGAAAGACAAATTAATGTTCTGAAACTTTGAAATTTTCAAAATTTACGTAATAAATCTATTGCATTTTCGAGATTTTCAAACTCCCAGAAAATATTGAAGACCCTAAAATTTTTTTAATATCTAAGTGTTTTCTATTCATACCAAGTGGTTTCAACATGTTTCACCTATTTTCATTAATTTATCCTAAGGATGAATTAATTTTCTGAGACTCTGAAAATTTCAAAATATACCTCAAAAAGTATCACTTTTTAGCTGATTTCGCATAGTTTTTCAACGTAATTTTCAGAGTTTTTAAAATTCTGTAAAATATCGAAACCTCCAAAATTTTTTAAAAATCTAAGCGTTTCCTATTATTACCTAATGTTATCAACATGATATAACAATTTTTATTAATTTATCTGAAAGACAAATTAATTTTCTGAAACTTTGAAATTTTCAAAATTTACGTAATAAATCTATTGCATTTTCGAGATTTTCAAACTCCAAGAAAATATTGAAGACCCTATAAATTTTTTAATATCTAAGTGTTTTCTATTCATACCAAGTGGTTTCAACATGTTTCACCTATTTTCATTAATTTATCCTTAGGATGAATTCATTTTCTGAGACTCTGAAAATTTCAAAATATACCTCAAAAAGTATCACTTTTTAGCTGATTTCGCATAGTTTTTCAACGTAATTTTCAAAGTTTTTAAACTTCTGTAAAGTATCGAAACCTCCAAATTTTTTTAAAATCTAAGCGTTTCCTATTGTTACCTAATGTTATCAACATGATATAACAATTTTTATTAATTTATCTGAAAGATAAATTAATTTTCTGAAACTTTGAAATTTTCAAAATTTACGTAATAAATCTATTGCATTTTCGAGATTTTCAAACTCCCAGAAAATATTGAAGACCCTATAACTTTTTTAATATCTAAGTGTTTTCTATTCATACCAAGTGGTTTCAACATGTTTCACCTATTTTCATTAATTTATCCTAAGGATGAATTAATTTTCTGAGACTCTGAAAATTTCAAAATATACCTCAAAAATTATCACTTTTTAGCTGATTTGGCATAGTTTTTCAACGCAATTTTCAAAGTTTTTAAACTTCTGTAAAGTATCGAAACCTCCAAAATTTTTTTAAAATCTAAGCGTTTCCTATTGTTACCTAATGTTATCAACATGATATAACAATTTTTATTAATTTATCTGAAAGATAAATTAATTTTCTGAAACTTTGAAATTTTCAAAATTTACGTAATAAATCTATTGCATTTTCGAGATTTTCAAACTCCCAGAAAATATTGAAGACCCTAAAATTTTTTTAATATCTAAGTGTTTTCTATTCATACCAAGTGGTTTCAACATGTTTCACCTATTTTCATTAATTTATCCTAAGGATGAATTAATTTTCTGAGACTCTGAAAATTTCAAAATATACCTCAAAAAGTATCACTTTTTAGCTGATTTCGCATAGTTTTTCAACGTAATTTTCAAAGTTTTTAAACTTCTGTAAAGTATCGAAACCTCCAAAATTTTTTAAAATCTAAGCGTTTCCTATTATTACCTAATGTTATCAACATGATATAACAATTTTTATTAATTTATCTGAAAGATAAATTAATTTTCTGAAACTTTGAAATTTTCAAAATTTACGTAATAAATCTATTGCATTTTCGAGATTTTCAAACTCCCAGAAAATATTGAAGACCCTAAAATTTTTTTAATATCTAAGTGATTTCTATTCATACCAAGTGGTTTCAACATGTTTCACCTATTTTCATTAATTTATCCTAAGGATGAATTAATTTTCTGAGAACTCTGAATATTTCAAAATATACCTCAAAAAGTATCACTTTTTAGCTGCTTTCGCATAGTTTTTCAACGTAATTTTCAAAGTTTTTAAACTTCTGTAAAGTATCGAAACCTCCAAAATTTTTTAAAAATCTAAGCGTTTCCTATTATTACCTAATGTTATCAACATGATATAACAATTTTTATTAATTTATCTGAAAGACAAATTAATTTTCTGAAACTTTGAAATTTTCAAAATTTACGTAATAAATCTATTGCATTTTCGAGATTTTCAAACTCCCAGAAAATATTGAAGACCCTAAAATTTTTTTAATATCTAAGTGTTTTCTATTCATACCAAATGGTTTCAACATGTTTCACCTATTTTCATTAATTTATCCTAAGGATGAATTAATTTTCTGAGACTCTGAAAATTTCAAAATATACCTCAAAAAGTATCACTTTTTAGCTGATTTCGCATAGTTTTTCAACGTAATTTTCAAAGTTTTTAAACTTCTGTAAAGTATCGAAACCTCCAAAGTTTTTTTAAAATCTAAGCGTTTCCTATTGTTACCTAATGTTATCAACATGATATAACAATTTTTATTAATTTATCTGAAAGATAAATTAATTTTCTGAAACTTTGAAATTTTCAAAATTTACGTAATAAATCTATTGCATTTTCGAGATTTTCAAACTCCCAGAAAATATTGAAGACCCTAAAATTTTTTTAATATCTAAGTGTTTTCTATTCATACCAAGTGGTTTCAACATGTTTCACCTATTTTCATTAATTTATCCTAAGCATGAATTAATTTTCTGAGACACTGAAAATTTCAAAATATACCTCAAAAAGTATCACTTTTTAGCTGATTTCGCATAGTTTTTCAACGTAATTTTCAAAGTTTTTAAACTTCTGTAAAGTATCGAAACCTCCAAAATTTTTTAAAAATCTAAGCGTTTCCTATTATTACCTAATGTTATCAACATGATATAACAATTTTTATTAATTTATCTGAAAGATAAATTAATTTTCTGAAACTTTGAAATTTTCAAAATTTACGTAATAAATCTATTGCATTTTCGAGATTTTCAAACTCCCAGAAAATATTGAAGACCCTAAAACTTTTTTAATATCTAAGTGTTTTCTATTCATACCAAGTGGTTTCAACATGTTTCACCTATTTTCATTAATTTATCCTAAGGATGAATTAATTTTCTGAGACTCTGAAAATTTCAAAATATACCTCAAAAAGTATCACTTTTTAGCTGATTTCGCATAGTTTTTCAACGTAATTTTCAAAGTTTTTAAACTTCTGTAAAGTATCGAAACCTCCAAAATTTTTTTAAAATCTAAGCGTTTCCTATTATTACCTAATGTTATCAACATGATATAACAATTTTTATTAATTTATCTGAAAGATAAATTAATTTTCTGAAACTTTGAAATTTTCAAAATTTACGTAATAAATCTATTGCATTTTCGAGATTTTCAAACTCCCAGAAAATATTGAAGACCCTAAAATTTTTTTAATATCTAAGTGATTTCTATTCATACCAAGTGGTTTCAACATGTTTCACCTATTTTCATTAATTTATCCTAAGGATGAATTAATTTTCTGAGACTCTGAATATTTCAAAATATACCTCAAAAAGTATCACTTTTTAGCTGCTTTCGCATAGTTTTTCAACGTAATTTTCAAAGTTTTTAAACTTCTGTAAAGTATCGAAACCTCCAAAATTTTTTAAAAATCTAAGCGTTTCCTATTATTACCTAATGTTATCAACATGATATAACAATTTTTATTAATTTATCTGAAAGACAAATTAATTTTCTGAAACTGAAATTTTCAAAATTTACGTAATAAATCTATTGCATTTTCGAGATTTTCAAACTCCCAGAAAATATTGAAGACCCTAAAATTTTTTTAATATCTAAGTGTTTTCTATTCATACCAAGTGGTTTCAACATGTTTCACCTATTTTCATTAATTTATCCTAAGGATGAATTAATTTTCTGAGACTCTGAAAATTTCAAAATATACCTCAAAAAGTATCACTTTTTAGCTGATTTCGCATAGTTTTTCAACGTAATTTTCAAAGTTTTTAAACTTCTGTAAAGTATCGAAACCTCCAAAATTTTTTTAAAATCTAAGCGTTTCCTATTGTTACCTAATGTTATCAACATGATATAACAATTTTTATTAATTTATCTGAAAGATAAATTAATTTTCTGAAACTTTGAAATTTTCAAAATTTACGTAATAAATCTATTGCATTTTCGAGATTTTCAAACTCCCAGAAAATATTGAAGACCCTAAAATTTTTTTAATATCTAAGTGTTTTCTATTCATACCAAGTGGTTTCAACATGTTTCACCTATTTTCATTAATTTATCCTAAGGATGAATTAATTTTCTGAGACTCTGAAAATTTCAAAATATACCTCAAAAAGTATCACTTTTTAGCTGATTTCGCATAGTTTTTCAACGTAATTTTCAAAGTTTTTAAACTTCTGTAAAGTATCGAAACCTCCAAAATTTTTTAAAAATCTAAGCGTTTCCTATTATTACCTAATGTTATCAACATGATATAACAATTTTTATTAATTTATCTGAAAGACAAATTAATTTTCTGAAACTTTGAAATTTTCAAAATTTACGTAATAAATCTATTGCATTTTCGAGATATTCAAACTCCCGGAAAATATTGAAGACCCTAAAATTTTTTTAATATCTAAGTGTTTTCTATTCATACCAAGTGGTTTCAACATGTTTCACCTATTTTCATTAATTTATCCTAAGGATGAATTAATTTTCTGAGACTCTGAAAATTTCAAAATATACCTCAAAAAGTATCACTTTTTAGCTGATTTCGCATAGTTTTTCAACGTAATTTTCAAAGTTTTTAAACTTCTGTAAAGTATCGAAACCTCCAAAATTTTTTAAACCTCTAAGCGTTTCCTATTATTACCTAAGGTTATCAACATGATATAACAATTTTTATTAATTTATGTGAAAGATAAATTAATATTCTGGAACTTTGAATTTTTCAAAATTTACGTAATAAATCTATTGCATTTTCGAGATATTCAAACTCCCAGAAAATATTGAAGACCCTAAAATTTTTTTAATATCTAAGTGTTTTCTATTCATACCAAGTGGTTTCAACATGTTTCACCTATTTTCATTAATTTATCCTAAGGATGAATTAATTTTCTGAGACTCTGAAAATTTCAAAATATACCTCAAAAAGTATCACTTTTTAGCTGATTTCGCATAGTTTTTCAACGTAATTTTCAAAGTTTTTAAACTTCTGTAAAGTATTGAAACCTCCAAAATTTTTTTTAAAATCTAAGCGTTTCCTATTATTACCTAATGTTATCAACATGATATAACAATTTTTATTAATTTATCTGAAAGACAAATTAATTTTCTGAAACTTTGAAATTTTCAAAATTTACGTAATAAATCTATTGCTTTTTCGAGATTTTCAAACTCCCAGAAAATATTGAAGGCCCTAAAATTTTTTTAATATCTAAGTGTTTTCTATTCATACCAAGTGTTTTCAACATGTTTCACCTATTTTCATTAATTTATCCTTAGGATGAATTAATTTTCTGAGACTCTGAAAATTTCAAAATATACCTCAAAAAGTATCACTTTTTAGCTGATTTCGCATAGTTTTTCAACGTAATTTTCAAAGTTTTAAACTTCTGTAAAGTATCGAAACCTCCAAAATTTTTTAAAAATCTAAGCGTTTGCTATTGTTACCTAATGTTATCAACATGATATACCAATTTTTATTAATTTATCTGAAAGATAAATTAATTTTCTGGAACTTTGAATTTTTCAAAATTTACGTAATAAATCTATTGCATTTTCGAGATTTTCAAACTCCCAGAAAATATTGAAGACCCTAAAATTTTTTTAATATCTAAGTGTTTTCTATTCATACCAAGTGGTTTCAACATGTTTCACCTATTTTCATTAATTTATCCTAAGGATGAATTAATTTTCTGAGACTCTGAAAATTTCAAAATATACCTCAAAAAGTATCACTTTTTAGCTGATTTCGCATAGTTTTTCAACGTAATTTTCAAAGTTTTTAAACTTCTGTAAAGTATCGAAACCTCCAAATTTTTTAAAAATCTAAGCGTTTGCTATTGTTACCTAATGTTATCAACATGATATACCAATTTTTATTAATTTATCTGAAAGATAAATTAATTTTCTGGAACTTTGAATTTTTCAAAATTTACGTAAAAAATCTATTGCATTTTCGAGATATTCAAACTCCCAGAAAATATTGAAGACCCTAAAATTTCTTTAATATCTAAGTGTTTTCTATTCATACCAAGTGGTTTCAACATGTTTCACCTATTTTCATTAATTTATCCTAAGGATGAATTAATTTTCTGAGACTCTGAAAATTTCAAAATATACCTCAAAAAGTATCACTTTTTAGATGATTTCGCATAGTTTTTCAACGTAATTTTCAAAGTTTTTAAACTTCTGTAAAGTATCGAAACCTCCAAAATTTTTAAAAATCTAAGCGTTTCCTATTATTACCTAATGTTATCAACATGATATAACAATTTTTATTAATTTATCTGAAAGACAAATTAATTTTCTGAAACTTTGAAATTTTCAAAATTTACGTAATAAATCTATTGCATTTTCGAGATTTTCAAACTCCCAGAAAATATTGAAGACCCTAAAATTTTTTTAATATCTAAGTGTTTTCTATTCATACCAAGTGGTTTCAACATGTTTCACCTATTTTCATTAATTTATCCTAAGGATGAATTAATTTTCTGAGACTCTGACAATTTCAAAATATACCTCAAAAAGTATCACTTTTTAGCTGATTTCGCATAGTTTTTCAACGTAATTTTCAAAGTTTTTAAACTTCTGTAAAGTATCGAAACCTCCAAAATTTTTCAAAAATCTAAGCGTTTCCTATAATTACCTAATGTTATCAACATGATATAACAATTTTTATTAATTTATCTGAAAGACAAATTAATTTTCTGAAACTTTGATATTTTCAAAATTTACATAATAAATCTATTGCATTTTCGAGATTTTCAAACTCCCAGAAAATATTGAAGGCCCTAAAATTTTTTTAATATCTAAGTGTTTTCTATTCATACCAAGTGGTTTCAACATGTTTCACCTATTTTCATTAATTTATCCTAAGGATGAATTAATTTTCTGAGACTCTGAAAATTTCAAAATATACCTCAGAAAGTATCACTTTTTAGCTGATTTCGCATAGTTTTTCAACGTAATTTTCAAAGTTTTTAAACTTCTGTAAAGTATCGAAACCTCCAAAATTTTTTAAAAATCTAAGCGTTTCCTATTATTACCTAATGTTATCAACATGATATAACAATTTTTATTAATTTATCTGAAAGACAAATTAATTTTCTGAAACTTTGAAATTTTCAAAATTTACGTAATAAATCTATTGCATTTTCGATATTTTCAAACTCCCAGAAAATATTGAAAACCCTAAAATTTTTTTAATATCTAAGTGTTTTCTATTCATACCAAGTGGTTTCAACATGTTTCACCTATTTTCATTAATTTATCCTAAGGATGAATTAATTTTCTGAGATTCTGAAAATTTCAAAATATACCTCAAAAAGTATCACTTTTTAGCTGATTTCGCATAGTTTTTCAACGTAATTTTCAAAGTTTTTAAACTTCTGTAAAGTATCGAAACCTCCAAAATATTTTAAAAATCTAAGCGTTTCCTATTATTACCTAATGTTATCAACAAGATATAACAATTTTTATTAATTTATCTGAAAGACAAATTAATTTTCTGAAACTTTGAAATTTTCAAAATTTACGTAATAAATCTATTGCATTTTCGAGATTTTCAAACTCCCAGAAAATATTGAAGGCCCTAAAATTTTTTTAATATCTAAGTGTTTTCTATTCATACCAAGTGGTTTCAACATGTTTCACCTACTTTCATTAATTTATCCTAAGGATGAATTAATTTTCTGAGACTCTGAAAATTTCAAAATATACCTCAAAAAGTATCACTTTTTAGCTGATTTCGCATAGTTTTTCAACGTAATTTTCAAAGTTTTTAATCTTCTGTAAAGTATCGAAACCTCTAAATTTTTTTAAAAATCTAAGCGTTTGCTATTGTTACCTAATGTTATCAACATGATATACCAATTTTTATTAATTTATCTGAAAGATAAATTAATTTTCTGGAACTTTGAATTTTTCAAAATTTACGTAATAAATCTATTGCATTTTCGAGATATTCAAACTCCCAGAAAATATTGAAGACCCTAAAATTTCTTTAATATCTAAGTGTTTTCTATTCATACCAAGTGGTTTCAACATGTTTCACCTATTTTCATTAATTTATCCTAAGGATGAATTAATTTTCTGAGACTCTGAATATTTCAAAATATACCTCAAAAAGTATCACTTTTTAGATGATTTCGCATAGTTTTTCAACGTAATTTTCAAAGTTTTTAAACTTCTGTAAAGTATCGAAACCTCCAAAATTTTTTAAAAATCTAAGCGTTTCCTATTATTACCTAATGTTATCAACATGATATAACAATTTTTATTAATTTATTTGAAAGATAAATTAATTTTCTGGAACTTTGAAATTTTCAAAATTTACATAATAAATCTATTGCATTTTCGAGATATTCAAACTCCCAGAAAATATTGAAGACCCTAAAATTTTTTTAATATCTAAGTGTTTTCTATTCATACCAAGTGGTTTCAACATGTTTCACCTATTTTCATTAATTTATCCTAAGGATGAATTAATTTTCTGAGACTCTGAATATTTCAAAATATACCTCAAAAAGTATCACTTTTTAGCTGATTTCGCATAGTTTTTCAACGTAATTTTCAAAGTTTTTAAACTTCTGTAAAGTATCGAAACCTCCAAATTTTTTAAAAATCTAAGCGTTTGCTATTGTTACCTAATGTTATCAACATGATATACCAATTTTTATTAATTTATCTGAAAAATAAATTAATTTTCTGGAACTTTCAATTTTTCAAAATTTACGTAAAAAATCTATTGCATTTTCGAGATATTCAAACTCCCAGAAAATATTGAAGACCCTAAAATTTCTTTAATATCTAAGTGTTTTCTATTCATACCAAGTGGTTTCAACATGTTTCACCTATTTTCATTAATTTATCCTAAGGATGAATTAATTTTCTGAGACTCTGAAAATTTCAAAATATACCTCAAAAAGTATCACTTTTTAGATGATTTCGCATAGTTTTTCAACGTAATTTTCAAAGTTTTTAAACTTCTGTAAAGTATCGAAACCTCCAAAATTTTTTAAAAATCTAAGCGTTTCCTATTATTACCTAATGTTATCAACATGATATAACAATTTTTATTAATTTATCTGAAAGACAAATTAATTTTCTGAAACTTTGAAATTTTCAAAATTTACGTAATAAATCTATTGCATTTTCGAGATTTTCAAACTCCCAGAAAATATTGAAGACCCTAAAATTTTTTTAATATCTAAGTGTTTTCTATTCATACCAAGTGGTTTCAACATGTTTCACCTATTTTCATTAATTTATCCTAAGGATGAATTAATTTTCTGAGACTCTGACAATTTCAAAATATACCTCAAAAAGTATCACTTTTTAGCTGATTTCGCATAGTTTTTCAACGTAATTTTCAAAGTTTTTAAACTTCTGTAAAGTATCGAAACCTCCAAAATTTTTCAAAAATCTAAGCGTTTCCTATTATTACCTAATGTTATCAACATGATATAACAATTTTTATTAATTTATCTGAAAGACAAATTAATTTTCTGCAACTTTGAAATTTTCAAAATTTACGTAATAAATCTACTGAATTTTCGAGATTTTCAAACTCCCAGAAAAATATTGAAGACCCTAAAATTTTTTTAATATCTAAGTGATTTCTATTCATACCAAGTGGTTTCAACATGTTTCACCTATTTTCATTAATTTATCCTAAGGATGAATTAATTTTCTGAGACTCTGAAAATTTCAAAATATACCTCAAAAAGTATCACTTTTTAGCTGATTTCGCATAGTTTTTCAACGTAATTTTCAAAGTTTTTAAACTTCTGTAAAGTATCGAAACCTCCAAAATATTTTAAAAATCTAAGCGTTTCCTATTATTACCTAATGTTATCAACATGATATAACAATTTTTATTAATTTATCTGAAAGACAAATTAATTTTCTGAAACTTTGAAATTTTCAAAATTTACGTAATAAATCTATTGCATTTTCGAGATTTTCAAACTCCCAGAAAATATTGAAGGCCCTAAAATTTTTTTAATATCTAAGTGTTTTCTATTCATACCAAGTGGTTTCAACATGTTTCACCTACTTTCATTAATTTATCCTAAGGATGAATTAATTTTCTGAGACTCTGAAAATTTCAAAATATATCTCAAAAAGTATCACTTTTTAGCTGATTTCGCATAGTTTTTCAACGTAATTTTCAAAGTTTTTAGACTTCTGTAAAGTATCGAAACCTCCAAAATTTTTTAAAAATCTAAGCGTTTCCTATTATTACCTAATGTTATCAACATGATATAACAATTTTTATTAATTTATCTGAAAGACAAATTAATTTTCTGAAACTTTGAAATTTTCAAAATTTACGTAATAAATCTATTGCATTTTCGAGATTTTCAAACTCCCAGAAAATATTGAAGACCCTAAAGTTTTTTTTAATATCTATGTGTTTTCTATTCATACCAAGTGGTTTCAACATGTTTCACCTATTTTCATCAATTTATCCTAAGGATGAATTAATTTTCTGAGACTCAGACAATTTCAAAATATACCTCAAAAAGTATCACTTTTTAGCTGATTTCACATAGTTTTTCAACGTAATTTTCAAAGTTTTTAAACTTCTGTAAAGTATCGAAACCTCCAAAATTTTTTAAAAATCTAAGCGTTTCCTATTATTACCTAATGTTATCAACATGATATAACAATTTTTATTAATTTATCTCAAAGACAAATTAATTTTCTGAAACTTTGAAATTTTCAAAATTTACGTAATAAATCTATTGCATTTTCGAGATTTTCAAACTCCCAGAAAATATTGAAGACCCTAAAATTTTTTTAATATCTAAGTGTTTTCTATTCATACCAAGTGGTTTCAACATGTTTCACCTATTTTCATTAATTTATCCTAAGGATGAATTAATTTTCTGAGACACTGAAAATTTCAAAATATACCTCAAAAAGTATCACTTTTTAGCTGATTTCGCATAGTTTTTCAACGTAATTTTCAAAGTTTTTAAACTTCTGTAATGTATCGAAACCTCCAAAATTTTTTAAAAATCTAAGCGTTTACTATTATTACCTAATGTTATCAACATGATATAACAATTTTTATTAATTTATCTGAAAGACAAAGTAATTTTCTGAAACTTTGAAATTTTCAAAATTTACGTAATAAATCTATTGCATTTTCGAGATATTCAAACTCCCAGAAAATATTGAAGGCCCTAAAATTTTTTTAATATCTAAGAGTTTTCTATTCATACCAAGTGGTTTCAACATGTTTCACCTATTTTCATTAATTTATCCTAAGGATGAATTAATTTTCTGAGACTCTGAAAATTTCAAAATATATCTCAAAAAGTATCACTTTTTAGCTGATTTCGCATAGTTTTTCAACGTAATTTTCAAAGATTTTAAACTTGTGTAAAGTATCGAAACCTCCAAAATTTTTTAAAAATCTAAGCGTTTCCTATTATTACCTAATGTTATCAACATGATATAACAATTTTTATTAATTTATCTGAAAGACAAATTAATTTTCTGAACCTTTGAAATTTTCAAAATTTACGTAATAAATCTATTGCATTTTCGAGATTTTCAAACTCCCAGAAAACATTGAAGACCCTAAAATTTTTTTAATATCTAAGTGTTTTCTATTCATACCAAGTGGTTTCAACATGTTTCACCTATTTTCATTAATTTATCCTAAGGATGAATTAATTTTCTGAGACTCTGAATATTTCAAAATATACCTCAAAAAGTATCACTTTTTAGCTGATTTCGCATAGTTTTTCAACGTAATTTTCAAAGTTTTTAAAATTCTGTAAAGTATCGAAACCTCCAAAATTTTTAAAAATCTAAGCGTTTCCTATTATTACCTAATGTTATCAACATGATATAACAATTTTTATTAATTTATCTCAAAGACAAATAAATTTTCTGAAACTTTGAAATTTTCAAAATTTACGTAATAAATCTATTGCATTTTCGAGATTTTCAAACTCCCAGAAAATATTGAAGACCCAAAAATTTTTTTAATATCTAAGTGTTTTCTATTCATACCAAGTGGTTTCAACATGTTTCACCTATTTTCATTAATTTATCCTAAGGATGAATAAATTTTCTGAGACTCTGACAATTTCAAAATATACCTCAAAAAGTATCACTTTTTAGCTGATTTCGCATAGTTTTTCAACGTAATTTTCAAAGTTTTTAAACTTCTGTAAAGTATCGAAACCTCCAAAATTTTTTAAACATCTAAGAGTTTCCTATTGTTACCTAATGTTATCAACATGATATAACAATTTTTATTAATTTATCTGAAAGATAAATTAATTTTCTGGAACTTTGAATTTTTCAAAATTTACGTAATAAATCTATTGCATTTTCGAGATTTTCAAACTACCAGAAAATATTGAAGACACTAAAATTTTTTTAATATCTAAGTGTTTTCTATTCATACCAAGTGGTTTCAACATGTTTTACCTATTTTCATTAATTTATCCTAAGGATGAATTAATTTTCTGAGACTCTGAAAATTTCAAAATATACCTCAAAAAGTATCAATTTTTAGCTGATTTCGCATAGTTTTTCAACGTAATTTTCAAAGTTTAAACTTCTGTAAAGTATCGAAACCTCCAAAATTTTTTAAAAATCTAAGCGTTTCCTATTATTACCTAATGTTATCAACATGATATAACAATTTTTATTAATTTATCTGAAAGATAAATTAATTTTCTGGAACTTTGAATTTTTCAAAATTTACGTAATAAATCTATTGCATTTTCGAGATTTTCAAACTACCAGAAAATATTGAAGACACTAAAATTTTTTTAATATCTAAGTGTTTTCTATTCATACCAAGTGGTTTCAACATGTTTTACCTATTTTCATTAATTTATCCTAAGGATGAATTAATTTTCTGAGACTCTGAAAATTTCAAAATATACCTCAAAAAGTATCACTTTTTAGCTGATTTCGCATAGTTTTTCAACGTAATTTTCAAAGTTTTAAACTTCTGTAAAGTATCGAAACCTCCAAAAGTTTTTAAAAATCTAAGCGTTTCCTATTATTACCTAATGTTATCAACATGATATAACAATTTTTATTAATTTATCTGAAAGACAAAGTAATTTTCTGAAACTTTGAAATTTTCAAAATTTACGTAATAAATCTATTGCATTTTCGAGATTTTCAAACTCCCAGAAAATATTGAAGGCCCTAAAATGTTTTTAATATCTAAGTGTTTTCTATTAATACCAAGTGGTTTCAACATGTTTCACCTATTTTCATTAATTTATCCTAAGGATGAATTAATTTTCTGAGACTCTGAAAATTTCAAAATATACCTCAAAAAGTATCACTTTTTAGCTGATTTCGCATAGTTTTTCAACGTAATTTTCAAAGTTTTTAAACTTCTGTAAAGTATCGAAACCTCCAAAATATTTTAAAAATCTAAGCGTTTCCTATTATTACCTAATGTTATCAACATGATATAACAATTTTTATTAATTTATCTGAAAGACAAATTAATTTTCTGAAACTTTGAAATTTTCAAAATTTACGTAATAAATCTATTGCATTTTCGAGATTTTCAAACTCCCAGAAAATATTGAAGGCCCTAAAATTTTTTTAATATCTAAGTGTTTTCTATTCATACCAAGTGGTTTCAACATGTTTCACCTACTTTCATTAATTTATCCTAAGGATGAATTAATTTTCTGAGACTCTGAAAATTTCAAAATATATCTCAAAAAGTATCACTTTTTAGCTGATTTCGCATAGTTTTTCAACGTAATTTTCAAAGTTTTTAGACTTCTGTAAAGTATCGAAACCTCCAAAATTTTTAAAAATCTAAGCGTTTCCTATTATTACCTAATGTTATCAACATGATATAACAATTTTTATTAATTTATCTGAAAGACAAATTAATTTTCTGAAACTTTGAAATTTTCAAAATTTACGTAATAAACCTATTGCATTTTCGAGATTTTCAAACTCCCAGAAAATATTGAAGACCCTAAAGTTTTTTTAATATCTAAGTGTTTTCTATTCATACCAAGTGGTTTCAACATGTTTCACCTATTTTCATCAATTTATCCTAAGGATGAATTAATTTTCTGAGACTCAGACAATTTCAAAATATACCTCAAAAAGTATCACTTTTTAGCTGATTTCGCATAGTTTTTCAACGTAATTTTCAAAGTTTTTAAACTTCTGTAAAGTATCGAAACCTCCAAAATTTTTTAAAAATCTAAGCGTTTCCTATTATTACCTAATGTTATCAACATGATATAACAATTTTTATTAATTTATCTGAAAGACAAATTAATTTTCTGCAACTTTGAAATTTTCAAAATTTACGTAATAAATCTACTGAATTTTCGAGATTTTCAAACTCCCAGAAAATATTGAAGACCCTAAAATTTTTTTAATATCTAAGTGATTTCTATTCATACCAAGTGGTTTCAACATGTTTCACCTATTTTCATTAATTTATCCTAAGGATGAATTAATTTTCTGAGACTCTGAAAATTTCAAAATATACCTCAAAAAGTATCACTTTTTAGCTGATTTCGCATAGTTTTTCAACGTAATTTTCAAAGTTTTTAAACTTCTGTAAAGTATCGAAACCTCCAAAATATTTTAAAAATCTAAGCGTTTCCTATTATTACCTAATGTTATCAACATGATATAACAATTTTTATTAATTTATCTGAAAGACAAATTAATTTTCTGAAACTTTGAAATTTTCAAAATTTACGTAATAAATCTATTGCATTTTCGAGATTTTCAAACTCCCAGAAAATATTGAAGGCCCTAAAATTTTTTTAATATCTAAGTGTTTTCTATTCATACCAAGTGGTTTCAACATGTTTCACCTACTTTCATTAATTTATCCTAAGGATGAATTAATTTTCTGAGACTCTGAAAATTTCAAAATATATCTCAAAAAGTATCACTTTTTAGCTGATTTCGCATAGTTTTTCAACGTAATTTTCAAAGTTTTTAGACTTCTGTAAAGTATCGAAACCTCCAAAATTTTTTAAAAATCTAAGCGTTTCCTATTATTACCTAATGTTATCAACATGATATAACAATTTTTATTAATTTATCTGAAAGACAAATTAATTTTCTGAAACTTTGAAATTTTCAAAATTTACGTAATAAATCTATTGCATTTTCGAGATTTTCAAACTCCCAGAAAATATTGAAGACCCTAAAGTTTTTTTAATATCTATGTGTTTTCTATTCATACCAAGTGGTTTCAACATGTTTCACCTATTTTCATCAATTTATCCTAAGGATGAATTAATTTTCTGAGACTCAGACAATTTCAAAATATACCTCAAAAAGTATCACTTTTTAGCTGATTTCACATAGTTTTTCAACGTAATTTTCAAAGTTTTTAAAATTCTGTAAAGTATCGAAACCTCCAAAATTTTTTAAAAATCTAAGCGTTTCCTATTATTACCTAATGTTATCAACATGATATAACAATTTTTATTAATTTATCTCAAAGACAAATTAATTTTCTGAAACTTTGAAATTTTCAAAATTTACGTAATAAATCTATTGCATTTTCGAGATTTTCAAACTCCCAGAAAATATTGAAGACCCTAAAATTTTTTTAATATCTAAGTGTTTTCTATTCATACCAAGTGGTTTCAACATGTTTCACCTATTTTCATTAATTTATCCTAAGGATGAATTAATTTTCTGAGACACTGAAAATTTCAAAATATACCTCAAAAAGTATCACTTTTTAGCTGATTTCGCATAGTTTTTCAACGTAATTTTCAAAGTTTTTAAACTTCTGTAATGTATCGAAACCTCCAAAATTTTTTAAAAATCTAAGCGTTTCCTATTATTACCTAATGTTATCAACATGATATAACAATTTTTATTAATTTATCTGAAAGACAAAGTAATTTTCTGAAACTTTGAAATTTTCAAAATTTACGTAATAAATCTATTGCATTTTCGAGATATTCAAACTCCCAGAAAATATTGAAGGCCCTAAAATTTTTTTTAATATCTAAGAGTTTTCTATTCATACCAAGTGGTTTCAACATGTTTCACCTATTTTCATTAATTTATCCTAAGGATGAATTAATTTTCTGAGACTCTGAAAATTTCAAAATATATCTCAAAAAGTATCACTTTTTAGCTGATTTCGCATAGTTTTTCAACGTAATTTTCAAAGATTTTAAACTTCTGTAAAGTATCGAAACCTCCAAAATTTTTTAAAAATCTAAGCGTTTCCTATTATTACCTAATGTTATCAACATGATATAACAATTTTTATTAATTTATCTGAAAGACAAATTAATTTTCTGAAACTTTGAAATTTTCAAAATTTACGTAATAAATCTATTGCATTTTCGAGATTTTCAAACTCCCAGAAAATATTGAAGACCCTAAAATTTTTTTAATATCTAAGTGTTTTCTATTCATACCAAGTGGTTTCAACATGTTTCACCTATTTTCATTAATTTATCCTAAGGATGAATTAATTTTCTGAGACTCTGAATATTTCAAAATATACCTCAAAAAGTATCACTTTTTAGCTGATTTCGCATAGTTTTTCAACGTAATTTTCAAAGTTTTTAAACTTCTGTAAAGTATCGAAACCTCCAAAATTTTTTAAACATCTAAGAGTTTCCTATTGTTACCTAATGTTATCAACATGATATAACAATTTTTATTAATTTATCTGAAAGATAAATTAATTTTCTGGAACTTTGAATTTTTCAAAATTTACGTAATAAATCTATTGCATTTTCGAGATTTTCAAACTACCAGAAAATATTGAAGACACTAAAATTTTTTTAATATCTAAGTGTTTTCTATTCATACCAAGTGGTTTCAACATGTTTTACCTATTTTCATTAATTTATCCTAAGGATGAATTAATTTTCTGAGACTCTGAAAATTTCAAAATATACCTCAAAAAGTATCAATTTTTAGCTGATTTCGCATAGTTTTTCAACGTAATTTTCAAAGTTTTAAACTTCTGTAAAGTATCGAAACCTCCAAAATTTTTTAAAAATCTAAGCGTTTCCTATTATTACCTAATGTTATCAACATGATATAACAATTTTTATTAATTTATCTGAAAGATAAATTAATTTTCTGGAACTTTGAATTTTTCAAAATTTACGTAATAAATCTATTGCATTTTCGAGATTTTCAAACTACCAGAAAATATTGAAGACACTAAAATTTTTTTAATATCTAAGTGTTTTCTATTCATACCAAGTGGTTTCAACATGTTTTACCTATTTTCATTAATTTATCCTAAGGATGAATTAATTTTCTGAGACTCTGAAAATTTCAAAATATACCTCAAAAAGTATCACTTTTTAGCTGATTTCGCATAGTTTTTCAACGTAATTTTCAAAGTTTTAAACTTCTGTAAAGTATCGAAACCTCCAAAATTTTTTAAAAATCTAAGCGTTTCCTATTATTACCTAATGTTATCAACATGATATAACAATTTTTATTAATTTATCTCAAAGACAAATTAATTTTCTGAAACTTTGAAATTTTCAAAATTTACGTAATAAATCTATTGCATTTTCGAGATTTTCAAACTCCCAGAAAATATTGAAGACCCTAAAAATTTTTTAATATCTAAGTGTTTTCTATTCATACCAAGTGGTTTCAACATGTTTCACCTATTTTCATTAATTTATCCTAAGGATGAATTAATTTTCTGAGATTCTGAAAATTTCAAAATATATCTCAAAAAGTATCACTTTTTAGCTGATTTCGCATAGTTTTTCAACGTAATTTTCAAAGTTTTTAAACTTCTGTAAAGTATCGAAACCTCCAAAATTTTTTAAACATCTAAGAGTTTCCTATTGTTACCTAATGTTATCAACATGATATAACAATTTTTATTAATTTATCTGAAAGATAAATTAATTTTCTGGAACTTTGAATTTTTCAAAATTTACGTAATAAATCTATTGCATTTTCGAGATTTTCAAACTACCAGAAAATATTGAAGACACTAAAATTTATTTAATATCTAAGTGTTTTCTATTCATACCAAGTGGTTTCAACATGTTTTACCTATTTTCATTAATTTATCCTAAGGATGAATTAATTTTCTGAGACTCTGAAAATTTCAAAATATACCTCAAAAAGTATCAATTTTTAGCTGATTTCGCATAGTTTTTCAACGTAATTTTCAAAGTTTTAAACTTCTGTAAAGTATCGAAACCTCCAAAAGTTTTTAAAAATCTAAGCGTTTCCTATTATTACCTAATGTTATCAACATGATATAACAATTTTTATTAATTTATCTGAAAGACAAATTAATTTTCTGAAACTTTGAAATTTTCAAAATTTACGTAATAAATCTATTGCATTTTCGAGATTTTCAAACTCCCAGAAAATATTGAAGACCCTAAAATTTTTTTAATATCTAAGTGTTTTCTATTCATACCAAGTGGTTTCAACATGTTTCACCTATTTTCATTAATTTATCCTAAGGATGAATTAATTTTCTGAGACTCTGAAAATTTCAAAATATATCTCAAAAAGTATCACTTTTTAGCTGATTTCGCATAGTTTTTCAACGTAATTTTCAAAGTTTTTAAACTTCTGTAAAGTATCGAAACCTCCAAAATTTTTTAAAAATCTAAGCGTTTCCTATTATTACCTAATGTTATCAACATGATATAACAATTTTTATTAATTTATCTCAAAGACAAATTAATTTTCTGAAACTTTGAAATTTTCAAAATTTACGTAATAAATCTATTGCATTTTCGAGATATTCAAACTCCCAGAAAATATTGAAGACCCTAAAATTTTTTTAATATCTAAGTGTTTTCTATTCATACCAAGTGGTTTCAACATGTTTCATCTATTTTCATTAATTTATCCTAAGGATGAATTAATTTTCTGAGACTCTGAATATTTCAAAATATACCTCAAAAAGTATCACTTTTTAGCTGATTTCGCATAGATTTTAAACGTAATTTTCAAAATTTTTAAACTTCTGTAAAGTATAGAAACCTCCAAAATTTTTTAAAAATCTAAGCGTTTCCTATTATTACCTAATGTTATCAACATGATATAACAATTTTTATTAATTTCTCTGAAAGACAAATTAATTTTCTGAAACTTTGAAATTTTCAAAATTTACGTAATAAATCTATTGCATTTTCGAGATTTTCAAACTCCCAGAAAATATTGAAGACCCTAAAATTTTTTTAATATCTAAGTGATTTCTATTCATACCAAATGGTTTCAACATGTTTCACCTATTTTCATTAATTTATCCTAAGGATGAATTAATTTTCTGAGACTCTGAAAATTTCAAAATATATCTCAAAAAGTATCACTTTTTAGCTGATTTCGCATAGTTTTTCAACGTAATTTTCAAAGTTTTTAAACTTCTGTAAAGTATCGAAACCTCCAAAATTTTTTAAAAATCTAAGCGTTTCCTATTATTACCTAATGTTATCAACATGATATAACAATTTTTATTAATTTATCTGAAAGACAAATTAATTTTCTGAAACTTTGAAATTTTCAAAATTTACGTAATAAATCTATTGCATTTTCGAGATTTTCAAACTCCCAGAAAATATTGAAGACCCTAAAGTTTTTTTAATATCTAAGTGTTTTCTATTCATACCAAGTGGTTTCAACATGTTTCACCTATTTTCATCAATTTATCCTAAGGATGAATTAATTTTCTGAGACTCAGACAATTTCAAAATATACCTCAAAAAGTATCACTTTTTTGCTGATTTCGCATAGTTTTTCAACGTAATTTTCAAAGTTTTTAAACTTCTGTAAAATATCGAAACCTCCAAAATTTTTTAAATATCTAAGCGTTTCCTATTATTACCTAATGTTATCAACATGATATAACAATTTTTATTAATTTATCTGAAAGACAAATTAATTTTCTGAAACTTTGAAATTTTCAAAATTTACGTAATAAATCTATTGCATTTTCGAGATTTTCAAACTCCCAGAAAATATTGAAAACCCTAAAATTGTTTTAATATCTAAGTGTTTTCTATTCATACCAAGTGGTTTCAACATGTTTCACCTATTTTCATTAATTTATCCTAAGGATGAATTAATTTTCTGAGACTCTGAATATTTCAAAATATACCTCAAAAAGTATCACTTTTTAGCTGATTTCGCATAGTTTTTCAACGTAATTTTCAAAGTATTTAAACTTCTGTAAAGTATCGAAACCTCCAAAATTTTTTAAAAATCTAAGCGTTTCCTATTGTTACCTAATGTAATCAACATGATATAACAATTTTTATTAATTTATCTGAAAGATAAATTAATTTTCTTGAACTTTGAATTTTTCAAAATTTACGTAATAAATCTATTGCATTTTCGAGATTTTCAAACTCCCAGAAAATATTGAAGACACTAAAATTTTTTTAATATCTAAGTGTTTTCTATTCATACCAAGTGGTTTCAACATGTTTCACCTATTTTCATTAATTTATCCTAAGGATGAATTAATTTTCTGAGACTCTGAAAATTTCAAAATATACCTCAAAAAGTATCACTTTTTAGCTGATTTCGCATAGTTTTTCAACGTAATTTTCAAAATTTTTAAACTTCTGTAAAGTATCGAAAACTCCAAAATTTTTTAAAAATCTAAGCGTTTCCTATTATTACCTAATGTTATCAACATGATATAACAATTTTTATTAATTTATCTGAAAGACAAATTAATTTTCTGAAACTTTGAAATTTTCAAAATTTACGTAATAAATCTATTGCATTTTCGAGATTTTCAAACTCCCAGAAAATATTGAAGACCCTAAAATTTTTTTAATATCTAAGTGTTTTCTATTCATACCAAGTGGTTTCAACATGTTTCACCTATTTTCATTAATTTATCCTAAGGATGAATTAATTTTCTGAGACTCTGAAAATTTCAAAATATACCTCAAAAAGTATCACTTTTTAGCTGATTTCGCATAGTTTTTCAACGTAATTTTCAAAGTTTTTAAACTTCTGTAAAGTATCGAAACCTCCAAAATTTTTTAAAAATCTAAGCGTTTCCTATTATTACCTAATGTTATCAACATGATATAACAATTTTTATTAATTTATCTGAAAGACAAATTAATTTTCTGAAACTTTGAAATTTTCAAAATTTACGTAATAAATCTATTGCATTTTCGAGATTTTCAAACTCCCAGAAAATATTGAAAACCCTAAAATTTTTTTAATATCTAAGTGTTTTCTATTCATACCAAGTGGTTTCAACATGTTTCACCTATTTTCATTAATTTATCCTAAGGATGAATTAATTTTCTGAGACTCTGAAAATTTCAAAATATTCCTCAAAAAGTATCACTTTTTAGCTGATTTCGCATAGTTTTTCAACGTAATTTTCAAAGTTTTAAACTTCTGTAAAGTATCGAAACCTCCAAAATTTTTTAAACATCTCAGTGTTTCCTATTGTTACCTAATGTTATCAACATGATATAACAATTTTTATTAATTTATCTGAAAGATAAATTAATTTTCTGGAACTTTGAATTTTTCAAAATTTACGTAATAAATCTATTGCATTTTCGAGATATTCAAACTCCCAGAAAATATTGAAGACACTAAAATTTTTTTAATATCTAAGTGTTTTCTATTCATACCAAGTGGTTTCAACATGTTTTACCTATTTTCATTAATTTATCCTAAGGATGAATTAATTTTCTGAGACTCTGAAAATTTCAAAATATACCTCAAAAAGTATCACTTTTTAGCTGATTTCGCATAGTTTTTCAACGTAATTTTCAAAGTTTTTAAACTTCTGTAAAGTATCGAAACCTCCAAAATTTTTTAAAAATCTAAGCGTTTCCTATTATTACCTAATGTTATCAACATGATATAACAATTTTTATTAATTTATCTGAAAGACAAATTAATTTTCTGAAACTTTGAAATTTTCAAAATTTACGTAATAAATCTATTGCATTTTCGAGATTTTCAAACTCCCAGAAAATATTGAAGACCCTAAAATTTTTTTAATATCTAAGTGTTTTCTATTCATACCAAGTGGTTTCAACATGTTTCACCTATTTTCATTAATTTATCCTTAGGATGAATTAATTTTCTGAGACTCTGAATATTTCAAAATATACCTCAAAAAGTATCACTTTTTAGCTGATTTCGCATAGTTTTTCAACGTAATTTTCAAAGTTTTTAAACTTCTGTAAAATATCGAAACCTCCAAAATTTTTTAAATATCTAAGCGTTTCCTATTATTACCTAATGTTATCAACATGATATAACAATTTTTATTAATTTATCTGAAAGACAAATTAATTTTCTGAAACTTTGAAATTTTCAAAATTTACGTAATAAATCTATTGCATTTTCGAGATTTTCAAACTCCCAGAAAATATTGAAGGCCCTAAAATTTTTTTAATATCTAAGTGTTTTCTATTCATACCAAGTGGTTTCAACATGTTTCACCTATTTTCATTAATTTATCCTAAGGATGAATTAATTTTCTGAGACTCTGAATATTTCAAAATATATCTCAAAAAGTATCACTTTTTAGCTGATTTCGCATAGTTTTTCAACGTAATTTTCAAAGTTTTTAAACTTCTGTAAAGTATCGAAACCTCCAAAATTTTTTAAAAATCTAAGCGTTTCCTATTATTACCTAATGTTATCAACATGATATAACAATTTTTATTAATTTATCTGAAAGACAAATTAATTTTCTGAAAACTTTGAAATTTTCAAAATTTACGTAATAAATCTATTGCATTTTCGAGATTTTCAAACTCCCAGAAAATATTGAAGACCCTAAAATTTTTTTAATATCTAAGTGTTTTCTATTCATACCAAGTGGTTTCAACATGTTTCACCTATTTTCATTAATTTATCCTTAGGATGAATTAATTTTCTGAGACTCTGAATATTTCAAAATATACCTCAAAAAGTATCACTTTTTAGCTGATTTCGCATAGTTTTTCAACGTAATTTTCAAAGTTTTTAAACTTCTGTAAAATATCGAAACCTCCAAAATTTTTTAAATATCTAAGCGTTTCCTATTATTACCTAATGTTATCAACATGATATAACAATTTTTATTAATTTATCTGAAAGACAAATTAATTTTCTGAAACTTTGAAATTTTCAAAATTTACGTAATAAATCTATTGCATTTTCGAGATTTTCAAACTCCCAGAAAATATTGAAGGCCCTAAAATTTTTTTAATATCTAAGTGTTTTCTATTCATACCAAGTGGTTTCAACATGTTTCACCTATTTTCATTAATTTATCCTAAGGATGAATTAATTTTCTGAGACTCTGAATATTTCAAAATATATCTCAAAAAGTATCACTTTTTAGCTGATTTCGCATAGTTTTTCAACGTAATTTTCAAAGTTTTTAAACTTCTGTAAAGTATCGAAACCTCCAAAATTTTTTAAAAATCTAAGCGTTTCCTATTATTACCTAATGTTATCAACATGATATAACAATTTTTATTAATTTATCTGAAAGACAAATTAATTTTCTGAAATTTGAAATTTTCAAAATTTACGTAATAAATCTATTGCATTTTCGAGATTTTCAAACTCCCAGAAAATATTGAAGACCCTAAAATTTTTTTAATATCTAAGTGTTTCCTATTCATACCAAGTGGTTTCAACATGTTTCACCTATTTTCATTAATTTATCCTAAGGATGAATTAATTTTCTGAGACTCTGACAATTTCAAAATATACCTCAAAAAGTATCACTTTTTAGCTGATTTCGCATAGTTTTTCAACGTAATTTTCAAAGTTTTTAAACTTCTGTAAAGTATCGAAACCTCCAAAATTTTTTAAAATCTAAGCGTTTCCTATTGTTACCTAATGTAATCAACATGATATAACAATTTTGATTAATTTATCTGAAGGTAAATTAATTTTCTGGAACTTTGAATATTTCAAAATTTACGTAATAAATCTATTGCATTTTCGAGATTTTCAAACTCCCAGAAAATATTGAAGACACTAAAATTTGTTTAATACCGAAGGGTTTTCTATTCATACCAAGTGTTTTCAACATGTTTCACCTATTTTCATTAATTTATCCTAAGGATGAATCAATTTTCTGCGACTCTGAAAATTTCAAAATATACCTCAAAAAGTATCACTTTTTAGCTGATTTCGCATAGTTTTTCAACGTAATTTTCAAAGTTTTTAAACTTCTGTAAAGTATCGAAACCACCAAAATTTTTTTAAAATCTAAGCGTTTCCTATTGTTACCTAATGTTATCAACATGATATAACAATTTTTATTAATTTATCTGACAGATAAATTAATTTTCTGAAACTTTGAATTTTTCAAAATTTACGTAATAAATCTATTGCATTTTCGAGATATTCAAACTCCCAGAAAATATTGAAGACACTAAAATGTTTTTAATATCTAAGTGTTTTCTATTCATACCAATTGGTTTCAACATGTTTCACCTATTGTTATTAATTTATCCTAAGGATGAATTAATTTTCTGTGACTCTGAAAATTTCAAAATATACCTCAAAAAGTATCACTTTTTAGCTGATTTCGCATAGTTTTTCAACGTAAATTTCAAAGTTTTTAAACTTCTGTAAAGTATCGAAACCTCAAAAATTTTTTTAAAATCTAAACGTTTCCTATTGATACCTAATCTTATCAAAATGATATAACAATTTTTATTAATTTATCTGAAATATAAATTAATTTTCTGAAACTTTCAAAATTTTCAAACTTTACGTAATAAATCTATTGCATTTTCGAGATTTTCAAACTCCCAGAAAATATTGAAGACCCTAAATTTTTTTTAATATCTAAGTGTTTTCTATTCATACCAAGTGGTTTCAACATGTTTCACCTATTTTCATTAATTTATCCTAAGGATGAATTAATTTTCTGAGACTCTGAATATTTCAAAATATACCTAAAAAAATATCACTTTTTAGCTGATTTCGCATAGTTTTTCAACGTAATTTTCAAAGTTTTTAAACTTCTGTAAAGTATCGAAACCTCCAAATTTTTTGTTAAATCCAAGCGTTTGCTATTATTACCTAATGTTATCAACGTGATATAATAATTTTTAATAATTAATCTGAAAGATAAATTAATTTTCTGAAAGTTTGAATTTTCAAAATTTACGTAATACATCTAATGCATTTTCGAGATATTCAAACTCCCAGAAAATATTGAAGACCCTAATTTTTTTTTAATATCTAAGTGTTTTCTATTCATACCAAGTGGTTTCAACAAGTTTAACCTATTTTCATTAATTTCTCCTAAGGATGAATTAATTATCTGAGACTCTGAATATTTCAAAATATACCTAAAAAAGTATCAATTTTTAGCTGATTTCGCATAGTTTTTCAACGTATTTTTCAAAGTTTTTAAACTTCTGTAAAGTATCGAAACCTCGACAATTTTACTTAAATCTAAGCGTTTCCTATTGTTACCTAATGTTATCAACATTATATAACAATTTTTATTAATTTATCTGAAAGATAAATTAATTTTCTGAAAGTTTGAAATTTTCAAAATTTACGTAATAAATCTATTGCATTTTCGAGATATTCAAACTCCCAGAAAATATTGAAGCCCCAAACATTTTTTTAATATCTAAGTGTTTTCTATTCATACCAAGTGGTTTCAACATGGTTCAACTATGTTCATTAATTTCTCTTTAGGATGAATTAATTATCTGAGACTCTGAATACTTCAAAATATACCTAAAAACGTATCACTTTTTAGCTGATTTCGCATAGTTTTTCAACGTATTTTTCAAAGTTTTAAAACTTCTGTTAAGTATCGAAACCGCGAAAATTTTAGTCAAATCTAAGCGTTTCCTATTGTTACCTAATGTTATCAACATGATATAATAATTTTTATTAATTTATCTGAAAGATAAATTAATTTTCTGAAAGTTTCAAATTTTCAAAATTTACGTAATAAATCTATTGCATTTTCGAGATATTCAAACTCCCAGAAAATATTGAAGACCCTAATTTTTTTTTAATATCTAAGTGTTTTCTATTCATACCAAGTGGTTTCAACATGTTTCACCTATTTTCATTAATTTATCCTAAGGATGAATTAATTTTCTGAGACTCTGAAAATTTCAAAATATACTCAAAAAGTATCACTTTTTAGCTGATTTCGCATAGTTTTTCAACGTAATTTTTAAAGTTTCAACTTCTGTAAAGTATGGAATCCTCCAAATTTTTTGTTAAATCCAAGCGTTTCCTATTGTTAACTAATGTTATCAACATGATATAATAATTTTTATTTATTTATTTGAAAGATAAACTAATTTTCTGAAAGTTTCAATTTTTCAAAATTTACGTAATAAATCTATTGCATTTTCGAGATATTCAAACTCCCAGTAAATATTGAAGCCCCAAACATTTTTTTAATATCTAAGTGTTTTCTATTCATACCAAGTGGTTTCAACATGGTTCAACTATGTTCATTAATTTCTCCTTAGGATGAATTAATTTTCTGAGACTCTGAATATTTCAAAATATACATCAAAAAGTAACACTTTTTGCTGATTTCGCATAGTTTTTCAACGTATTTTTCAGAGTTTTTAAACTTCTGTAAATATCGAAACCTCCAAAATTTTTTTTCAAATCTAAGCGTTTCCTATTGTTACCTAATGTTATCAACATGATATAATAATTTTTATTCATTTATCTGAAATATAAATTAATTTTCTGAAAGCTTGAAATTTTCAAAATTTACGTCATACATCTATTGCATTTTCGAGATTTTCAAACTCCCAGAAAATATTGAAGACCTTAAAATTTTTTGATATCTAAGTGTTTTCTATTCATACCAAGTAGTTTCAACATGTTTCACCTATTTTCATTAATTTATCCTAAGGATGAATTAATTTTCTGAGACTCTGAATATTTCAAAATATACCTCAAAAAGTATCACTTTTTAGCTGATTTCGCATAGTTTTGCAACGTATTTTTCAAAGTATTTAAACTTCTGTAAAGTTTCGAAACCTCGAAAATTTTCTGTAAAACTAAGTGTTTCCTAGTGTTGCCTAATGTTATCAACATGATATAATAATTTTTATTAATTTATCTGAAAGAGAAATTAATTTTCTGAAACTTTGAAATTTTCAAAATTTATGTAATAAATCTAATGCATTTTCGATATATTCAAACTCCCAGAAAATATTGAAGACCCTAATTATTTTTAAATATCTAAGTGTTTTCTATTCATAACAAGTGGTTTCAACATGTTTCACCTATGTTCATTAATTTCTCCTAAGGATGAATTAATTATCTCAGACTCAGAAAACTTCAAAATATACCTAAAAACGTATCACTTTTTAGCTGATTACGCATAGTTTTTCAACGTAATTTTCAAAGTTTTTAAACTTCTGTAAAGTATCGAAACCTCCAAAATTTTAGTTAAATCTAAGCGTTTCCTATTGTTACCTAATGTTATCAACATGACATAAAAATTTTTATTAATTTGTCTGAAAGGTAAATTAATTTTCTGAAAGTTTGAAATTTTCAAAATTTACGTAATAAATCTATTGCATTTTCGAGTTATTCAAACTCCCAGAAAATATTGAAGACCCTAATGATTTTTAAATATCTAAGTGTTTTCTATTCATACCAAGTGGTTTCAACATCTTTCACCTATTTTCATTAATTTATCCTAAGGATGAAATAATTTTCTGAAACTCTGAAAATTTCAAAATATACCTCAAAAAGTATCACTTTTTAGCTGATTTCGCATAGGTTTTCAAAGTATTTTTCAAAGTATTTCAACTTCTGTAAAGTATCGAAACCTCCAAGATTTTCTTTAAACCTAAGCCTTTCCTAGTGTTACCTAATGTTGTCAACATGATATAGTAATTTTTATTAATTTATCTGAAAGATAAATTAATTTTCTGAAAGTTGAATTTTTCAAAATTTACGTATTAAATCTATTGCGTTTTCGAGATATTCAAACTACCAGAAAATATTGAAGACCCCAAAATTTTTTTAGTATCCATGTGTTTTCTATTCATACCAAGTGGTTTCAACATGTTTCACTTATTTTCATTAATTTATCCTAAGGATGAAATAATTTTCTGAAACTCTGAAAATTTCAAAATATACCTCAAAAAGTATCACTTTTTAGCTGATTTCGCATAGTTTTTCAACGAATTTTTTCAAAGATTTAAACTTCTGTAAAGTATCGAAACTTCCAAAATATTTTTTTAAATCTAAGCGTTTCCTTTTGTTACCTAATGTTATCAACATGATATAATAATTTTTATTAATTTATCTGATAGATAAATTAATTTTCTGAAAGTTTGAAATTTTCAAAATTTACGTAATAAATCTAATGTATTTTCGAGATATTCAAACTTCCAGAAAATAGTGAAGACCTTAACATTTTTAAATATATATGTGTTTTCTATTCATACCAAGTGGTTTCAACATATTTCATCTATTTTCATTAATTTATCCTAAGGATGAATTAATTTTCTGAGATTCTGAATATTTCAAAATATACCTCAAAAAGTATCACTTTTTAGCTGATTTCGCATAGTTTTTCAACGTAATTTTCAAAGTTTTTAAACTTCTGTAAAGTATCGAAACCACCAAAATTTTTTTAAAATCTAAGCGTTTCCTATTGTTACCTAATGTTATCAACATGATATAACAATTTTTATTAATTTATCTGACAGATAAATTAATTTTCTGAAATTTGAATTTTTCAAAATTTACGTAATAAATCTATTGCATTTTCGAGATATTCAAACTCCCAGAAAATATTGAAGACACTAAAATGTTTTTAATATCTAAGTGTTTTCTATTCATACCAATTGGTTTCAACATGTTTCACCTATTGTTATTAATTTATCCTAAGGATGAATTAATTTTCTGTGACTCTGAAAATTTCAAAATATACCTCAAAAAGTATCACTTTTTAGCTGATTTCGCATAGTTTTTCAACGTAATTTTCAAAGTTTTTAAACTTCTGTAAAGTATCGAAACCTCAAAAAATTTTTTAAAATCTAAACGTTTCCTATTGATACCTAATCTTATCAAAATGATATAACAATTTTTATTAATTTATCTGAAATATAAATTAATTTTCTGAAACTTTCAAAATTTTCAAACTTTACGTAATAAATCTATTGCATTTTCGAGATTTTCAAACTCCCAGAAAATATTGAAGACCCTAAATTTTTTTTAATATCTAAGTGTTTTCTATTCATACCAAGTGGTTTCAACATGTTTCACCTATTTTCATTAATTTATCCTAAGGATGAATTAATTTTCTGAGACTCTGAATATTTCAAAATATACCTAAAAAAGTATCACTTTTTAGCTGATTTCGCATAGTTTTTCAACGTAATTTTCAAAGTTTTTAAACTTCTGTAAAGTATCGAAACCTCCAAATTTTTTGTTAAATCCAAGCGTTTGCTATTATTACCTAATGTTATCAACGTGATATAATAATTTTTAATAATTAATCTGAAAGATAAATTAATTTTCTGAAAGTTTGAATTTTCAAAATTTACGTAATACATCTAATGCATTTTCGAGATATTCAAACTCCCAGAAAATATTGAAGACCCTAATTTTTTTTTAATATCTAAGTGTTTTCTATTCATACCAAGTGGTTTCAACAAGTTTAACCTATTTTCATTAATTTCTCCTAAGGATGAATTAATTATCTGAGACTCTGAATATTTCAAAATATACCTAAAAAAGTATCAATTTTTAGCTGATTTCGCATAGTTTTTCAACGTATTTTTCAAAGTTTTTAAACTTCTGTAAAGTATCGAAACCTCGACAATTTTACTTAAATCTAAGCGTTTCCTATTGTTACCTAATGTTATCAACATTATATAATAATTTTTATTAATTTATCTGAAAGATAAATTAATTTTCTGAAAGTTTGAAATTTTCAAAATTTACGTAATAAATCTATTGCATTTTCGAGATATTCAAACTCCCAGAAAATATTGAAGCCCCAAACATTTTTTTAATATCTAAGTGTTTTCTATTCATACCAAGTGGTTTCAACATGTTTCACCTATTTTCATTAATTTATCCTAAGGATGAATTAATTTTCTGAGACTCTGAAAATTTCAAAATATACTCAAAAAGTATCACTTTTTAGCTGATTTCGCATAGTTTTTCAACGTATTTTTCAAAGTTTCAACTTCTGTAAAGTATGAAATCCTCCAAATTTTTTGTTAAATCCAAGCGTTTCCTATTGTTAACTAATGTTATCAACATGATATAATAATTTTTATTTATTTATTTGAAAGATAAACTAATTTTCTGAAAGTTTCAATTTTTCAAAATTTACGTAATAAATCTATTGCATTTTCGAGATATTCAAACTCCCAGAAAATATTGAAGCCCCAAACTGATTTCGCATAGTTTTTCAACGAATTCTTTCAAAGATTTAAACTTCTGTAAAGTATCGAAACTTCCAAAATTTTTTTTTAAATCTAAGCGTTTCCTTTTGTTACCTAATGTTATCAACATGATATAATAATTTTTATTAATTTATCTGATAGATAAATTAATTTTCTGAAAGTTTGAAATTTTCAAAATTTACGTAATAAATCTAATGTATTTTCGAGATATTCAAACTTCCAGAAAATAGTGAAGACCTTAACATTTTTAAATATATATGTGTTTTCTATTCATACCAAGTGGTTTCAACATATTTCATCTATTTTCATTAATTTATCCTAAGGATGAATTAATTTTCTGAGATTCTGAATATTTCAAAATATACCTCAAAAAGTATCACTTTTTAGCTGATTTCGCATAGTTTTTCAACGTATTTTTCAAAGTTTTTAAACTTCTGTAAAGTATCGAAACCTCCAAAATTTTTAAAAATCTAAGCGTTTCTTATTGTTACCTAATGTTATCAACATGATATGATAATTTTTATTAATTTATCTGAAAGATAAATTAATTTTCTGAAAGTTTGACATTTTCAAAATTTACGTAATATATCTATTGCATTTTCGAGATATTCAAACTACCAGAATATATTGAAGACCCTAAAATTTTTTTAATATCTACGTGTTTTCTATTCATACCATGTGGTTTCAACGTGTTTCACTTATTTTCATTAATTTATCCTAAGGATGAATTAATTTTCTGAGACTCTGAAAATTTCAAAATATACCTCAAGAACTATCGTTTTTAGGTGATTTCGCATAGTTTTTCAACGTAATTGTTGAAGTATTCAAACTTTTGTAAAATATCCTAACTTCCAAAATTTTTTAGAAATTTAAGCGTTTCCTATTGTTACCTAATGTTTTCAACATGTTATAATAGTTTTTATGAATTTATCTGAGAGATAAATTAATTTTCTGAAAGTTTGAAATTTTCAAATTTTACGTTATAAATCTATTGCATTTTGGAGATATTCAAACTACCAGAATATATTGAAGACCCTAAATTTTTTTCAATATCTAAGTGTTTTCTATTCATATCACGTGGTTTCAACATGTTTCACCTATTTTCATTAATTTATCCTAAGGATGAATTAATTTTCTGAGACTCTGAATATTTCAAAATATACCTAAAAAATATCACATTTTAGCTGATTTCGAATAGTTTTTTAACGTGTGTGTTGAACATTTTAAACTTCTGTAAAATATCGAAACCTCCAAATTTTTTAAGAATCGAAGCGATTCCTATTGTTACCTAATGTTTTCAACATGATATAATAATTTTGATTAATTTATTTGAAAGATAAATTAATTTTCTGAAGGTTTGAAATTTTCAAATTTTACGTAATAAATCAATTGCATTTCCGAGATATTCAAACTCCCAGAAAATATTGCAGACCCTAAAATTTTTAATATCTAAGCGTTTTGTATTCATACCAAGTGGTTTCAACATGTTTCACCCATTTTCATTAATTTATCCTAAGTATGAATTAATTTTCTAAGACTCTGAAAATTTCAAAATATACCTCAAAAAGTCTCGCTTTTTAGCTGATTTCGCATAGTTTTTCAACGTATTTGTTGAAGTTTTTAACTTCTGTAAATATCGAAACCTCCAAAATTTCCTTAAAATCTAAGCGTTTCCTATTGTTACCTAATGTTATCAACACGATATAATAATTTTTATTAATTTATCTGAAAGATAAATTAATTTTCTGAAACTTTGAAATTTTCAAATTTCACGTAATAAATCTATTACATTTTGGAGATATTCAAACTCCCAGAAAATATTTAAGACCCTAAATTTTTTTTAATATCTAAGTGTTTTCTATTCAGTAAGCATTTTTTTTTTTATTTTTCATGTAGAAATGAGAAAATAAGCATATTTTTATTTAGACTTTTTCTGTTTCATTTAGAAATATGAAAATATGCATAATTCTATATAGATTTTGACATTTCATTGACAATATGAAAATAAGAATATTTTCATTTAGATTTTGACTTTTTCATTTAGAAATAAGAACATGAGCATATTTTTATTTAGATTTTGAGTTTTTCATTTAGAAATATGAAAATAAGCATATTTTTATTTAGATTTTGGCACTTTCATTTTGAACTATGAAAATAAGTATATATTTATTTAGATTTTGTTTTCTTCAGTTAGATGTATGAAAATAAGCATATTTTTATTTAGACTTTCCCTTTTTCATTTAGAAATACTAAAGTAAGCATATTTTTATTTAGGTTTTGACCTTTTCATTTAGAAATATGAAAATAAGCTTATTTTCAATAAGATTTTGACTTTTTCATTTAGAATTATGAAAATAAGCGTATTTTCTTTAAGACTTTAACTTTTTCATTTAGAAATATGAAAATATGCATATTTTCATTTGCATTTTGTCATTTACTTTAGAAATATGAAAATAATAATAGTTTTATTTATATTTTGTCTTTTTCCTTTAGAAATATGAACATAAGCATGTTTTTATTTAGATTTTGTCTTTTTCATTTAGAAATATGAAAATGAGCATATTTTTATTTAGATTTTGATTTTTTCATTTAGAAATATGAAAATAAGCTTATATAAGCGTATTTCATTAAGATTTGGCTTTTTCATTTAGACATATGAAAATAAGCGTATTTTGGTTAAGATTTTGCCTTTCGCATTTAGAAATATCAAAATAAGCATATTTTTTATTTAGATTTTGACTTTTTCATTTAGAAATGTGAAAATAAGGATATTTTTTTTAAGATTTTGACTTTTTCATTTACAAATATGAAAACAAGCAAATTTGATTTAGATTTTGACTTTTTCATTTCGAAATGTGAAAATAAGCGTATTTTCATTAAGATTTTGATTTTTCATTTAAAAACATGAAAATGAGCATAATTTCATTAAGATTTTTCATTTAGAAATAAGAACATAAGCATATTTTAATTTAGATTTTGATTTTTTCATTTAGAAATATGAAAATACGCGTATTTTCATTAAGATTATGACTTTTTCATTTAGAAATATGAAAATAATCAGATTTTTATTTACAATTTTACATTTTCATTTCGAAATATGAAAATAAGCATCATTTTATTTAGATTTTGACGTTTTCTTTAGAAATGTGAAAATAAGCGTATTTTCATTTAGGTTTTGACCCTTTCTTTTAGAAATATGAATATAAGCATGTTTTTATTTAGATTTTTACTTTTTCATTTAGAAATATGAAAATAAGCATATTTTTATTTAGATTTTGACACTTTCATTTAGAAATATGAAAATAAGCATATTTTTATTTAGATTTTGACTTTTTGATTTAGAAATATGAAAATAAGCATATTTTTATTTATATTTTGATGTTTTCATTTAGAAGTATGAACATAAGCATGTTTTCATTAAGATTTTGAAATTTTCATTTAGATATTAGAAAGTAAGCATATTTTTCATTAGATTTTAAATTTGTCATTTAGAAATATTAAAATACGCGTATTTTCATTAAGAATTTGACATTTCATTTGGAAATATGAAAATAAGCATATTTTTATTTAGATTTTGGCATTTCCATTTAGAAATATGAAAATAAGCATATTTTTATTTAGATTTTGACTTTTTCATTTAGAAATATGAAAATAAGCATATTTTTATTTAGATTTTGACTTTTTCATTTCGAAATATGAAAATAATCAGATTTTTATTTAGATTTTGACTTTTTCATTTCGAAATATGAAAATAAGCATATTTTAATTTAGGTTTTGACTTTTTCATTTTGAAATATGAAAAAAAGCATATTTTTATATTTGATTTTGATTTTTTCATTTAGAAATATGACAATAAGCATATTTTTACTTAGATATTGACTTTTGCATTCAGAAATATGAAAATAAGCATATTTTCATGAAGAATTTAACCTTTTCATTTAGAAATATGGAAATAAGCATATTTTTATTTAGATTTTGGCATTATCCATTACAAATATGAAAATAAGCATATTTTATTTAGATTTTGTTTATCTCATTTAGAAACATGAAAATACGCGTATTTTCATTAACAATTTGACGTTTTCATTTAGATATTAGAAAATAAGCATATTTTTATTTAGATTTTGGCATTTTCATTTAGAAACATGAAAAGAAGTATATTTTTATTTAGATTTTGGCATTTTCCATTAGAAATATGAAAAATAAAAATATGCTCATTTTCACTTTTCTCAATGAAAGAGTCAAAATCTAAAAAAAAATATTCTTATTTTTATTTAGATTTTGTCTGTTTCATTTAGAAATATGAAAATAAGCATATTTTTATTTAGATTTTGACGTGTTCATTTAGAAGTATGAAAATAAGCATATTTTCATTAAGATTTTGACATTTTCATTTAGATATTAGAAAATAAGCATATTTTTAATTAGATTTTGGCATTTCCATTTAGAAATATGAAAATAAGCATATTTTTATTTAGATTTTGACTTTTTCATTTAGAAGTATGAAAATAAGCATATTTTTATTTAGATTTTGATTTTTTCATTTCGAAATATGAAAATAAGCAGAGTTTTATTAATATTTTGACGTTTTCATTTTGAAATATAAAAATAAGCATATTTTTATTTAGATTTTGTCTTTTTCTTTTAGAAATATGAAAATAAGCATATTTTTATTTAGATTTTGTCTTTTTCATTTAGAAATATGAAAATGAGCAAATTTTTATTTAGTTTTTATTCTTTCATTTAGAAATATGAAAATAAGCATATTTTTATTTAGAATTTGAGTTTTTCATTTAGAAATATGAAAATACGCGTATTTTCATTAAGATTTTGACTTTTTCTTTCAGAAATATGTCAATAAGCATACTTTTACTTACATATTGACTTTTGCATTCAGAAATATGAAAATAAGCGTATTTTCATGAAGAATTCACCTTTTTCATTTAGATATTAGAAAGTAAGCATATTTTTATTTAGATTTTGAGTTTTTCATTTAGAAATATTAAAATACGCCTATTTTCATTAAGATTTTGACATTTCATTTGGAAATGTGATAATAAGCATATTTTTATTTACATTTTGGCATTTACATTTAGAAATATGAAAATAAGTATATTTTTATTTAGATTTTGGCATTTACATTTAGAAATATGAAAATAAGCATATTTTTATTTAGATTTTGGCATTTTCCTTTACAAATATGAAAATAAGCATATTTTTATTTAGATTTTGACACTTTCATTTAGAAATGTGAAAATAAGCATATTTTTATTTAGATTTTGTCTGTTTCATTCAGAAATATGAAAATAAGCATATTTTTATTTAGATTTTGACTTTTTGATTTAGAAATATGAAAATAAGCATATTTTTATTTAGATTTTGACGTTTTCATTTAGATATTAGAAAGTAAGCACATTTTTCTTTACATTTTGAATTTTTCATTTAGAAATATGAAAATAAGCATATTTTTATTTAGATTTTCACATTTTCATTTATAAATATGAAAATAAGCATATTTTTATTAATATTTTGACGTTTTCATTTAGAAATATAAAAATAAGCATACTTTTATTTAGTTTTTGTCTTTTTCTTTTAGAAATATGGAAACAAGCATATTTTTATTTAGATTTTGGCATTTTCCATAACAAATATGAAAATAAGCATATTTTTATTTAAATTTTGGCATTTTCGTTCACAAATATGAAAATAATCATATTTTTAGTTAGACTTTTAGTTTTTCTTTTAGAAATATGAAAATAAGCATATTTTTACTTAGATTTTGATTATCTCATTTAGAAACATGAAAATAAGCGTATTTTCATTAACAATTTGACGTTTTCATTTAGATATTAGAAAATAAGCATATTTTTATTTAGATTTTGAGTTTTTCATTTCGAAATATAAAAATACGCGTATTTTCATTAAGATATTGACATTTCATTTGGAAATATGAAAATAAGCATATTTTGATTTAGATTTTGGCATTTTCATTTAGAAATGTGAAAATAAGTATATTTTTATTTAGATTTTGGCATTTTTCTTTAGAAACATGAAAATAAGCATATTTTTATTTAGATTTTGTCTTTTTCATTTAGAAATATGAAAATGAGCAAATTTTTATTTAGTTTTTATTCTTTCATTTAGAAATATGAAAATAAGCATATTTTTATTTAGAATTTGAGTTTTTCATTTAGAAATATGAAAATACGCGTATTTTCATTAAGATTTTGACTTTTTCTTTCAGAAATATGTCAATAAGCATACTTTTACTTACATATTGACTTTTGCATTCAGAAATATGAAAATAAGCGTATTTTCATGAAGAATTCACCTTTTTCATTTAGATATTAGAAAGTAAGCATATTTTTATTTAGATTTTGAGTTTTTCATTTAGAAATATTAAAATACGCCTATTTTCATTAAGATTTTGACATTTCATTTGGAAATGTGATAATAAGCATATTTTTATTTACATTTTGGCATTTACATTTAGAAATATGAAAATAAGTATATTTTTATTTAGATTTTGGCATTTACATTTAGAAATATGAAAATAAGCATATTTTTATTTAGATTTTGGCATTTTCCTTTACAAATATGAAAATAAGCATATTTTTATTTAGATTTTGACACTTTCATTTAGAAATGTGAAAATAAGCATATTTTTATTTAGATTTTGTCTGTTTCATTCAGAAATATGAAAATAAGCATATTTTTATTTAGATTTTGACTTTTTGATTTAGAAATATGAAAATAAGCATATTTTTATTTAGATTTTGACGTTTTCATTTAGATATTAGAAAGTAAGCACATTTTTCTTTACATTTTGAATTTTTCATTTAGAAATATGAAAATAAGCATATTTTTATTTAGATTTTCACATTTTCATTTATAAATATGAAAATAAGCATATTTTTATTAATATTTTGACGTTTTCATTTAGAAATATAAAAATAAGCATACTTTTATTTAGTTTTTGTCTTTTTCTTTTAGAAATATGGAAACAAGCATATTTTTATTTAGATTTTGGCATTTTCCATAACAAATATGAAAATAAGCATATTTTTATTTAAATTTTGGCATTTTCGTTCACAAATATGAAAATAATCATATTTTTAGTTAGACTTTTAGTTTTTCTTTTAGAAATATGAAAATAAGCATATTTTTACTTAGATTTTGATTATCTCATTTAGAAACATGAAAATAAGCGTATTTTCATTAACAATTTGACGTTTTCATTTAGATATTAGAAAATAAGCATATTTTTATTTAGATTTTGAGTTTTTCATTTCGAAATATAAAAATACGCGTATTTTCATTAAGATATTGACATTTCATTTGGAAATATGAAAATAAGCATATTTTGATTTAGATTTTGGCATTTTCATTTAGAAATGTGAAAATAAGTATATTTTTATTTAGATTTTGGCATTTTTCTTTAGAAACATGAAAATAAGCATATTTTTATTTAGATTTTGACTCTTTCAATGAGAAAAGTGAAAATAAGCATATTTTTATTTAGATTTTGTCTGTTTCATTTAGAAATATGAAAATAAGCATATTTTTATTTAGATTGTGACATTTTCATTTAGAAGTATGAACATAAGCATATTTTCGTTAAGATTTTGACATTTTCATTTAGATATTAGAAAGTAAGCATATTTTTATTTAGATTTTGAATTCGTCATTTAGAAATATTAAAATACGCGTATTTTAATTAAGAATTTGACATTTCATTTGGAAATATGAAAATAAGCATATTTTTATTTAGATTTTGGCATTTTCCATTACAAATATGAAAATAAGCATATTTTTATTTAGATTTTGGCATTTTCGTTCACAAATATGAAAATAATCGTATTTTTAGTTAGACTTTTAGTTTTTCTTTTAGAAATATGAAAATAAGCATATTTTTACTTAGATTTTGATTATCTCATGTAGAAACATGAAAATAAGCGTATTTTCATTAACAATTTGACGTTTTCATTTAGATATTAGAAAATAAGCATATTTTTATTTAGATCTTGAGTTTTTCATTTCGAAATATAAAAATACGCGTATTTTCATTAAGATTTTGACATTTCATTTGGAAATATGAAAATAAGCATATTTTTATTTAGATTTTGGCATTTTCATTTAGAAATATGAAAATAAGTATATTCTTATTTAGATTTTGGCATTTTTCTTTAGAAATATGAAAATAGGCATATTTTTATTTAGATTTTGACTCTTTCATTGAGAAAAGTGAAAATAAGCATATTTTTATTTAGATTTTGTCTGTTTCATTTAGAAATATGAAAATAAGCATATTTTTATTTAGATTTTGACGTTTTCATTTAGAAGTATGAACATAAGCATATTTTCATTAAGATTTTGACATTTTCATTTAGATATTAGAAAGTAAGCATATTTTTATTTAGATTTTGAATTTGTCATTTAGAAATATTAAAATACGCGTATTTTCATTAAGAATTTGACATTTCATTTGGAAATATGAAAATAAGCATATTTTTATTTAGATTTTGGCATTTCTATTTAGAAATATGAAAATAAGTATATTTTTATTTAGATTTTGGCATTTATATTTAGAAATATGAAAATAAGCATATTTTTATTTAGATTTTGGCATTTTCCTTTACAAATATGAAAATAAGCATATTTTTTTTAGATTTTGACACTTTCATTTAGAAATGTGAAAATAAGCATATTTTTATTTAGATTTTGTCTGTTTCATTCAGAAATATGAAAATAAGCATATTTTTATTTAGATTTTGACTTTTTGATTTAGAAATATGAAAATAAGCATATTTTTATTTAGATTTTGACGTTTTCATTTAGATATTAGAAAGTAAGCACATTATCTTTACATTTTGAATTTTTCATTTAGAAATATGAAAATAAGCATATTTTTATTTAGGTTTTCACATTTTCATTTATAAATATGAAAATAAGCATATTTTTATTAATATTTTGACGTTTTCAATTAGAAATATAAAAATAAGCATACTTTTATTTAGTTTTTGTCTTTTTCTTTTAGAAATATGGAAACAAGCATATTTTTATTTAGATTTTGGCATTTTCCATTACAAATATGAAAATAAGCATTTTTTTATTTAGATTTTGGCATTTTCGTTCACAAATATGAAAATAATCATATTTTTAGTTAGACTTTTAGTTTTTCTTTTAGAAATATTAAAATAAGCATATTTTTACTTAGAATCTGATTATCTCATTTAGAAACATGAAAATAAGCGTATTTTCATTAACAATTTGACGTTTTCATTTAGATATTAGAAAATAAGCATATTTTTATTTAGATTTTGAGTTTTTCATTTCGAAATATAAAAGCACGCGTATTTTCATTAAGATATTGACATTTCATTTGGAAATATGAAAATAAGCATATTTTGATTTAGATTTTGGCATTTTCATTTAGAAATGTGAAAATAAGTATATTTTTATTTAGATTTTGGCATTTTTCTTTAGAAACATGAAAATAAGCATATTTTTATTTAGATTTTGACTCTTTCATTGAGAAAAGTGAAAATAAGCATATTTTTATTTAGATTTTGTCTGTTTCATTTAGAAATATGAAAATAAGCATATTTTTATTTAGATTTTGACATTTTCATTTAGAAGTATGAACATAAGCATATTTTCGTTAAGATTTTGACATTTTCATTTAGATATTAGAAAGTAAGCATATTTTTATCTAGATTTTGAATTCGTCATTTAGAAATATTAAAATACGCGTATTTTCATTGAGAATTTGACATTTCATTTGGAAATATGAAAATAAGCATATTTTTATTTAGATTTTGGCATTTTCCATTACAAATATGAAAATAAGCATATTTTTATTTAGATTTTGGCATTTTCGTTCACAAATATGAAAATAATCATATTTTTAGTTAGACTTTTAGTTTTTCTTTTAAAAATATGAAAATAAGCATATTTTTACTTAGATTTTGATTATCTCATTTAGAAACATGAAAATAAGCGTATTTTCATTAACAATTTGACGTTTTCATTTAGATATTAGAAAGTAAGCATATTTTTATTTAGATCTTGAGTTTTTCATTTCGAAATATAAAAATACGCGTATTTTCATTAAGATTTTGACATTTCATTTGGAAATATGAAAATAAGCATATTTTTATTTAGATTTTGGCATTTTCATTTAGAAATATGAAAATAAGTATATTTTTATTTAGATTTTGGCATTTTTCTTTAGAAATATGAAAATAGGCATATTTTTATTTAGATTTTGACTCTTTCATTGAGAAAAGTGAAAATAAGCATATTTTTATTTAGATTTTGTCTGTTTCATTTAGAAATATGAAAATAAGCATATTTTTATTTAGATTTTGACGTTTTCATTTAGAAGTATGAACATAAGCATATTTTCATTAAGATTTTGACATTTTCATTTAGATATTAGAAAGTAAGCATATTTTTATTTAGATTTTGAATTTGTCATTTAGAAATATTAAAATACGCGTATTTTCATTAAGAATTTGACATTTCATTTGGAAATATGAAATATGCATATTTTTATTTAGATTTTGGCATTTCCATTTAGAAATATGAAAATAAGCATATTTTTATTTAGATTTTGGCATTTATATTTAGAAATATGAAAATAAGCATATTTTTATTTAGATTTTGGCATTTTCCTTTACAAATATGAAAATAAGCATATTTTTTTTAGATTTTGACACTTTCATTTAGAAATGTGAAAATAAGCATATTTTTATTTAGATTTTGTCTGTTTCATTCAGAAATATGAAAATAAGCATATTTTTATTTAGATTTTGACTTTTTGATTTAGAAATATGAAAATAAGCATATTTTTATTTAGATTTTGACGTTTTCATTTAGATATTAGAAAGTAAGCACATTTTTCTTTACATTTTGAATTTTTCATTTAGAAATATGAAAATAAGCATATTTTTATTTAGGTTTTCACATTTTCATTTATAAATATGAAAATAAGCATATTTTTATTAATATTTTGACGTTTTCAATTAGAAATATAAAAATAAGCATACTTTTATTTAGTTTTTGTCTTTTTCTTTTAGAAATATGGAAACAAGCATATTTTTATTTAGATTTTGGCATTTTCCATTACAAATATGAAAATAAGCATTTTTTTATTTAGATTTTGGCATTTTCGTTCACAAATATGAAAATAATCATATTTTTAGTTAGACTTTTAGTTTTTCTTTTAGAAATATGAAAATAAGCATATTTTTACTTAGAATCTGATTATCTCATTTAGAAACATGAAAATAAGCGTATTTTCATTAACAATTTGACGTTTTCATTTAGATATTAGAAAATAAGCATATTTTTATTTAGATTTTGAGTTTTTCATTTCGAAATATAAAAGCACGCGTATTTTCATTAAGATATTGACATTTCATTTCGAAATATGAAAATAAGCATATTTTGATTTAGATTTTGACATTTTCATTTAGAAGTATGAACATAAGCATATTTTCGTTAAGATTTTGACATTTTCATTTAGATATTAGAAAGTAAGCATATTTTTATCTAGATTTTGAATTCGTCATTTAGAAATATTAAAATACGCGTATTTTCATTGAGAATTTGACATTTCATTTGGAAATATGAAAATAAGCATATTTTTATTTAGATTTTGGCATTTTCCATTACAAATATGAAAATAAGCATATTTTTATTTAGATTTTGGCATTTTCGTTCACAAATATGAAAATAATCATATTTTTATTTAGACTTTTAGTTTTTCTTTTAGAAATATGAAAATAAGCATATTTTTACTTAGATTTTGATTATCTCATTTAGAAACATGAAAATAAGCGTATTTTCATTAACAATTTGACGTTTTCATTTAGATATTAGAAAGTAAGCATATTTTTATTTAGATCTTGAGTTTTTCATTTCGAAATATAAAAATACGCGTATTTTCATTAAGATTTTGACATTTCATTTGGAAATATGAAAATAAGCATATTTTTATTTAGATTTTGGCATTTTCATTTAGAAATATGAAAATAAGTATATTTTTATTTAGATTTTGGCATTTTTCTTTAGAAATATGAAAATAGGCATATTTTTATTTAGATTTTGACTCTTTCATTGAGAAAAGTGAAAATAAGCATATTTTTATTTAGATTTTGTCTGTTTCATTTAGAAATATGAAAATAAGCATATTTTTATTTAGATTTTGACGTTTTCATTTAGAAGTATGAACATAAGCATATTTTCATTAAGATTTTGACATTTTCATTTAGATATTAGAAAGTAAGCATATTTTTATTTAGATTTTGAATTTGTCATTTAGAAATATTAAAATACGCGTATTTTCATTAAGAATTTGACATTTCATTTGGAAATATGAAATATGCATATTTTTATTTAGATTTTGGCATTTCCATTTAGAAATATGAAAATAAGCATATTTTTATTTAGATTTTGGCATTTATATTTAGAAATATGAAAATAAGCATATTTTTATTTAGATTTTGGCATTTTCCTTTACAAATATGAAAATAAGCATATTTTTATTTAGATTTTGACACTTTCATTTAGAAATGTGAAAATAAGCATATTTTTATTTAGATTTTGTCTGTTTCATTTAGAAATATGAAAATAAGCATATTTTTATTTAGATTTTGACATTTTGATTTAGAAATATGAAAATAAGCATATTTTTATTTAGATTTTGACGTTTTCATTTAGATATTAGAAAGTAAGCACATTTTTCTTTACATTTTGAATTTTTCATTTAGAAATATTAAAATACGCGTATTTTCATTAAGAATTTGACATTTCATTTGGAAATATGAAAATAAGCATATTTTTATTTAGATTTTGACTTTTTCTTTCATAAATATTAAAATAAGCATATTTTTATTTAGATTTCCGCTTTTTCAGTTAGAAATATGAAAAGAAGCATATATATGAAAATAAGCATATTTTTATTTCAATTTTGTCATTTTCCTTTAGAAATATGACAATAAGCATATTTTAATTTACATTTTGATTTCCATTTAGAAATATGAAAATAAGCATATTTTTACATAGATCTTGAGTTTTTCATTCAGAAATATGAAAATAAGCATATTTTTATTTATATTTTGAGTTTTTCATTTAGAAATATGAAAATAAGCATATTTTTATTTAGATTTTGACATTTTCATTTATAAATATGAAAATAAGCATATTTTTATTTAGATTTTGACTTTTTCATTTAGTAATGTGAAAATAAGCATGTTTTTATTTAGATTTCGGAATTTCCATTTACAAATATGAAAAGAAGCATATTTTTTTTTAGATTTTGTCTGTTTCATTCAGAAATATGAAAATAATCATATTTTTATTTAGATTTTGACTTTTTGATTTAGAAATATGAAAATAAGCATATTTTTATTTAGATTTTGACGTTTTCATTTAGATATTAGAAAGTAAGCACATTTTTCTTTACATTTTGAATTTTTCATTTAGAAATATGAAAATAAGCATATTTTTATTTAGATTTTCACATTTTCATTTATAAATATGAAAATAAGCATATTTTTATTAATATTTTGACGTTTTCAATTAGAAATATAAAAATAAGCATACTTTTATTTAGTTTTTGTCTGTTTCTTTTAGAAATATGGAAACAAGCATATTTTTATTTAGATTTTGGCATTTTCATTTAGAAATATGAAAATAAGTATATTTTTATTTAGATTTTGGCATTTTTTTTAGAAACATGAAAATAAGCATATTTTTATTTAGATTTTGACTCTTTCAATGAGAAAAGTGAAAATAAGCATATTTTTATTTAGATTTTGTCTGTTTCATTTAGAAATATGAAAATAAGCATATTTTTATTTAGATTGTGACATTTTCATTTAGAAGTATGAACATAAGCATATTTTCGTTAAGATTTTGACATTTTCATTTAGATATTAGAAAGTAAGCATATTTTTATTTAGATTTTGAATTCGTCATTTAGAAATATTAAAATACGCGTATTTTCATTAAGAATTTGACATTTCATTTGGAAATATGAAAATAAGCATATTTTTATTTAGATTTTGGCATTTTCCTTTACAAATATGAAAATAAGCATATTTTTATTTAGATTTTGACACTTTCATTTAGAAATGTGAAAATAAGCATATTTTTATTTAGATTTTGTCTGTTTCATTCAGAAATATGAAAATAAGCATATTTTTATTTATATTTTGACTTTTTGATTTAGAAATATGAAAATAAGCATATTTTTATTTAGATTTTGACGTTTTCATTTAGATATTAGAAAGTAAGCACATTTTTCTTTACATTTTGAATTTTTCATTTAGAAATATGAAAATAAGCATATTTTTATTTAGATTTTCACATTTTCATTTATAAATATGAAAATAAGCATATTTTTATTAATATTTTGACGTTTTCATTTAGAAATATAAAAATAAGCATACTTTTATTTAGTTTTTGTCTTTTTCTTTTAGAAATATGGAAACAAGCATATTTTTATTTAGATTTTGGCATTTTCCATTACAAATATGAAAATAAGCATTTTTTTATTTAGATTTTGGCATTTTCGTTCACAAATATGAAAATAATCATATTTTTAGTTAGACTTTTAGTTTTTCTTTTAGAAATATGAAAATAAGCATATTTTTATTAGATTTTGATTATCTCATTTAGAAACATGAAAATAAGCGTATTTTCATTAACAATTTGACGTTTTCATTTAGATATTAGAAAATAAGCATATTTTTATTTAGATTTTGAGTTTTTCATTTCGAAATATAAAAATACGCGTATTTTCATTAAGATATTGACATTTCATTTGGAAATATGAAAATAAGCATATTTTGATTTAGATTTTGGCATTTTCCATTACAAATATGAAAATAAGCATATTTTTATTTAGATTTTGGCATTTGCGTTCACAAATATGAAAATAATCATATTTTTAGTTAGACTTTTCTTTTTTCTTTTAGAAATATGAAAATAAGCATATTTTTACTTAGATTTTGATTATCTCATTTAGAAACATGAAAATAAGCGTATTTTCATTAACAATTTGACGTTTTCATTTAGATATTAGAAAGTAAGCATATTTTTATTTAGATCTTGAGTTTTCATTTCGAAATATAAAAATACGCGTATTTTCATTAAGATTTTGACATTTCATTTGGAAATATGAAAATAAGCATATTTTTATTTAGATTTTGGCATTTTCATTTAGAAATATGAAAATAAGTATATTTTTATTTAGATTTTGGCATTTTTCTTTAGAAATATGAAAATAGGCATATTTTTATTTAGATTTTGACTCTTTCATTGAGAAAAGTGAAAATAAGCATATTTTTATTTAGATTTTGTCTGTTTCATTTAGAAATATGAAAATAAGCATATTTTTATTTAGATTTTGACGTTTTCATTTAGAAGTATGAACATAAGCATATTTTCATTAAGATTTTGACATTTTCATTTAGATATTAGAAAGTAAGCATATTTTTATTTAGATTTTGAATTTGTCATTTAGAAATATTAAAATACGCGTATTTTCATTAAGAATTTGACATTTCATTTGGAAATATGAAATATGCATATTTATTAATTTTTGGCATTTCCATTTAGAAATATGAAAATAAGCATATTTTTATTTAGATTTTGGCATTTATATTTAGAAACATGAAAATAAGCATATTTTTATTTAGATTTTGGCATTTTCCTTTACAAATATGAAAATAAGCATATTTTTATTTAGATTTTGACACTTTCATTTAGAAATGTGAAAATAAGCATATTTTTATTTAGATTTTGTCTGTTTCATTCAGAAATATGAAAATAAGCATATTTTTATTTAGATTTTGACATTTTGATTTAGAAATATGAAAATAAGCATATTTTTATTTAGATTTTGACGTTTTCATTTAGATATTAGAAAGTAAGCACATTTTTCTTTACATTTTGAATTTTTCATTTAGAAATATTAAAATACGCGTATTTTCATTAAGAATTTGACATTTCATTTGGAAATATGAAAATAAGCATATTTTTATTTAGATTTTGACTTTTTCTTTCATAAATATTAAAATAAGCATATTTTTATTTAGATTTCCGCTTTTTCAGTTAGAAATATGAAAAGAAGCATATATATGAAAATAAGCATATTTTTATTTCAATTTTGTCATTTTCCTTTAGAAATATGACAATAAGCATATTTTAATTTACATTTTGATTTCCATTTAGAAATATGAAAATAAGCATATTTTTACATAGATCTTGAGTTTTTCATTCAGAAATATGAAAATAAGCATATTTTTATTTATATTTTGAGTTTTTCATTTAGAAATATGAAAATAAGCATATTTTTATTTAGATTTTGACATTTTCATTTATAAATATGAAAATAAGCATATTTTTATTTAGATTTTGACTTTTTCATTTAGTAATGTGAAAATAAGCATGTTTTTATTTAGATTTCGGAATTTCCATTTACAAATATGAAAAGAAGCATATTTTTTTTTAGATTTTGTCTGTTTCATTCAGAAATATGAAAATAATCATATTTTTATTTAGATTTTGACTTTTTGATTTAGAAATATGAAAATAAGCATATTTTTATTTAGATTTTGACGTTTTCATTTAGATATTAGAAAGTAAGCACATTTTTCTTTACATTTTGAATTTTTCATTTAGAAATATGAAAATAAGCATATTTTTATTTAGATTTTCACATTTTCATTTATAAATATGAAAATAAGCATATTTTTATTAATATTTTGACGTTTTCAATTAGAAATATAAAAATAAGCATACTTTTATTTAGTTTTTGTCTTTTTCTTTTAGAAATATGGAAACAAGCATATTTTTATTTAGATTTTGGCATTTTCATTTAGAAATATGAAAATAAGTATATTTTTATTTAGATTTTGGCATTTTTTTTAGAAACATGAAAATAAGCATATTTTTATTTAGATTTTGACTCTTTCAATGAGAAAAGTGAAAATAAGCATATTTTTATTTAGATTTTGTCTGTTTCATTTAGAAATATGAAAATAAGCATATTTTTATTTAGATTGTGACATTTTCATTTAGAAGTATGAACATAAGCATATTTTCGTTAAGATTTTGACATTTTCATTTAGATATTAGAAAGTAAGCATATTTTTATTTAGATTTTGAATTTGTCATTTAGAAATATTAAAATACGCGTATTTTCATTAAGAATTTGACATTTCATTTGGAAATATGAAAATAAGCATATTTTTATTTAGATTTTGGCATTTCCATTTAGAAATATGAAAATAAGCATATTTTTATTTAGATTTTGGCATTTATATTTAGAAATATGAAAATAAGCATATTTTTATTTAGATTTTGGCATTTTCCTTTACAAATATGAAAATAAGCATATTTTTATTTAGATTTTGACACTTTCATTTAGAAATGTGAAAATAAGCATATTTTTATTTAGATTTTGTCTGTTTCATTTAGAAATATGAAAATAAGCATATTTTTATTTAGATTTTGACATTTTGATTTAGAAATATGAAAATAAGCATATTTTTATTTAGATTTTGACGTTTTCATTTAGATATTACAAAGTAAGCACATTTTTCTTTACATTTTGAATTTTTCATTTAGAAATATTAAAATACGCGTATTTTCATTAAGAATTTGACATTTCATTTGGAAATATGAAAATAAGCATATTTTTATTTAGATTTTGACTTTTTCTTTCAGAAATATTAAAATAAGCATATTTTTATTTAGATTTCCGCTTTTTCAGTTAGAAATATGAAAAGAAACATGTATATGAAAATAAGCATATTTTTATTTCAATTTTGTCATTTTCCTTTAGAAATATGACAATAAGCATATTTTAATTTACATTTTGATTTCCATTTAGAAATATGAAAATAAGCATATTTTTACATAGATCTTGAGTTTTTCATTCAGAAATATGAAAATAAGCATATTTTTATTTATATTTTGAGTTTTTCATTTAGAAATATGAAAATAAGCATATTTTTATTTAGATTTTGACATTTTCATTTATAAATATGAAAATAAGCATATTTTTATTTAGATTTTGACTTTTTCATTTAGTAATGTGAAAATAAGCATGTTTTTATTTAGATTTCGGAATTTCCATTTACAAATATGAAAAGAAGCATATTTTTTTTAGATTTTGTCTGTTTCATTCAGAAATATGAAAATAAGCATATTTTTATTTAGATTTTGACTTTTTGATTTAGAAATATGAAAATAAGCATATTTTTATTTAGATTTTGACGTTTTCATTTAGATATTAGAAAGTAAGCACATTTTTCTTTACATTTTGAATTTTTCATTTAGAAATATGAAAATAAGCATATTTTTATTTAGATTTTCACATTTTCACATTTATAAATATGAAAATAAGCATATTTTTATTAATATTTTGAAGTTTTCATTTAGAAATATAAAAATAAGCATACTTTTATTTAGTTTTTGTCTTTTTCTTTTAGAAATATGGAAACAAGCATATTTTTATTTAGATTTTGGCATTTTCCATTACAGATATGAAAATAAGCATTTTTTTATTTAGATTTTGGCATTTTCGTTCACAAATATGAAAATAATCATATTTTTAGTTAGACTTTTAGTTTTTCTTTTAGAAATATGAAAATAAGCATATTTTTACTTAGATTTTGATTATCTCATTTAGAAACATGAAAATAAGCGTATTTTCATTAACAATTTGACGTTTTCATTTAGATATTAGAAAGTAAGCATATTTTTATTTAGATCTTGAATTTTTCATTTCGAAATATAAAAATACGCGTATTTTCATTAAGATTTTGACATTTCATTTGGAAATATGAAAATAAGCATATTTTTATTCAGATTTTGGCATTTTCATTTAGAAATATGAAAATAAGTATATTTTTATTTAGATTTTGGCATTTTTCTTTAGAAATATGAAAATAGGCATATTTTTATTTAGATTTTGACTCTTTCATTGAGAAAAGTGAAAATAAGCATATTTTTATTTAGATTTTGTCTGTTTCATTTAGAAATATGAAAATAAGCATATTTTTATTTAGATTTTGACGTTTTCATTTAGAAGTATGAACATAAGCATATTTTCATTAAGATTTTGACATTTTCATTTAGATATTAGAAAGTAAGCATATTTTTATTTAGATTTTGAATTTGTCATTTAGAAATATTAAAATACGCGTATTTTCATTAAGAATTTGACATTTCATTTGGAAATATGAAATATGCATATTTTTATTTAGATTTTGGCATTTCCATTTAGAAATATGAAAATAAGCATATTTTTATTTAGATTTTGGCATTTATATTTAGAAATATGAAAATAAGCATATTTTTATTTAGATTTTGGCATTTTCCTTTACAAATATGAAAATAAGCATATTTTTATTTAGATTTTGACACTTTCATTTAGAAATGTGAAAATAAGCATAATTTTATTTAGATTTTGTCTGTTTCATTTAGAAATATGAAAATAAGCATATTTTTATTAGATTTTGACATTTTGATTTAGAAATATGAAAATAAGCATATTTTTATTTAGATTTTGGCTTTTTCAATTAGAAATATGTAAAGAAGCATATTCATGAAAATAAGCATATCTTTATTTCGATTTTGTCATTTTCCTTTAGAAATGTGAAAATAAGCATATTTTAATTTACATTTTGATTTCCATTTAGAAATATGAAAATAAGCATATTTTTATTAATATTTTGATTTTTTCATTTAGAAATATGAAAATAAGCATATTTTTATTTAGATTTTCACATTTTCATTTATAAATATGAAAATAAGCATATTTTTATTTAGATTTTGACTTTTTTATTTCGAAATATGAAAATAAGCATATTTCTATTTAGATTTTGACATTTTCTTTCAGAAATATTAAAATAAGCATGTTTTTATTTAGATTTTGACTTTTTCGTTGAGAATTAAGAAAATAAGCATATTTTTATTTAGATTTTGACTTTTTCATTTCGAAATATGAAAAGAGGGATATTTATGAAAATAAGCATATTCTTATTTCGATTTTGTCATTTTCCTTTAGAAATATGAAAATAAGCATATTTTAATTTAGATTTTCATTTCCATTTAGAAATATGAAAATAAGCTTATTTTTACATAGATCTTGAGTTTTTCATTCAGAAATATGAAAATAAGCATATTTTTATTTATATTTTGATTTTATCATTTAGAAATATGAAAATAAGCATATTTTTATTTAGATTTTGACATTTTCATTTATAAATATGAAAATAAGCATATTTTTATTTAGATTTTGATTTTTCATTTAGAAATGTGAAAATAAGCATATTTTTATTTAGTTTTCGGCATTTCCATTTAGAAATATGAAAAGAAGCATATTTTTATTTAGATTTTGAGTTTTTTATTTAGAAATATGAAAATAGGCATATTTTTATTTAGATTTTGAATTTTTCATTTCGAAATATGAAAATAAGGATATTTTTATTTAGGTTGTGACTTTTTCATTTTGAAATATGAAAATAAGCATATTTTTATTTAGATTTTGACTTTTTCTTTCAGTGATATTAATATAAGCATATTTTTAATTATGATTTTGGCTTTTTCAATTTGAAATATGAAAAGAAGCATATTAATGAAAATAAGCATATTTTTATTTCGATTTTGTCATTTTCATTTGGAAATATGAAAATAAGCATATTTTAATTTAGATTTTGATTTCCATTTAGAAATATGAAAATAAGCATATTTTTAATTATATTTTGATTTTTTCATTTAGAAATAAGAAAATAAGCTTATTTTCATTCAGATTTTGACATTTTCATTTATTCATATGAAAATAAGCATATTTTTATTTAGATTTTGAATTTGTCATTTAGAAATATGAGAATAAACGAATTTTTATTTAGATTTTGACTTTTCCATTTAGAAATGTGAAACTAAGCATATTTTTATTAAGAGTGTGACATTTTCATTAGAAATATGAAAATAAGCAAATTTCATTTAGATTTTGGCATTTTCCTTTAGAAATCTGAAAATAAGCATATTTTTATTTATATTTTGACACATTCATTTAGCAATGTGAAAGAAGCATATTTTTATTTAGATTTTGTCTGTTTCATTTAGAAATATGAAAATAAGCATATTTTCATTTAGATTTTGATTTTTATTTAGAAATATGAAAATAAGCATATTTTTATTTAGATATTGACATTTTCATTTAGATATTAGAAAGTAAGCACATTTTTCTTTAGATTTTGAATTTTTCATTTAGAAATATTAAAATACGCGTATTCATTAAGAATTTGATATTTCATATAGAAATATGAAAATAAGCATATTTTTATTTAGATTTTGACATTTTCATTTATAAATATGAAAATAAGCATATTTTTATTTAGATTTTGACTTTTCATTTGGAAATATGAAAATAAGCATATTTTTATTTAGATTTCGGCTTTTCCATATAGAAATATGAAAAGAAGCATATTTTTATTTAGATTTTGACTTTTTTATTTCGAAATATGAAAATAAGCATATTTTTATTTAGATTTTGACTTTTTCTTTCAGAAATATTAAAAGAAGCATATTTTTATTTAGATTTTGACTTTTTCGTTCAGAATTATGAAAATAAGCATATTTTTATTTAGTTTTGATTCTTTCATTTAGAAATATGAAAATAAGCATATTTTTATTTAGATTTGACTTTTTCGTTCAGAATTATGAAAATAAGCATATTTTTATTTAGTTTTGATTCTTTCAATTAGAAATATGAAAATAAGCATATTTTTATTTAGATTTTGACTTTTTCATTTAGAAATGTGAAAATAAGCATATTTTTATTTAGATTTTGACTATTTCATTTCGAATTATGAAAATAAGGATAATTTTATTTAGGTTTTGACTTTTTCATTTTGAAATATGAAAATAAGCATATTTTTATTTGGATTTTGGCTTTTTAAATTAGAAATATGTAAAGAAGCATATTTATGAAAATAAGCATATCTTTATTTCGATTTTGTCATTTTCCTTTGGAAATGTGAAAATAAGCATATTTTAATTTAGATTTTGATTTCCATTTAGAAATATGAAAATAAGCATATTTTTACATAGATCTTGAGTTTTTCATAAAAAAAGATGAAAATAAGCATATTTTAATTTAGATTTTGATTTCCATTTAGAAATATGAAAATAAGCATATTTTTACATAGATCTTGAGTTTTTCATAAAAAAAAGATGAAAATAAGCATATTTTTAATTAGATTTTGACATTTTCATTTATAAATATGAAAATAAGCATATTTTTATTTAGATTTTGACTTTTTCATTTAGAAATGTGAAAATAAGCATATTTTTATTTAGATTTTGACGTTTTCATTTAGATATTAGAAAGTAAGCACATTTTTCTTTACATTTTGAATTTTTCATTTAGAAATATTAAAATACGCGTATTTTCATTAAGAATTTGACATTTCATTTGGAAATATGAAAATAAGCATATTTTTATTTAGATTTTTTTTTACTTTTTCTTTCAGAAATATTAAAATAAGCATATTTTTATTTAGATTTCGGCTTTTTCAGTTAGAAATATGAAAAGAAGCATATTTATGAAAATAAGCATATTTTTATTTCGATTTTGTCATTTTCCTTTACAAATATGAAAATAATCATATTTTAATTTAGATTTTGATTTCCATTTTGAAATATGAAAATAAGCATATTTTTACATGGATCTTGAGTTTTTCATTCAGAAATATGAAAATAAGCATATTTTTATTTATATTTTGACTTTTTCTTTCAGGGATATTAATATAAGCATATTTTTATTTAGATTTTGACATTTTCATGTATAAATATGAAAATAAGCATATTTTTATTTAGATTTTGACTTTTTCATTTAGAAATGTGAAAATAAGCATATTTTTATTTAGATTTTGACTATTTCATTTCGAATTATGAAAATAAGGATAATTTTATTTAGGTTTTGACTTTTTCATTTTGAAATATTAAAATAAGCATATTTTTATTTGGATTTTGGCTTTTTCAATTAGAAATATGTAAAGAAGCATATTTATGAAAATAAGCATATCTTTATTTCGATTTTGTCATTTTCCTTTAGAAATGTGAAAATAAGCATATTTTAATTTAGATTTTGATTTCCATTTAGAAATATGAAAATAAGCATATTTTTACATAGATCTTGAGTTTTTCATAAAAAAAGATGAAAATAAGCATATTTTTATTTATATTTTGATTTTTTCATTTAGAAATATGAAAATAAGCATATTTTTATTTAGATTTTGACATTTTCATTTATAAATATGAAAATAAGCATATTTTTATTTAGATTTTGACTTTTCATTTGGAAATATGAAAATAAGCATATTTTTATTTAGATTTCGACTTTTCCCTTTAGAAATATGAAAAGAAGCATATTTTTATTTAGATTTTGACTTTTTCCTTCAGAATTATGAAAATAACCATATTTTTATTTAGTTTTGATTCTTTCATTTAGAAATATGAAAATAAGCATATTTTTATTTAGATTTGACTTTTTCGTTCAGAATTATGAAAATAAGCATATTTTTATTTAGTTTTGATTCTTTCACTTAGAAATATGAAAATAAGCATATTTTTAATTAGATTTTGACTTTTTCATTTTGAGATATGAAAATAAGCATATTTTTATTTAGATTTTGACTTTTTCTTTCGGGAATGTTAATATAAGCATATTTTTATTTAGATTTTGTCTTTTTCAATTAGAAATATGAAAAGACGCATATTTATGAAAATAAACATATTTTTATTTCGATTTTGTCATTTTCCTTTAGAAATATGAAAATAAGCATATTTTAATTTAGATTTTCATTTCCATTTAGAAATATGAAAATAAGCATATTTTTACATAGATCTTGAGTTTTTTATTCATAAATATGAAAATAAGCATATTTTTATTTATATTTTGATTTTATCATATAGAAATATGAAAATAAGCATATTTTTTTTTAGGTTTTGACATTTTCATTTATAAATATGAAAACAAGCATATTTTTATTTAGATTTTGACTTTTTCATTTAGAAATGTGAAAATAAGCATCTTTTTATTTAGATTTTGACGTTTTCATTTAGATATTAGAAAGTAAGCACATTTTTCTTTATATTTTGAATTTTTCATTTAGAAATATTAAAATACGCGTATTTTCATTAAGAATTTGATATTTCATTTGGAAATATGAAAATAAGCATATTTTTATTTAGATTTTTTTTGACTTTTTCTTTCAGAAATATTAAAATAAGCATATTTTTATTTAGATTTCGGCTTTTTCAGTTAGAAATATGAAAAGAAGCATATTTATGAAAATAAGCATATTTTTATTTCGATTTTGTCATTTTCCTTTACAAATATGAAAGTAATCATATTTTAATTTAGATTTTGATTTCCATTTAGAAATATGAAAATAAGCATATTTTTACATAGATCTTGAGTTTTTCATTCAGAAATATGAAAATAAGCATATTTTTATTTATATTTTGACTTTTTCTTTCAGGGATATTAATACAAGCATATTTTTATTTAGATTTTGACATTTTCATTTATAAATATGAAAATAAGCATATTTTTATTTAGATTTTGACTTTTTCATTTAGAAATGTGAAAATAAGCATATTTTTATTTAGATTTTGACTATTTCATTTCGAATTATGAAAATAAGGATAATTTTATTTAGGTTTTGACTTTTTCATTTTGAAATATTAAAATAAGCATATTTTTATTTGGATTTTGGCTTTTTCAATTAGAAATATGTAAAGAAGCATATTTATGAAAATAAGCATATCTTTATTTCGATTTTGTCATTTTCCTTTAGAAATGTGAAAATAAGCATATTTTAATTTAGATTTTGATTTCCATTTAGAAATATGAAAATAAGCATATTTTTACATAGATCTTGAGTTTTTCGTAAAAAAAGATGAAAATAAGCATATTTTTATTTAGATTTTGACATTTTCATTTATAAATATGAAAATAAGCATATTTTTATTTAGATTTTGACGTTTTCATTTAGATATTAGAAAGTAAGCACATTTTTCTTTACATTTTGAATTTTTCATTTAGAAATAATAAAATACGCGTATTTTCATTAAGAATTTGACATTTCATTTGGCAATATGAAAATAAGCATATTTTTATTTAGATTTTTTTCGACTTTTTCTTTCAGAAATATTAAAATAAGCATATTTTTATTTAGATTTCGGCTTTTTCAGTTAGAAATATGAAAAGAAGCATATTTATGAAAATAAGTATATTTTTATTTCGATTTTGTCATTTTCCTTTACAAATATGAAAATAATCATATTTTAATTTAGATTTTGATTTCCATTTAGAAATATGAAAATAAGCATATTTTTACATAGATCTTGAGTTTTTCATTCAGAAATATGAAAATAAGCATATTTTTATTTATATTTTGACTTTTTCTTTCAGGGATATTAATATAAGCATATTTTTATTTAGATTTTGACATTTTCATTTATAAATATGAAAATAAGCATATTTTTATTTAGATTTTGACTTTTTCATTTAGAAATGTGAAAATACGCATATTTTTATTTAGATTTTGACTATTTCATTTAGAATTATGAAAATAAGGATAATTTTATTTAGGTTTTGACTTTTTCATTTTGAAATATGAAAATAAGCATATTTTTATTTGGATTTTGGCTTTTTCAATTAGAAATATGTAAAGAAGCATACTTATGAAAATAAGCATATCTTTATTTCGATTTTGTCATTTTCCTTTAGAAATGTGAAAATAAGCATATTTTAATTTAGATTTTGATTTCCATTTAGAATTATGAAAATAAGCATATTTTTACATAGATCTTGAGTTTTTCATAAAAAAAGATGAAAATAAGCATATTTTTATTCATATTTTGATTTTTTCATTTAGAAATATGAAAATAAGCATATTTTTATTTAGATTTTGACTTTCCATTTAGAAATATGAAAAGAAGCATATTTTTATTTAGATTTTGACATTTTCATTTATAAATATGAAAATAAGCATATTTTTATTTAGATTTTGACTTTTTCCTTTAGAAATGTGAAAATAAGCATATTTTTATTTAGATTTTGACGTTTTCATTTAGATATTAGAAAGTAAGCACATTTTTCTTTACATTTTGAATTTTTCATTTAGAAATAATAAAATACGCGTATTTTCATTAAGAATTTGACATTTCATTTGGCAATATGAAAATAAGCATATTTTTATTTAGATTTTTTTTTACTTTTTCTTTCAGAAATATTAAAATAAGCATATTTTTATTTAGATTTCGGCTTTTTCAGTTAGAAATATGAAAAGAAGCATATTTATGAAAATAAGTATATTTTTATTTCGATTTTGTCATTTTCCTTTACAAATATGAAAATAATCATATTTTAATTTAGATTTTGATTTCCATTTAGAAATATGAAAATAAGCATATTTTTACATAGATCTTGAGTTTTTCATTCAGAAATATGAAAATAAGCATATTTTTATTTATATTTTGACTTTTTCTTTCAGGGATATTAATATAAGCATATTTTTATTTAGATTTTGACATTTTCATTTATAAATATGAAAATAAGCATATTTTTATTTAGATTTTGACTTTTTCATTTAGAAATGTGAAAATACGCATATTTTTATTTAGATTTTGACTATTTCATTTAGAATTATGAAAATAAGGATAATTTTATTTAGGTTTTGACTTTTTCATTTTGAAATATGAAAATAAGCATATTTTTATTTGGATTTTGGCTTTTTCAATTAGAAATATGTAAAGAAGCATACTTATGAAAATAAGCATATCTTTATTTCGATTTTGTCATTTTCCTTTAGAAATGTGAAAATAAGCATATTTTAATTTAGATTTTGATTTCCATTTAGAATTATGAAAATAAGCATATTTTTACATAGATCTTGAGTTTTTCATAAAAAAAGATGAAAATAAGCATATTTTTATTCATATTTTGATTTTTTCATTTAGAAATATGAAAATAAGCATATTTTTATTTAGATTTTGACTTTCCATTTAGAAATATGAAAAGAAGCATATTTTTATTTAGATTTTGACATTTTCATTTATAAATATGAAAATAAGCATATTTTTATTTAGATTTTGACTTTTTCCTTTAGAAATGTGAAAATAAGCATATTTTTATTTAGATTTTGACGTTTTCATTTAGATATTAGAAAGTAAGCACATTTTTCTTTACATTTTGAATTTTTCATTTAGAAATAATAAAATACGCGTATTTTCATTAAGAATTTGACATTTCATTTGGCAATATGAAAATAAGCATATTTTTATTTAGATTTTTTTTTACTTTTTCTTTCAGAAATATTAAAATAAGCATATTTTTATTTAGATTTCGGCTTTTTCAGTTAGAAATATGAAAAGAAGCATATTTATGAAAATAAGCATATTTTTATTTCGATTTTGTCATTTTCCTTTACAAATATGAAAATAATCATATTTTAATTTAGATTTTGATTTCCATTTAGAAATATGAAAATAAGCATATTTTTACATAGATCTTGAGTTTTTCATTCAGAAATATGAAAATAAGCATATTTTTATTTATATTTTGACTTTTTCTTTCAGGGATATTAATATAAGCATATTTTTATTTAGATTTTGACATTTTCATTTATAAATATGAAAATGGGCATATTTTTATTTAGATTTTGACTTTTTCATTTAGAATTATGAAAATAAGGATAATTTTATTTAGGTTTTGACTTTTTCATTTTGAAATATGAAAATAAGCATATTTTTATTTGGATTTTGGCTTTTTCAATTAGAAATATGTAAAGAAGCATATTTATGAAAATAAGCATATCTTTATTTCGATTTTGTCATTTTCCTTTAGAAATGTGAAAATAAGCATATTTTAATTTAGATTTTGATTTCCAATTAGAAATATGAAAATAAGCATATTTTTATATAGATCTTGAGTTTTTCATAAAAAAAGATGAAAATAAGCATATTTTTATTTATATTTTGATTTTTTTCATTTATAAATATGAAAATAAGCATATTTTTATTTAGATTTTGATATTTTCATTTATAAATATGAAAATAAGCATATTTTTATTTAGATTTTGACTTTTTCATTTAGAATTATGAAAATAAGGATAATTTTATTTAGATTTTGACTTTTTCATTTTGAAATATGAAAATAAGCATATTTTTATTTGGATTTTGGCTTTTTCAATTAGAAATATGTAAAGAAGCATATTTATGAAAATAAGCATATCTTTATTTCGATTTTGTCATTTTCCTTTAGAAATGTGAAAATAAGCATATTTTAATTTAGATTTTGATTTCCATTTAGAAATATGAAAATAAGCATATTTTTACATAGATCTTGAGTTTTTCATAAAAAAAGATGAAAATAAGCATATTTTTATTTATATTTTGATTTTTTCATTTAGAAATATGAAAATAAGCATATATTTATTTAGATTTTCATATTTTCATTTATAAATATGAAAATAAGCATATTTTTATTTAGATTTTGACTTTTCATTTGGAAATATGAAAATAAGCATATTTTTATTTAGATTTCGGCTTTTCCATTTAGAAATATGAAAAGAAGCATATTTTTATTTAGATTTTGACTTTTTCATTTAGAATTATGAAAATAAGGATAATTTTATTTAGGTTTTGACTTTTTCATTTTGAAATATGAAAATAAGCATATTTTTATTTGGATTTTGGCTTTTTCAATTATAAATATGTAAAGAAGCATATTTATGAAAATATGCATATTTTTATTTCGATTTTGTCATTTTCCTTTACAAATATGAAAATAATCATATTTTAATTTAGATTTTGATTTCCATTTAGAAATAGGAAAATAAGCATATTTTTACATAGATCTTGAGTTTTTCATTCAGAAATATGAAAATAAGCATATTTTTATGTATATTTTGACTTTTTCTTTCAGGGATATTAATATAAGCATATTTTTATTTAGATTTTGACATTTTCATTTATAAATATGAAAATAAGCATATTTTTATTTAGATTTTGACTTTTTCATTTAGAATTATGAAAATAAGGATAATTTTATTTAGGTTTTGACTTTTTCATTTTGAAATATGAAAATAAGCATATTTTTATTTGGATTTTGGCTTTTTCAATTAGAAATATGTAAAGAAGCATATTTATGAAAATAAGCATATCTTTATTTCGATTTTGTCATTTTCCTTTAGAAATGTGAAAATAAGCATATTTTAATTTAGATTTTGATTTCCATTTAGAAATATGAAAATAAGCATATTTTTACATAGATCTTGAGTTTTTCATAAAAAAAGATGAAAATAAGCATATTTTTATTTATATTTTGATTTTTTCATTTAGAAATATGAAAATAAGCATATTTTTATTTAGATTTTGATATTTTCATTTATAAATATGAAAATAAGCATATTTTTATTTAGATTTTGACTTTTCATTTGGAAATATGAAAATAAGCATATTTTTATTTAGATTTCGGCTTTTCCATTTAGAAATATGAAAAGAAGCATATTTTTATTTAGATTTTGACGTTTTCATTTAGATATTAGAAAGTAAGCACATTTTTCTTTACATTTTGAATTTTTCATTTAGAAATATTAAAATGCGCGTATTTTCATTAAGAATTTGACATTTCATTTGGAAATATGAAAATAAGCATATTTTTATTTAGATTTTTTTTTACTTTTTCTTTCAGAAATATTAAAATAAGCATATTTTTATTTAGATTTCGGCTTTTTCAGTTAGAAATATGAAAAGAAGCATATTTATGAAAATAAGCATATTTTTATTTCGATTTTGTCATTTTCCTTTACAAATATGAAAATAATCATATTTTAATTTAGATTTTGATTTCCATTTAGAAATATGAAAATAAGCATATTTTTACATAGATCTTGAGTTTTTCATTCAGAAATATGAAAATAAGCATATTTTTATTTATATTTTGACTTTTTCTTTCAGGGATATTAATATAAGCATATTTTTATTTAGATTTTGACATTTTCATTTATAAATATGAAAATAAGCATATTTTTATTTAGATTTTGACTTTTTCATTTAGAAATGTGAAAATAAGCATATTTTTATTTAGATTTTGACTATTTCATTTCGAATTATGAAAATAAGGATAATTTTATTTAGGTTTTGACTTTTTCATTTTGAAATATGAAAATAAGCATATTTTTATTTGGATTTTGGCTTTTTCAATTAGAAATATGTAAAGAAGCATATTTATGAAAATAAGCATATCTTTATTTCGATTTTGTCATTTTCCTTTAGAAATCTGAAAATAAGCATATTTTAATTTAGATTTTGATTTCCATTTAGAAATATGAAAATAAGCATATTTTTACATAGATCTTGAGTTTTTCATAAAAAAAGATGAAAAAAAGCATATTTTTATTTAGATTTTGATTTTTCATTTAGAAATATGAATATAAGCATATTTTTATTTAGATTTTGACATTTTCATTTATAAATATGAAAATAAGCATATTTTTATTTAGATTTTGACTTTTCATTTGGAAATATGAAAATAAGCATATTTTTATTTAGATTTCGGCTTTTCCATTTAGAAATATGAAAAGAAGCATATTTTTATTTAGATTTTGACTTTTTTATTTCGAAATATGAAAATAAGCATATTTTTATTTAGATTTTGACTTTTTCTTTCAGAAATATTAAAAGAAGCATATTTTTATTTATATTTTGACTTTTTCGTTCAGAATTATGAAAATAAGCATATTTTTATTTAGTTTTGATTCTTTCATTGAGAAATATGAAAATAAGCATATTTTTATATAGATTTTGACTTTTTCTTTCAGGGATATTAATATAAGCATATTTTTATTTAGATTTTGGCTTTTTCAATTTGAAATATGAAAATAAGCATATTTATGAAAATAAGTATATTTTTATTTCGATTTTGTCATTTTCATTTGGAAATATGAAAATAAGCATATTTTAATTTAGATTTTGATTTCCATTTAGAAATATGAAAAGAAGCATATTTTTACATAGATCTTGAGTTTCTCATTCAGAAATATGAAAATAAGCATATTTTTAATTATATTTTGTTTTTTTCATTTAGAAATATGAAAATAAGCATATTTTCATTCAGATTTTGACATTTTCATTTATAAATATGAAAAGAAGCATATTTTTATTTAGATTTTGAATTTATCATTTAGAAATATGAAAATAAACGAATTTTTATTTAGATTTTCCCTTTTTCATTTAGAAATGTGAAACTAAGCATATTTTTATTAAGAGTTTGACTTTTTCATTTAGAAATATGAAAATAAGCAAATTTAATTTAGATTTTGGCATTTTCCTTAAGTAATCTGAAAATAATCATATTTTTATTTAGATTTCGACACTTTCATTTAGATATGTGAAAATAAGCATATTTTTATTTAGATTTTGTCTGCTTCATTTAGAAATAATGAAATAAGCATATTTTCATTTAGATTTTGATTTTTGATTTAGAAATATGAAAATAAGCATATTTTTATTTAGATTTTGACGTTTTCATTTAGATATTAGAAAGTAAGCACATTTTTCTTTAGATTTTGAATTTTTCATTTAGAAATATTAAAATACGCGTATTTTCATTAAGAATTTGATATTTCATTTGGAAATATGAAAATAAGCATATTTTTATTTAGATTTTGACTTTTTCATTTGGAAATATGAAAATAAGCATATTTTTATTTAGATTTTGACTTTTTTTTCAGAAATATTAAAATAAGCATATTTTTATTTAGATTTTGACTTTTTCGTTCAGAATTATGAAAATAAGCATATTTTTATTTAGTTTGATTCTTTCATTTAGAAATATAAAAATCAGCATATTTTTATTTAGATTTTGACATTTTCGTTCAGAATTATGAAAGTAAGCATATTTTTATTTAGTTTTGATTCTTTCATTTAGAAATATGTAAATAAGCATATTTTTATTTAGATTTTGATTTTTTAATTTCGAAATATGAAAATAAGGATATTTTTATTTAGGTTTTGACTTTTTCATTTTGAGATATGAAAATAAGCATATTTTTATTTAGATTTTGACATTTTCATTTATAAATATGAAAATAAGCATATTTTTATTTAAATTTTGATATTTTCATTTATGAATATGAAAATAAGCATATTTTTATTTAGATTTTGACTTTTTCATTTAGAATTATGAAAATAAGGATAATTTTATTTAGGTTTTGACTTTTTCATTTTGAAATATGAAAATAAGCATATTTTTATTTGGATTTTGGCTTTTTCAATTAGAAATATGTAAAGAAGCATACTTATGAAAATAAGCATATCTTTATTTCGATTTTGTCATTTTCCTTTAGAAATGTGAAAATAAGCATATTTTAATTTAGATTTTGATTTCCATTTAGAATTATGAAAATAAGCATATTTTTACATAGATCTTGAGTTTTTCATAAAAAAAGATGAAAATAAGCATATTTTTATTTATATTTTGATTTTTTCATTTAGAAATATGAAAATAAGCATATTTTTATTTAGATTTTGACTTTTCATTTGGAAATATGAAAATAAGCATATTTTTATTTAGAGTTCGGCTTTTCCATTTAGAACTATGAAAAGAAGCATATTTTTATTTAGATTTTGACATTTTCATTTATAAATATGAAAATAAGCATATTTTTATTTAGATTTTGACTTTTTCATTTAGAAATGTGAAAATAAGCATATTTTTATTTAGATTTTGACGTTTTCATTTAGATATTAGAAAGTAAGCACATTTTTCTTTACATTTTGAATTTTTCATTTAGAAATAATAAAATACGCGTATTTTCATTAAGAATTTGACATTTCATTTGGCAATATGAAAATAAGCATATTTTTATTTAGATTTTTTTTTACTTTTTCTTTCAGAAATATTAAAATAAGCATATTTTTATTTAGATTTCGGCTTTTTCAGTTAGAAATATGAAAAGAAGCATATTTATGAAAATAAGCATATTTTTATTTCGATTTTGTCATTTTCCTTTACAAATATGAAAATAATCATATTTTAATTTAGATTTTGATTTCCATTTAGAAATAGGAAAATAAGCATATTTTTACATAGATCTTGAGTTTTTCATTCAGAAATATGCTTATTTTCATATTTCTAAATGGAAATCAAAATCTAAATTAAAATATGATTATTTTCATATTTGTAAAGGAAAATGACAAAATCGAAATAAAAATATGCTTATTTTCATAAATATGCTTCTTTTCATATTTCTAACTGAAAAAGCCGAAATCTAAATAAAAATATGCTTATTTTAATATTTCTGAAAGAAAAAAGTAAAAAAAATCTAAATAAAAATATGCTTATTTTCATATTTCCAAATGAAATGTCAAATTCTTAATGAAAATACGCGTATTTTAATATTTCTAAATGAAAAATTCAAAATGTAAAGAAAAATGTGCTTACTTTCTAATATCTAAATGAAAACGTCAAAATCTAAATAAAAATATGCTTATTTTCATATTTCGAAATAAAAAAGTCAAAATCTAAATAAAAATATGCTTATTTTCATATTTCTAAATGGAAAAGCCGAAATCTAAATAAAAATATGCTTATTTTCATATTTCCAAATGAAAAGTCAAAATCTAAATAAAAATATGCTTATTTTCATATTTATAAATGAAAATATCAAAATCTAAATAAAAATATGCTTATTTTCATATTTCTAAATGAAAAAATGAAAATATAAATAAAAATATGCTTATTTTCATCTTTTTTTATGAAAAACTCAAGATCTATGTAAAAATATGCTTATTTTCATATTTCTAAATGGAAATCAAAATCTAAATTAAAATATGCTTATTTTCACATTTCTAAAGGAAAATGACAAAATCCAAATAAAGATATGTTTATTTTCATAAATCTTCTTTACATATTTCTAATTGAAAAAGCCAAAATCCAAATAAAAATATGCTTATTTTCATATTTCAAAATGAAAAGTCAAAACCTAAATAAAATTATCCTTATTTTCATAATTCTTTAAATGAAAAAGTCAAAATCTAAATAAAAATATGCTTTATTTTCATATTTATAAATGAAAATGTCAAAATCTAAATAAAAATATGCTTATATTAATATCCCTGAAAGAAAAAGTCAAAATATACATAAAAATATGCTTATTTTCATATTTCTGAATGAAAAAACTCAAGATCTATGTAAAAATATGCTTATTTTCCTATTTCTAAATGGAAATCAAAATCTAAATTAAAATATGATTATTATCATATTTGTAAAGGAAAATGACAAAATCGAAATAAAAATATGCATATTTTCATAAATATGCTTCTTTACATATTTATAATTGAAAAAGCCAAAATCCAAATAAAAATATGCTTATTTTCATATTTCAAAATGAAAAAGTCAAAACCTAAATAAAATTATCCTTATTTTCATAATTCTAAATGAAAAAGTCAAAATCTAAATAAAAATATGCTTCTTTTCATATTTCTAAATGGAAAAGCCGAAAATCTAAATAAAAATATGCTTATTTTCATATTTCCAAATGAAAAGTCAAAATCTAAATAAAAATATGCTTATTTTCATATTTATAAATGAAAATATCAAAATCTAAATAAAAATATGCTTATTTTCATATTTCTAAATGAAAAAAATCAAAATATAAATAAAAATATGCTTATTTTCATCTTTTTTTATGAAAAACTCAAGATCTATGTAAAAATATGCTAATTTTCATATTTCTAAATGGAAATCAAAATCTAAATTAAAATATGCTTATTTTCACATTTCTAAAGGAAAATGACAAAATCGAAATAAAGATATGCTTATTTTCATAAATATGCTTCTTTACATATTTCTAATTGAAAAAGCCAAAATCCAAATAAAAATATGCTTATTTTCATATTTCAAAATGAAAAAGTCAAAACCTAAATAAAATTATCCTTATTTTCATAATTCTAAATGAAAAAGTGAAAATCTAAATAAAAATATGCTTATTTTCATATTTATAAATAAAAATGTCAAAATCTAAATAAAAATATGCTTATATTAATATCCCTGAAAGAAAAAGTCAAAATATAAATAAAAATATGCTTATTTTCATATTTTGACGTTTTCATTTAGATATTAGAAAGTAAGCACATTTTTCTTTACATTTTGAATTTTTCATTTAGAAATATTAAAATACGCGTATTTTCATTAAGAATTTGACATTTCATTTGGAAATATGAAAATAAGCATATTTTTATTTAGATTTTTTTTACTTTTTCTTTCAGAAATATTAAAATAAGCATATTTTTATTTAGATTTCGGCTTTTTCAGTTAGAAATATGAAAAGAAGCATATTTATGAAAATAAGCATATTTTTATTTCGATTTTGTCATTTTCCTTTACAAATATGAAAATAATCATATTTTAATTTAGATTTTGATTTCCATTTAGAAATATGAAAATAAGCATATTTTTACATAGATCTTGAGTTTTTCATTCAGAAATATGAAAATAAGCATATTTTTATTTATATTTTGACTTTTTCTTTCAGGGATATTAATATAAGCATATTTTTATTTAGATTTTGACATTTTCATTTATAAATATGAAAATAAGCATATTTTTATTTAGATTTTGACTTTTTCATTTAGAAATGTGAAAATAAGCATATTTTTATTTAGATTTTGACTATTTCATTCCGAATTATGAAAATAAGGATAATTTTATTTAGGTTTTGACTTTTTCATTTTGAAATATGAAAATAAGCATATTTTTATTTGGATTTTGGCTTTTTCAATTAGAAATATGTAAAGAAGCATATTTATGAAAATAAGCATATCTTTATTTCGATTTTGTCATTTTCCTTTAGAAATCTGAAAATAAGCATATTTTAATTTAGATTTTGATTTCCATTTAGAAATATGAAAATAAGCATATTTTTACATAGATCTTGAGTTTTTCATAAAAAAAGATGAAAAAAAGCATATTTTTATTTAGATTTTGATTTTTCATTTGGAAATATGAATATAAGCATATTTTTATTTAGATTTTGACATTTTCATTTATAAATATGTAAATAAGCATATTTATATTTAGATTTTGACTTTTCATTTGGAAATATGAGAATAAGCATATTTTTATTTAGATTTCGGCTTTTCCATTTAGAAATATGAAAAGAAGCATATTTTTATTTAGATTTTGACTTTTTTATTTCGAAATATGAAAATAAGCATATTTTTATTTAGATTTTGACTTTTTCTTTCAGAAATATTAAAAGAAGCATATTTTTATTTATATTTTGACTTTTTCGTTCAGAATTATGAAAATAAGCATATTTTTATTTAGTTTTGATTCTTTCATTTAGAAATATGAAAATAAGCATATTTTTATTTAGATTTTGACTTTTTCATTTCGAAATATGAAAATAAGGATATTTTTATTTAGGTTTTGACTTTTTCATTTTGAGATATGAAAATAAGCATATTTTTATTTACATTTTGACTTTTTCTTTCAGGAATATTAATATAAGCATATTTTTATTTAGATTTTGGCTTTTTCAATTAGAAATTTGAAAAGAAGTATATTTATGAAAATAAGCATATTCTTATTTCGATTTTGTCATTTTCCTTTCGAAATATGAAAATAAGCATATTTTAATTTAGATTTTCATTTCCATTTAGAAATATGAAAATAAGCTTATTTTTACATAGATCTTGAGTTTTTCAATCAGAAATATGAAAATATGCATGTTTTTATTTATATTTTGATTTTATCATTTAGAAATATGAAAATAAACATATTTTTATTTAGATTTTGACATTTTCATTTAGAAATATGAAAATAAGCATATTTTTATTTAGATTTTGACTTTTTTATTTAGAAATATGAAAATAAGGATATTTTTATTTAGGTTTTGACTTTTTCATTTTGAAATATGAAAATAAGCATATTTTTATATAGATTTTGACTTTTTCTTTCAGGGATATTAATATAAGCATATTTTTATTTAGATTTTGGCTTTTTCAATTTGAAATATGAAAATAAGCATATTTATGAAAATAAGTATATTTTTATTTCGATTTTGTCATTTTCATTTGGAAATATGAAAATAAGCATATTTTAATTTAGATTTTGATTTCCATTTAGAAATATGAAAAGAAGCATATTTTTACATAGATCTTGAGTTTCTCATTCAGAAATATGAAAATAAGCATATTTTTAATTATATTTTGTTTTTTTTCATTTAGAAATATGAAAATAAGCATATTTTCATTCAGATTTTGACATTTTCATTTATAAATATGAAAAGAAGCATATTTTTATTTAGATTTTGAATTTATCATTTAGAAATATGAAAATAAACGAATTTTTATTTAGATTTTCCCTTTTTCATTTAGAAATGTGAAACTAAGCATATTTTTATTAAGAGTTTGACTTTTTCATTTAGAAATATGAAAATAAGCAAATTTAATTTAGATTTTGGCATTTTCCTTAAGTAATCTGAAAATAATCATATTTTTATTTAGATTTTGACACTTTCATTTAGATATGTGAAAATAAGCATATTTTTATTTAGATTTTGTCTGCTTCATTTAGAAATATGAAAATAAGCATATTTTCATTTAGATTTTGATTTTTGATTTCGAAATATGAAAATAAGCATATTTTTATTTAGATTTTGACGTTTTCATTTAGATATTGGAAAGTAAGCACATTTTTCTTTAGATTTTGAATTTTTCATTTAGAAATATTAAAATACGCGTATTTTCATTAAGAATTTGATATTTCATTTGGAAATATGAAAATAAGCATATTTTTATTTAGATTTTGACTTTTTCATTTGGAAATATGAAAATAAGCATATTTTTATTTAGATTTTGACTTTTTTTTTCAGAAATATTAAAATAAGCATATTTTTATTTAGATTTTGACTTTTTCGTTCAGAATTATGAAAATAAGCATATTTTTATTTAGTTTGATTCTTTCATTTAGAAATATGAAAATCAGCATATTTTTATTTAGATTTTGATTTTTTAATTTCGAAATATGAAAATAAGGATATTTTTATTTAGGTTTTGACTTTTTCATTTTGAGATATGAAAATAAGCATATTTTTATTTATATTTTGATTTTTTCATTTATAAATATGAAAATAAGCATATTTTTATTTAGATTTTGATATTTTCATTTATAAATATGAAAATAAGCATATTTTTATTTAGATTTTGACTTTTTCATTTAGAATTATGAAAATAAGGATAATTTTATTTAGGTTTTGACTTTTTCATTTTGAAATATGAAAATAAGCATATTTTTATTTGGATTTTGGCTTTTTCAATTAGAAATATGTAAAGAAGCATATTTATGAAAATAAGCATATCTTTATTTCGATTTTGTCATTTTCATTTAGAAATGTGAAAATAAGCATATTTTAATTTAGATTTTGATTTCCATTTAGAAATATGAAAATAAGCATATTTTTACATAGATCTTGAGTTTTTCATAAAAAAAGATGAAAATAAGCATATTTTTATTTATATTTTGATTTTTTCATTTAGAAATATGAAAATAAGCATATTTTTATTTAGATTTTGATATTTTCATTTATAAATATGAAAATAAGCATATTTTTATTTAGATTTTGACTTTTCATTTGGAAATATGAAAATAAGCATATTTTTATTTAGATTTCGGCTTTTCCGTTTAGAAATATGAAAAGAAGCATATTTTTATTTAGATTTTGACTTTTTCATTTAGAATTATGAAAATAAGGATAATTTTATTTAGGTTTTGACTTTTTCATTTTGAAATATGAAAATAAGCATATTTTTATTTGGATTTTGGCTTTTTCAATTAGAAATATGTAAAGAAGCATATTTATGAAAATAAGCATATCTTTATTTCGATTTTGTCATTTTCCTTTAGAAATGTGAAAATAAGCATATTTTAATTTAGATTTTGATTTCCATTTAGAAATATGAAAATAAGCATATTTTTACATAGATCTTGAGTTTTTCATAAAAAAAGATGAAAATAAGCATATTTTTATTTATATTTTGATTTTTTCATTTAGAAATATGAAAATAAGCATATTTTTATTTAGATTTTGATATTTTCATTTATAAATATGAAAATAAGCATATTTTTATTTAGATTTTGACTTTTCATTTGGAAATATGAAAATAAGCATATTTTTATTTAGATTTCGGCTTTTCCATTTAGAAATATGAAAAGAAGCATATTTTTATTTAGATTTTGACTTTTTTATTTCGAAATATGAAAATAAGCATATTTTTATTTAGATTTTGACGTTTTCATTTAGATATTAGAAAGTAAGCACATTTTTCTTTACATTTTGAATTTTTCATTTAGAAATATTAAAATACGCGTATTTTCATTAAGAATTTGACATTTCATTTGGCAATATGAAAATAAGCATATTTTTATTTAGATTTTTTTTTACTTTTTCTTTCAGAAATATTAAAATAAGCATATTTTTATTTAGATTTCGGCTTTTTCAGTTAGAAATATGAAAAGAAGCATATTTATGAAAATAAGCATATTTTTATTTCGATTTTGTCATTTTCCTTTACAAATATGAAAATAATCATATTTTAATTTAGATTTTGATTTCCATTTAGAAATAGGAAAATAAGCATATTTTTACATAGATCTTGAGTTTTTCATTCAGAAATATGAAAATAAGCATATTTTTATTTATATTTTGACTTTTTCTTTCAGGGATATTAATATAAGCATATTTTTATTTAGATTTTGACATTTTTATTTATAAATATGAAAATAAGCATATTTTTATTTAGATTTTCACTTTTTCATTTAGAATTATGAAAATAAGGATAATTTTATTTAGGTTTTGACTTTTTCATTTTGAAATATGAAAATAAGCATATTTTTATTTGGATTTTGGCTTTTTCAATTAGAAATATGTAAAGAAGCATATTTATGAAAATAAGCATATCTTTATTTCGATTTTGTCATTTTCCTTTAGAAATGTGAAAATAAGCATATTTTAATTTAGATTTTGATTTCCATTTAGAAATATGAAAATTAGCATATTTTTACATAGATCTTGAGTTTTTCATAAAAAAAGATGAAAATAAGCATATTTTTATTTATATTTTGATTTTTTCATTTAGAAATATGAAAATAAGCATATTTTTATTTAGATTTTGATATTTTCATTTATAAATATGAAAATAAGCATATTTTTATTTAGATTTTGACTTTTCATTTGGAAATATGAAAATAAGCATATTTTTATTTAGATTTCGGCTTTTCCATTTAGAAATATGAAAAGAAGCATATTTTTATTTAGATTTTGACTTTTTCATTTAGAATTATGAAAATAAGGATAATTTTATTTAGGTTTTGACTTTTTCATTTTGAAATATGAAAATAAGCATATTTTTATTTGGATTTTGGCTTTTTCAATTATAAATATGTAAAGAAGCATATTTATGAAAATATGCATATTTTTATTTCGATTTTGTCATTTTCCTTTACAAATATGATAATAATCATATTTTAATTTAGATTTTGATTTCCATTTAGAAATAGGAAAATAAGCATATTTTTACATAGATCTTGAGTTTTTCATTCAGAAATATGAAAATAAGCATATTTTTATGTATATTTTGACTTTTTCTTTCAGGGATATTAATATAAGCATATTTTTATTTAGATTTTGACATTTTCATTTATAAATATGAAAATAAGCATATTTTTATTTAGATTTTGACTTTTTCATTTAGAATTATGAAAATAAGGATAATTTTATTTAGGTTTTGACTTTTTCATTTTGAAATATGAAAATAAGCATATTTTTATTTGGATTTTGGCTTTTTCAATTAGAAATATGTAAAGAAGCATATTTATGAAAATAAGCATATCTTTATTTGGATTTTGTCATTTTCCTTTAGAAATGTGAAAATAAGCATATTTTAATTTAGATTTTGATTTCCATTTAGAAATATGAAAATAAGCATATTTTTACATAGATCTTGAGTTTTTCATAAAAAAAGATGAAAATAAGCATATTTTTATTTATATTTTCATTTTTTCATTTAGAAATATGAAAATAAGCATATTTTTATTTAGATTTTGATATTTTCATTTATAAATATGAAAATAAGCATATTTTTATTTAGATTTTGACTTTTCATTTGGAAATATGAAAATAAGCATATTTTTATTTAGATTTCGGCTTTTCCATTTAGAAATATGAAAATAAGCATATTTTTATTTAGATTTTGACTTTTTTATTTCGAAATATGAAAATAAGCATATTTTTATTTAGATTTTGACGTTTTCATTTAGATATTAGAAAGTAAGCACATTTTTCTTTACATTTTGAATTTTTCATTTAGAAATATTAAAATACGCGTATTTTCATTAAGAATTTGACATTTCATTTGGAAATATGAAAATAAGCATATTTTTATTTAGATTTTTTTTACTTTTTCTTTCAGAAATATTAAAATAAGCATATTTTTATTTAGATTTCGGCTTTTTCAGTTAGAAATATGAAAAGAAGCATATTTATGAAAATAAGCATATTTTTATTTCGATTTTGTCATTTTCCTTTACAAATATGAAAATAATCATATTTTAATTTAGATTTTGATTTCCATTTAGAAATATGAAAATAAGCATATTTTTACATAGATCTTGAGTTTTTCATTCAGAAATATGAAAATAAGCATATTTTTATTTATATTTTGACTTTTTCTTTCAGGGATATTAATATAAGCATATTTTTATTTAGATTTTGACATTTTCATTTATAAATATGAAAATAAGCATATTTTTATTTAGATTTTGACTTTTTCATTTAGAAATGTGAAAATAAGCATATTTTTATTTAGATTTTGACTATTTCATTCCGAATTATGAAAATAAGGATAATTTTATTTAGGTTTTGACTTTTTCATTTTGAAATATGAAAATAAGCATATTTTTATTTGGATTTTGGCTTTTTCAATTAGAAATATGTAAAGAAGCATATTTATGAAAATAAGCATATCTTTATTTCGATTTTGTCATTTTCCTTTAGAAATCTGAAAATAAGCATATTTTAATTTAGATTTTGATTTCCATTTAGAAATATGAAAATAAGCATATTTTTACATAGATCTTGAGTTTTTCATAAAAAAAGATGAAAAAAAGCATATTTTTATTTAGATTTTGATTTTTCATTTGGAAATATGAATATAAGCATATTTTTATTTAGATTTTGACATTTTCATTTATAAATATGTAAATAAGCATATTTATATTTAGATTTTGACTTTTCATTTGGAAATATGAGAATAAGCATATTTTTATTTAGATTTCGGCTTTTCCATTTAGAAATATGAAAAGAAGCATATTTTTATTTAGATTTTGACTTTTTTATTTCGAAATATGAAAATAAGCATATTTTTATTTAGATTTTGACTTTTTCTTTCAGAAATATTAAAAGAAGCATATTTTTATTTATATTTTGACTTTTTCGTTCAGAATTATGAAAATAAGCATATTTTTATTTAGTTTTGATTCTTTCATTTAGAAATATGAAAATAAGCATATTTTTATTTAGATTTTGACTTTTTCATTTCGAAATATGAAAATAAGGATATTTTTATTTAGGTTTTGACTTTTTCATTTTGAGATATGAAAATAAGCATATTTTTATTTACATTTTGACTTTTTCTTTCAGGAATATTAATATAAGCATATTTTTATTTAGATTTTGGCTTTTTCAATTAGAAATTTGAAAAGAAGTATATTTATGAAAATAAGCATATTCTTATTTCGATTTTGTCATTTTCCTTTAGAAATATGAAAATAAGCATATTTTAATTTAGATTTTCATTTCCATTTAGAAATATGAAAATAAGCTTATTTTTACATAGATCTTGAGTTTTTCAATCAGAAATATGAAAATATGCATGTTTTTATTTATATTTTGATTTTATCATTTAGAAATATGAAAATAAACATATTTTTATTTAGATTTTGACATTTTCATTTAGAAATATGAAAATAAGCATATTTTTATTTAGATTTTGACTTTTTTATTTAGAAATATGAAAATAAGGATATTTTTATTTAGGTTTTGACTTTTTCATTTTGAAATATGAAAATAAGCATATTTTTATATAGATTTTGACTTTTTCTTTCAGGGATATTAATATAAGCATATTTTTATTTAGATTTTGGCTTTTTCAATTTGAAATATGAAAATAAGCATATTTATGAAAATAAGTATATTTTTATTTCGATTTTGTCATTTTCATTTGGAAATATGAAAATAAGCATATTTTAATTTAGATTTTGATTTCCATTTAGAAATATGAAAAGAAGCATATTTTTACATAGATCTTGAGTTTCTCATTCAGAAATATGAAAATAAGCATATTTTTAATTATATTTTGTTTTTTTCATTTAGAAATATGAAAATAAGCATATTTTCATTCAGATTTTGACATTTTCATTTATAAATATGAAAAGAAGCATATTTTTATTTAGATTTTGAATTTATCATTTAGAAATATGAAAATAAACGAATTTTTATTTAGATTTTCCCTTTTTCATTTAGAAATGTGAAACTAAGCATATTTTTATTAAGAGTTTGACTTTTTCATTTAGAAATATGAAAATAAGCAAATTTAATTTAGATTTTGGCATTTTCCTTAAGTAATCTGAAAATAATCATATTTTTATTTAGATTTTGACACTTTCATTTAGATATGTGAAAATAAGCATATTTTTATTTAGATTTTGTCTGCTTCATTTAGAAATATGAAAATAAGCATATTTTCATTTAGATTTTGATTTTTGATTTCGAAATATGAAAATAAGCATATTTTTATTTAGATTTTGACGTTTTCATTTAGATATTGGAAAGTAAGCACATTTTTCTTTAGATTTTGAATTTTTCATTTAGAAATATTAAAATACGCGTATTTTCATTAAGAATTTGATATTTCATTTGGAAATATGAAAATAAGCATATTTTTATTTAGATTTTGACTTTTTCATTTGGAAATATGAAAATAAGCATATTTTTATTTAGATTTTGACTTTTTTTTCAGAAATATTAAAATAAGCATATTTTTATTTAGATTTTGACTTTTTCGTTCAGAATTATGAAAATAAGCATATTTTTATTTAGTTTGATTCTTTCATTTAGAAATATGAAAATCAGCATATTTTTATTTAGATTTTGATTTTTTAATTTCGAAATATGAAAATAAGGATATTTTTATTTAGGTTTTGACTTTTTCATTTTGAGATATGAAAATAAGCATATTTTTATTTATATTTTGATTTTTTCATTTATAAATATGAAAATAAGCATATTTTTATTTAGATTTTGATATTTTCATTTATAAATATGAAAATAAGCATATTTTTATTTAGATTTTGACTTTTTCATTTAGAATTATGAAAATAAGGATAATTTTATTTAGGTTTTGACTTTTTCATTTTGAAATATGAAAATAAGCATATTTTTATTTGGATTTTGGCTTTTTCAATTAGAAATATGTAAAGAAGCATATTTATGAAAATAAGCATATCTTTATTTCGATTTTGTCATTTTCATTTAGAAATGTGAAAATAAGCATATTTTAATTTAGATTTTGATTTCCATTTAGAAATATGAAAATAAGCATATTTTTACATAGATCTTGAGTTTTTCATAAAAAAAGATGAAAATAAGCATATTTTTATTTATATTTTGATTTTTTCATTTAGAAATATGAAAATAAGCATATTTTTATTTAGATTTTGATATTTTCATTTATAAATATGAAAATAAGCATATTTTTATTTAGATTTTGACTTTTCATTTGGAAATATGAAAATAAGCATATTTTTATTTAGATTTCGGCTTTTCCGTTTAGAAATATGAAAAGAAGCATATTTTTATTTAGATTTTGACTTTTTCATTTAGAATTATGAAAATAAGGATAATTTTATTTAGGTTTTGACTTTTTCATTTTGAAATATGAAAATAAGCATATTTTTATTTGGATTTTGGCTTTTTCAATTAGAAATATGTAAAGAAGCATATTTATGAAAATAAGCATATCTTTATTTCGATTTTGTCATTTTCCTTTAGAAATGTGAAAATAAGCATATTTTAATTTAGATTTTGATTTCCATTTAGAAATATGAAAATAAGCATATTTTTACATAGATCTTGAGTTTTTCATAAAAAAAGATGAAAATAAGCATATTTTTATTTATATTTTGATTTTTTCATTTAGAAATATGAAAATAAGCATATTTTTATTTAGATTTTGATATTTTCATTTATAAATATGAAAATAAGCATATTTTTATTTAGATTTTGACTTTTCATTTGGAAATATGAAAATAAGCATATTTTTATTTAGATTTCGGCTTTTCCATTTAGAAATATGAAAAGAAGCATATTTTTATTTAGATTTTGACTTTTTTATTTCGAAATATGAAAATAAGCATATTTTTATTTAGATTTTGACGTTTTCATTTAGATATTAGAAAGTAAGCACATTTTTCTTTACATTTTGAATTTTTCATTTAGAAATATTAAAATACGCGTATTTTCATTAAGAATTTGACATTTCATTTGGAAATATGAAAATAAGCATATTTTTATTTAGATTTTTTTTACTTTTTCTTTCAGAAATATTAAAATAAGCATATTTTTATTTAGATTTCGGCTTTTTCAGTTAGAAATATGAAAAGAAGCATATTTATGAAAATAAGCATATTTTTATTTCGATTTTGTCATTTTTCTTTACAAATATGAAAATAATCATATTTTAATTTAGATTTTGATTTCCATTTAGAAATATGAAAATAAGCATATTTTTACATAGATCTTGAGTTTTTCATTCAGAAATATGAAAATAAGCATATTTTTATTTATATTTTGACTTTTTCTTTCAGGGATATTAATATAAGCATATTTTTATTTAGATTTTGACATTTTCATTTATAAATATGAAAATAAGCATATTTTTATTTAGATTTTGACTTTTTCATTTAGAAATGTGAAAATAAGTATATTTTTATTTAGATTTTGACTATTTCATTTCGAATTATGAAAATAAGGATAATTTTATTTAGGTTTTGACTTTTTCATTTTGAAATATGAAAATAAGCATATTTTTATTTGGATTTTGGCTTTTTCAATTAGAAATATGTAAAGAAGCATATTTATGAAAATAAGCATATCTTTATTTCGATTTTGTCATTTTCCTTTAGAAATCTGAAAATAAGCATATTTTAATTTAGATTTTCATTTCCATTTAGAAATATGAAAATAAGCATATTTTTACATAGATCTTGAGTTTTTCATAAAAAAAGATGAAAAAAAGCATATTTTTATTTAGATTTTGATTTTTCATTTGGAAATATGAATATAAGCATATTTTTATTTAGATTTTGACATTTTCATTTATAAATATGAAAATAAGCATATTTTTATTTAGATTTTGACTTTTCATTTGGAAATATGAAAATAAGCATATTTTTATTTAGATTTCGGCTTTTCCATTTAGAAATATGAAAAGAAGCATAATTTTATTTAGATTTTGACTTTTTTATTTCGAAATATGAAAATAAGCATATTTTTATTTAGATTTTGACTTTTTCTTTCAGAAATATTAAAAGAAGCATATTTTTATTTATATTTTGACTTTTTCGTTCAGAATTATGAAAATAAGCATATTTTTATTTAGTTTTGATTCTTTCATTTAGAAATATGAAAATAAGCATATTTTAATTTAGATTTTGACTATTTCATTTCGAAATATGAAAATAAGGATATTTTTATTTAGGTTTTGACTTTTTCATTTTGAGATATGAAAATAAGCATATTTTTATTTACATTTTGACTTTTTCTTTCAGGGATATTAATATAAGCATATTTTTATTTAGATTTTGGCTTTTTCAATTTGAAATATGAAAATAAGCATATTTATGAAAATAAGTATATTTTTATTTCGATTTTGTCATTTTCATTTGGAAATATGAAAATAAGCATATTTTAATTTAGATTTTGATTTCCATTTAGAAATATGAAAAGAAGCATATTTTTACATAGATCTTGAGTTTCTCATTCAGAAATATGAAAATAAGCATATTTTTAATTATATTTTGTTTTTTTCATTTAGAAATATGAAAATGAGCATATTTTCATTCAGATTTTGACATTTTCATTTATAAATATGAAAAGAAGCATATTTTTATTTAGATTTCGAATTTATCATTTAGAAATATGAAAATAAACGAATTTTTATTTAGATTTTCCCTTTTTCATTTAGACATGTGAAACTAAGCATATTTTTATTAAGAGTTTGACTTTTTCATTTAGAAATATGAAAATAGGCAAATTTAATTTAGATTTTGGCATTTTCCTTAAGTAATCTGAAAATAATCATATTTTTATTTAGATTTTGACACTTTCATTTAGATATGTGAAAATAAGCATATTTTTATTTAGATTTTGTCTGCTTCATTTAGAAATATGAAAATAAGCATATTTTCATTTAAATTTTGATTTTTGATTTAGAAATATGAAAATATGCATATTTTTATTTAGATTTTGACGTTTTCATTTAGATATTAGAAAGTAAGCACATTTTTCTTTAGATTTTGAATTTTTCATTTAGAAATATTAAAATACGCGTATTTTCATTAAGAATTTGATATTTCATTTGGAAATATGAAAATAAGCATATTTTTATTTAGATTTTGACTTTTTCATTTGGAAATATGAAAATAAGCATATTTTTATTTAGATTTTGACTTTTTTTTTCAGAAATATTAAAAAAAGCATATTTTTATTTAGATTTTGACTTTTTCGTTCAGAATTATGAAAATAAGCATATTTTTATTTAGTTTGATTCTTTCATTTAGAAATATGAAAATAAGCATATTTTTATTTAGATTTTGACATTTTCGTTCAGAATTATGAAAGTAAGCATATTTTTATTTAGTTTTGATTCTTTCATTTAGAAATATGAAAATAAGCATATTTTTATTTAGATTTTGATTTTTTAATTTCGAAATATGAAAATAAGGATATTTTTATTTACGTTTTGACTTTTTCATTTTGAGATATGAAAATAAGCATATTTTTATTTAGATTTTGACTTTTTCTTTCGGGAATATTAATATAAGCATACTTTATTTAAAATTTGGATTTTTCAATTAGAAATATGAAAAGACGCGTATTTATGAAAATAAGCATATTTTTATTTCGATTTTGACCTTTTCCTTTAGAAATATGAAAATAAGCATATTTTAATTTAGATTTTCATTTCCATTTAGAAATATGAAAATAAGCATATTTTTACATGGATCTTTTACATGGATTTCTTTAGAAATATGAAAATACGCATATTTTTCTTTAGATTTTGATTTCATCATATAGAAATATGAAAATAAGCATATTTTTATTTAGATTTTGACATTTTCATTTATAAAAATGAAAATAAGCATTTTTTATTTAGATTTTGACTTTTTCATTTAGAAATGTGAAAATAAGCATATTTTTATTTAGATTTCGGCATTTCCATTTAGAAATATGAAAAGAAGCATATTTTTATTTAGATTTTGACTTTTTTATTTAGAAATATGAAAATAAGCATATTTTATTTAGATTTTGAATTTTCATTTCGAAATATGAAAATAAGGATATTTTTATTTAGGTTTTGACTTTTTCATTTTGAAATATGAAAATAAGCATATTTTTATTTAGATTTTGACTTTTTCTTTCAGGGATATTAATATAAGCTTATTTTTATTTAGATTTTGATATTTTCATTTATAAATATGAAAATTTTGAAAATGTGAAAATAAGCATATTTTTATTAAAGTGTGACTTTTCCATTTAGAAATATGATAATAAGCATATTTACATTTAGATTTTGACTTTTTCCTTTAGAAATATGGAAATAAGCATATTTTTTTCTTTAGATTTTCACTTTTTCATTTAGAAATATCAAAATAAGCATATTTCTATTTAGATTTTAATTTTTTCATTTAAAAATGTGAAAACAAGCGATTTTCATTAATATTTTGAAATTTTCGTTTAGAAATATGAAAATCAGCATATTTTTATTTCGATTTTGATGTTTTCATTCGGAAATGTGAAAACAAGCGTATTTTCATTAACATTTTGACATTTTCATTTAGGAATATGAAAATAAGCATATTTTTATATAGATTTTTCCTTTTTCATTCAGAAATATGAGAATAAGCGTATTACCTTAAGATTTGGACTTTTTCATTTAGAAATATGAAAATAAGCGTATTTTCATTTAGATTTTGTCTTTTTCATTTACAAATATGAAAATTAGCATATTTTTAATTAGATTTTGATTTTTTCATTTAGAAATATGAAAATAAGCATTTTTTCATTAAGATTTTGACTTTTTCCATTAGAAATATGAAAATAAGCATATTTTGATTTTGATTTTGACTTTTTCATATAGAAATATGAAAATAAGCATATTTTTCTTTAGATTTTGACTTTTCATTCAGAAATGTGAAAATAAGCGTATTTTCATTAAGATTTTGACTTTGTCATTTAGAAATATGAAAATAAGAATATTTTTATTTTGTTTTTGTCATTTTCATTTAGAAATGTGAAAATATGCATATTATTACTTAGATTTTGTCTTCTTCGTTTAGAAATAGGAAAATAACCCTATTTTGATTTAGATTTTGACTTTTTTAATAGAAATATGAAAATAAGCATATTTTTATTTACATATTGATATTTCATTTAGAAAAATGAAAATAAGCATATTTTTATTTAGATTTTGTCTTCTTCGTTTAGAAATATGAAAATAAGCATATTTTTATTTAGATTTTGTCTTTTCATTCAGAAATATGAAATAAGCATATTTTTATTTAGATTTTGATTTTATCATATAGAAATATGAAAATAAGCATATTTTTATTTAGATTTTGACATTTTCATTTATAAAAATTAAAATAAGCATTTTTTATTTAGATTTTGACTTTTTCATTTAGAAATGTGAAAATAAGCATATTTTTATTTAGATTTCGGCATTTCCATTTAGAAATATGAAAAGAAGCATATTTTTATTTAGATTTTGACTTTTTTATTTAGAAATATGAAAATAAGCATATTTTTATTTAGATTTTCAATTTTCATTTCGAAATATGAAAATAATATATTTTTATTTAGGTTTTGACTTTTTCATTTTGAAATATGAAAATAAGCATATTTTTATTTAGATTTTGATTTTTCATTTAGAAAATAAGCATATTCATTTATAAATTTGAAAATAAGCATATTTTTATATAGATTTTGCCTCTTTCATTCAGAAATATCAGAATTTGAGTATTACATTAAGATTTGGACTTTTTCATTTAGAAATATGAAAATAAGCGTATTTTCATGAAGATTTTGACCTTTTCATTTACAAATGTGAAATTTAGCATATTTTTAATTAGATGTTGTGTTTTTGATTTAGAAATATGAAAATAAGCATATTTTCATTAAGATTTTGACTTTTTCATTTAGAAATATGAAAATAAGCATATTTTTATTTAGATTTTGACATTTTCATTTAGAAATGTGAAAATAAGCATATGTTTATTAAAGTGTGACTTTTCCATTTAGAAATATGATAATAAGCATATTTACATTTAGATTTTGACTTTTTCCTTTAGAAATATGAAAATAAGCATATTTTTACATAGATCTCTGAGTTTTTCATTCAGAAATATGAAAATCAGCGTATTTTCATTAAGAATTTGATTTTTTCATTTATAAATATGAAAATAAGGAAATTTTTATTTAGATTTTGGCATTTTCGTTCCCAAATATGAAAATTACCATATTTTCATTTAGAATTTGACTTTTTCATTTAGAAATATGAAAATAAGCATATTTTCATTTAGAATGTTGAAGTTTTCATTTAGAAAGAAGAAAATAGGCATATTTTTATTAAGATACTGTGTTTTTCACTTAGATTTTGACTTTTTCATTTAGAAATATGAAAATTAGCATAAGTTTAATTAGATTTTGAGTGTTTCATTTAGAAATATGAAAATAAGTATATTTTTATTGAGATTTAAACTTTTTCATTTAGAAACATGAAAATAAGCATATTTTCATTAAGATTTGGACTTTTTCGTTTAGAAATATGGAAATAAGCATATTTTTCTTTAGATTTTCACTTTTTTCATTTAGAAATATCAAAATAAGCATATTTCTATTTAGATTTTAATTTTTTCATTTAAAAATGTGAAAACAAGCGATTTTCATTAATATTTTGAAATTTTAGTTTAGAAATATGAAAATCAGCATATTTTTATTTCGATTTTGATGTTTTCATTCGGAAATGTGAAAACAAGCGTATTTTCATTAACATTTTGACATTTTCATTTAGGAATATGAAAATAAGCATAATTTTATTTAGAGTTTGTCTTTTTCATTTAGAAACATGAAAATAAGCATATTTTTATTTAGATTTTCACTTTTTCATTTAGAAAATAAGCATATTCATTTATAAGTATGAAAATAAGCATATTTTTATATAGATTTTTCCTTTTTCATTCAGAAATATGAGAATAAGCGTATTACCTTAAGATTTGGACTTTTTCATTTACAAATATGAAAATTAGCATATTTTTAATTAGATTTTGATTTTTTCATTTAGAAATATGAAAATAAGCATATTTTCATTAAGATTTTGACTTTTTCCATTAGAAATATGAAAATAAGCAAATTTTTATTTAGATTTTGACTTTTTCATTTAGAAATATGAAAATAAGCATATTTTTCTTTAGATTTTGACTTTTCATTCAGAAATGTGAAAATAAGCGTATTTTCATTAAGATTTTGACTTTGTCATTTAGAAATATGAAAATAAGAATATTTTTATTTTGTTTTTGTCATTTTCATTTAGAAATATGAAAATATGCTTATTATTACTTAGATTTTGTCTTCTTCATTTAGAAATAGGAAAATAACCCTATTTTGATTTAGATTTTGACTTTTTTAATAGAAATATGAAAATAAGCATATTTTTATTTACATATTGATATTTCATTTAGAAAAATGAAAATAAGCATATTTTTATTTAGATTTTGTCTTCTTCGTTTAGAAATATGAAAATTAGCATATTTTTATTTAGATTTTGTCATTTATCTTTTGAAATATGAAAATAAGCATATTTTTATTTAGATTTTGATTTTACATTAGAAATATGAAAATAAGCAGATTTTTATTTTTATTTTGATATTTCATTTAGAAAAATGAAAATTAGGATATTTTTATTTAGATTTTGACTTTCTCATTTAGAAATATGAAAATAAGCATATTTTTATTTAGATTTTGTATTTTTCGTTTAGAAATATGAAAATAAGCATATTTTTACTTAGATTTTGACTTTATCATTTAGAAATATGGAAATAAGCATATTTTTATTTAGATTTTGACTTTTTCATTTAGAAAATAAGCATATTCATTTATAAATTTGAAAATAAGCATGTTTTTATATAGATTTTGCCTCTTTCATTCAGAAATATCAGAATTTGAGTATTACATTAAGATTTGGACTTTTTCATTTAGAAATATGAAAATAAGCGTATTTTCATGAAGATTTTGACCTTTTCATTTACAAATGTGAAATTTAGCATATTTTTAATTAGATGTTGTGTTTTTGATTTAGAAATATGAAAATAAGCATATTTTCATTAAGATTTTGACTTTTTCATTTAGAAATATGAAAATAAGCATATTTTTATATAGATTTTGACTTTTTCATTTAGAAATATGAAAATAAGCATATTTTTATTTAGATTTTGTCTTTCTCATTTAGAAACATGAAAATAAGCATATTTGGATTTAGATTTTGACTTTTACATTTAGAAAATAAGCATATTCATTTATAAATATGAAAATGAGCATATTTTTATATAGATTTTGCCTTTTTCATTCAGAAATATGAGAATAAGCGTATTACATTTAGATTTGGATTTTTCATTTAGAAATATGAAAATAAGCGTATTTTCATTAAGATTTTGACTTTTTCATTTAGAAATATGAAAATAAGCATATTTTTATTTAGATTTTGACTTTTTCATTTAGAAATATGAAAATAAGAATATTTTAATTATATTTTGACTTTTCATTCAGATATGTGAAAATAAGCGCATTTTCATTAAGATTTTGTCTTTTTCATTTAGAAATATGAAAATAAGCATATTTTTATTTTGTTTCTGAGTTTTTCATTAGAAATATGAAAATAAGCATATTTTTTATTTTGATATTGATATTTCATTTAGAAAAATGGAAATTATGATATTTTTATTTAGAATTGGATTTCTCATTTACAAATATGAAATTAAGCATATTTTTCTTTAGATTTTGATTTTCTCATTTAGAAAATAAGCATATTCATTTATAAATATGAAAATAATCATATTTTTATTTAGATTTTGCCTTTTTCATTTAGAAATATGAAAATAAGCATATTTTTATTTAGATTTTGACTTTTTCATTTAGAAATATGAAAATAATTATATTTTCATTAAGATTTTGACTTTTTCATTTAGAAATTTGAAAATAAGTATATTTTTATTTAGATTTTAACTTTTTCATTTAGAAATTTGAAAATAAGCATATTTTTATTTAGATTTTGACTTTTTCATGTAGAAATGTGATAACACGCGATTTTCATTAAGATTTTGACTTTTTCATTTAGAAATATGTAAATCAGCATATTTTTATTTCGATTTTCACGTTTTCATTCAGAAATGTGGAAACAAGCGTTTTTTCATTAACATTTTGACTTTTTCATTTAGAAATATGAAAATAAGCATATTTTTATTTAGAGTTTGTCTTTTTCATTTAGAAATATGAAAATAAGCATATTTTTACTTAGATTTTGCCTTTTTTCATTTAGAAATATGAAAATAAGCATATTTGTAATTAGATTTTGTCGTTTTCATTTAGAAATAGGAAAAAAAGCATATTTTAATTCAGATTTTGTCTTTTTCATTCATAAATATGAATATAAACATATTTCTATTTAGATTTTGACTTTGTCATTTAGAAAATATGCATATTCATTTATAAATTTGAAAATAAGCATATTTTTATATAGATTTTGCCTATTTCATTCAGAATATCAGAATTAGCGTATTACATTAAGATTTGGACTTTTTCATTTAGAAATATGAAAATAAGCGTATTTTTATGAAGATTTTGACTTTTTTCATTTAGAAATATGCAATTTAGCATATTTTTAATTAGATGTTGGGTTTTTGATTTAGAAATATGAAAATAACCATATTTTTATTAAGATTTTGCCTTTTTCATTTATAAATATGAAAATAAGCATATTTATCTTTAGATTTTGACTTTTTCATTTAGAAATATGAAAATAAGCATAATTATATTTAGATTTTGTCTATCTCAGTTTGAAACATGAAAATAACCATATTTGTATTTAGATTTTGAATTTTTCATTTAGAAAATAAGCATATTCATTTATAAATATGAAAATAAGCATATTTTTATATAGATTTTGCCTTCTTCATTCAGAAATATGAGATAAAGCGTATTACATTAAGATTTGGACTTTTTCATTTAGAAATGTGAAAATAAGCGTATTTTCATTAAGATTTTGACTTTTTCATTTAGAAATATGAAAATAAGTATATTTTTATTTAGATTTTGTCTTTTGCATTTGGAAATATGAAAATAAGCATCTTCTTATTTAGATTTTGATTTTTCAATTAGAAATATGAAAATAAGCGTATTTTTATTTAAATTTTCTCTTCTCCATTTAGAAATATGAAAATAAACATATTTTTATATAGATTTTGACTTTTTCATTCAGAAATATGAAAATAAGCATATTTTTATTTAGATTTTGACTTGTTAATTTGCAAACATGCAATTAAGCATATTTTTAATTAGATTTTTACTTTTTCATTTAGAAATATGAAAATAAGCATATTTTAATTTAGATTTTGACTTTTTCATTTAGAAATATGAAAATAAGCATATTTTTATTTAGATTTTGATTTTACATTAGAAATATGAAAATAAGCAGATTTTTATTTTTATTTTGATATTTCATTTAGAAAAATGAAAATTAGGATATTTTTATTTAGATTTTGACTTTCTCATTTAGAAATATGAAAATAAGCATATTTTTATTTAGATTTTGTATTTTTCGTTTAGAAATATGAAAATAAGCATATTTTTATTTAGATTTTGACTTTATCATTTAGAAATATGAAAATAAGCATATTTTTATTTAGATTTTGACTTTTTTCATTTAGAAAATAAGCATATTCATTTATAAATTTGAAAATAAGCATGTTTTTATATAGATTTTGCCTCTTTCATTCAGAAATATCAGAATTTGAGTATTACATTAAGATTTGGACTTTTTCATTTAGAAATATGAAAATAAGCGTATTTTCATGAAGATTTTGACCTTTTCATTTACAAATGTGAAATTTAGCATATTTTTAATTAGATGTTGTGTTTTTGATTTAGAAATATGAAAATAAGCATATTTTCATTAAGATTTTGACTTTTTCATTTAGAAATATGAAAATAAGCATATTTTTATTTAGATTTTGACTTTTTCATTTAGAAATATGAAAATAATTATATTTTCATTAAGATTTTGACTTTTTCATTTAGAAATTTGAAAATAAGTATATTTTTATTTAGATTTTAACTTTTTCATTTAGAAATTTGAAAATAAGCATATTTTTATTTAGATTTTGACTTTTTCATGTAGAAATGTGATAACACGCGATTTTCATTAAGATTTTGACTTTTTCATTTAGAAATATGTAAATCAGCATATTTTTATTTCGATTTTCACGTTTTCATTCAGAAATGTGGAAACAAGCGTTTTTTCATTAACATTTTGACTTTTTCATTTAGAAATATGAAAATAAGCATATTTTTATTTAGAGTTTGTCTTTTTCATTTAGAAATATGAAAATAAGCATATTTTTACTTAGATTTTGCCTTTTTTCATTTAGAAATATGAAAATAAGCATATTTGTAATTAGATTTTGTCGTTTTCATTTAGAAATAGGAAAAAAAGCATATTTTAATTCAGATTTTGTCTTTTTCATTCATAAATATGAATATAAGCATATTTCTATTTAGATTTTGACTTTGTCATTTAGAAAATATGCATATTCATTTATAAATTTGAAAATAAGCATATTTTTATATAGATTTTGCCTATTTCATTCAGAATATCAGAATTAGCGTATTACATTAAGATTTGGACTTTTTCATTTAGAAATATGAAAATAAGCGTATTTTTATGAAGATTTTGACTTTTTCATTTAGAAATATGCAATTTAGCATATTTTTAATTAGATGTTGGGTTTTTGATTTAGAAATATGAAAATAACCATATTTTTATTAAGATTTTGCCTTTTTCATTTATAAATATGAAAATAAGCATATTTATCTTTAGATTTTGACTTTTTCATTTAGAAATATGAAAATAAGCATAATTATATTTAGATTTTGTCTATCTCAGTTTGAAACATGAAAATAACCATATTTGTATTTAGATTTTGAATTTTTCATTTAGAAAATAAGCATATTCATTTATAAATATGAAAATAAGCATATTTTTATATAGATTTTGCCTTCTTCATTCAGAAATATGAGATAAAGCGTATTACATTAAGATTTGGACTTTTTCATTTAGAAATGTGAAAATAAGCGTATTTTCATTAAGATTTTGACTTTTTCATTTAGAAATATGAAAATAAGTATATTTTTATTTAGATTTTGTCTTTTTCATTTGGAAATATGAAAATAAGCATCTTCTTATTTAGATTTTGATTTTTCAATTAGAAATATGAAAATAAGCGTATTTTTATTTAAATTTTCTCTTCTCCATTTAGAAATATGAAAATAAACATATTTTTATATAGATTTTGACTTTTTCATTCAGAAATATGAAAATAAGCATATTTTTATTTAGATTTTGACTTGTTAATTTGCAAACATGCAATTAAGCATATTTTTAATTAGATTTTTACTTTTTCATTTAGAAATATGAAAATAAGCATATTTTAATTTAGATTTTGACTTTTTCATTTAGAAATATGAAAATAAGCATATTTTTATTTAGATTTTGATTTTACATTAGAAATATGAAAATAAGCAGATTTTTATTTTTATTTTGATATTTCATTTAGAAAAATGAAAATTAGGATATTTTTATTTAGATTTTGACTTTCTCATTTAGAAATATGAAAATAAGCATATTTTTATTTAGATTTTGTATTTTTCGTTTAGAAATATGAAAATAAGCATATTTTTATTTAGATTTTGACTTTATCATTTAGAAATATGAAAATAAGCATATTTTTATTTAGATTTTGACTTTTTCATTTAGAAAATAAGCATATTCATTTATAAATTTGAAAATAAGCATGTTTTTATATAGATTTTGCCTCTTTCATTCAGAAATATCAGAATTTGAGTATTACATTAAGATTTGGACTTTTTCATTTAGAAATATGAAAATAAGCGTATTTTCATGAAGATTTTGACCTTTTCATTTACAAATGTGAAATTTAGCATATTTTTAATTAGATGTTGTGTTTTTGATTTAGAAATATGAAAATAAGCATATTTTCATTAAGATTTTGACTTTTTCATTTAGAAATATGAAAATAAGCATATTTTTATTTAGATTTTGACTTTTTCATTTAGAAATATGAAAATAATTATATTTTCATTAAGATTTTGACTTTTTCATTTAGAAATTTGAAAATAAGTATATTTTTATTTAGATTTTAACTTTTTCATTTAGAAATTTGAAAATAAGCATATTTTTATTTAGATTTTGACTTTTTCATGTAGAAATGTGATAACACGCGATTTTCATTAAGATTTTGACTTTTTCATTTAGAAATATGTAAATCAGCATATTTTTATTTCGATTTTCACGTTTTCATTCAGAAATGTGGAAACAAGCGTTTTTTCATTAACATTTTGACTTTTTCATTTAGAAATATGAAAATAAGCATATTTTTATTTAGAGTTTGTCTTTTTCATTTAGAAATATGAAAATAAGCATATTTTTACTTAGATTTTGCCTTTTTTCATTTAGAAATATGAAAATAAGCATATTTGTAATTAGATTTTGTCGTTTTCATTTAGAAATAGGAAAAAAAGCATATTTTAATTCAGATTTTGTCTTTTTCATTCATAAATATGAATATAAGCATATTTCTATTTAGATTTTGACTTTGTCATTTAGAAAATATGCATATTCATTTATAAATTTGAAAATAAGCATATTTTTATATAGATTTTGCCTATTTCATTCAGAATATCAGAATTAGCGTATTACATTAAGATTTGGACTTTTTCATTTAGAAATATGAAAATAAGCGTATTTTTATGAAGATTTTGACTTTTTCATTTAGAAATATGCAATTTAGCATATTTTTAATTAGATGTTGGGTTTTTGATTTAGAAATATGAAAATAACCATATTTTTATTAAGATTTTGCCTTTTTCATTTATAAATATGAAAATAAGCATATTTATCTTTAGATTTTGACTTTTTCATTTAGAAATATGAAAATAAGCATAATTATATTTAGATTTTGTCTATCTCAGTTTGAAACATGAAAATAACCATATTTGTATTTAGATTTTGAATTTTTCATTTAGAAAATAAGCATATTCATTTATAAATATGAAAATAAGCATATTTTTATATAGATTTTGCCTTCTTCATTCAGAAATATGAGATAAAGCGTATTACATTAAGATTTGGACTTTTTCATTTAGAAATGTGAAAATAAGCGTATTTTCATTAAGATTTTGACTTTTTCATTTAGAAATATGAAAATAAGTATATTTTTATTTAGATTTTGTCTTTTTCATTTGGAAATATGAAAATAAGCATCTTCTTATTTAGATTTTGATTTTTCAATTAGAAATATGAAAATAAGCGTATTTTTATTTAAATTTTCTCTTCTCCATTTAGAAATATGAAAATAAACATATTTTTATATAGATTTTGACTTTTTCATTCAGAAATATGAAAATAAGCATATTTTTATTTAGATTTTGACTTTTTAATTTGCAAACATGCAATTAAGCATATTTTTAATTAGATTTTTACTTTTTCATTTAGAAATATGAAAATAAGCATATTTTAATTTAGATTTTGACTTTTTCATTTAGAAATATGAAAATAAGCATATTTTTATTTAGATTTTGATTTTACATTAGAAATATGAAAATAAGCAGATTTTTATTTTTATTTTGATATTTCATTTAGAAAAATGAAAATTAGGATATTTTTATTTAGATTTTGACTTTCTCATTTAGAAATATGAAAATAAGCATATTTTTATTTAGATTTTGTATTTTTCGTTTAGAAATATGAAAATAAGCATATTTTTATTTAGATTTTGACTTTATCATTTAGAAATATGAAAATAAGCATATTTTTATTTAGATTTTGACTTTTTCATTTAGAAAATAAGCATATTCATTTATAAATTTGAAAATAAGCATGTTTTTATATAGATTTTGCCTCTTTCATTCAGAAATATCAGAATTTGAGTATTACATTAAGATTTGGACTTTTTCATTTAGAAATATGAAAATAAGCGTATTTTCATGAAGATTTTGACCTTTTCATTTACAAATGTGAAATTTAGCATATTTTTAATTAGATGTTGTGTTTTTGATTTAGAAATATGAAAATAAGCATATTTTCATTAAGATTTTGACTTTTTCATTTAGAAATATGAAAATAAGCATATTTTTATTTAGATTTTGACTTTTTCATTTAGAAATATGAAAATAAGCATATTTTTATTTAGATTTTGTCTTTCTCATTTAGAAACATGAAAATAAGCATATTTGGATTTATATTTTGACTTTTACATTTAGAAAATAAGCATATTCATTTATAAATATGAAAATGAGCCTATTTTTATATAAATTTTGCCTTTTTCATTCAGAAATATGAGAATAAGCGTATTACATTTAGATTTGGATTTTTCATTTAGAAATATGAAAATAAGCGTATTTTCATTAAGATTTTGACTTTTTCATTTAGAAATATTAAAATTAGCATATTTTTAATTAGATTTTGAGTTTTTCATTTAGAAATATGAAAATAAGCATATTTTCATTAAGATTTTGACATTTTCATTTAGAAATATGAAAATAAGCATATTTTTATTTAGATTTTGACTTTTTCATTTAGAAATATGAAAATAAGAATATTTTAATTATATTTTGACTTTTTATTCAGATATGTGAAAATAAGCGCATTTTCATTAAGATTTTGTCTTTTTCATCTAGAAATATGAAAATAAGCATATTTTTATTTTGTTTTTGAGTTTTTCATTAGAAATATGAAAATAAGCATATTTTTTATTTTGATATTAATATTTCATTTAGAAAAATGGAAATTATGATATTTTTATTTAGAATTGGATTTCTCATTTACAAATATGAAATTAAGCATATTTTTCTTTAGATTTTGATTTTCTCATTTAGAAAATAAGCATATTCATTTATAAATTTGAAAATAAGCATGTTTTTATATAGATTTTGCCTCTTTCATTCAGAAATATCAGAATTTGAGTATTACATTAAGATTTGGACTTTTTCATTTAGAAATATGAAAATAAGCGTATTTTCATGAAGATTTTGACCTTTTCATTTACAAATGTGAAATTTAGCATATTTTTAATTAGATGTTGTGTTTTTGATTTAGAAATATGAAAATAAGCATATTTTCATTAAGATTTTGACTTTTTCATTTAGAAATATGAAAATAAGCATATTTTTATTTAGATTTTGACTTTTTCATTTAGAAATATGAAAATAAGCATATTTTTATTTAGATTTTGTCTTTCTCATTTAGAAACATGAAAATAAGCATATTTGGATTTATATTTTGACTTTTACATTTAGAAAATAAGCATATTCATTTATAAATATGAAAATGAGCCTATTTTTATATAAATTTTGCCTTTTTCATTCAGAAATATGAGAATAAGCGTATTACATTTAGATTTGGATTTTTCATTTAGAAATATGAAAATAAGCGTATTTTCATTAAGATTTTGACTTTTTCATTTAGAAATATTAAAATTAGCATATTTTTAATTAGATTTTGAGTTTTTCATTTAGAAATATGAAAATAAGCATATTTTCATTAAGATTTTGACATTTTCATTTAGAAATATGAAAATAAGCATATTTTTATTTAGATTTTGACTTTTTCATTTAGAAATATGAAAATAAGAATATTTTAATTATATTTTGACTTTTTATTCAGATATGTGAAAATAAGCGCATTTTCATTAAGATTTTGTCTTTTTCATCTAGAAATATGAAAATAAGCATATTTTTATTTTGTTTTTGAGTTTTTCATTAGAAATATGAAAATAAGCATATTTTTTATTTTGATATTAATATTTCATTTAGAAAAATGGAAATTATGATATTTTTATTTAGAATTGGATTTCTCATTTACAAATATGAAATTAAGCATATTTTTCTTTAGATTTTGATTTTCTCATTTAGAAAATAAGCATATTCTTTTATAAATACGAAAATAGCTATATTTTATTTCGATTTTGTTTTTTATTTAGAAACATGAAAATAAGCATATTTTTATTTAGATTTTGATTTTTCAATTAGAAATATGAAAATAAGCGTATTTTTATTTAGATTTTCTCTTCTCCATTTAGAAATATGAAAATAAACATATTTTTTATAGATTTTGACTTTTTCATTCAGAAATATGAAAATAAGCATATTTTTATTTAGATTTTGACTTTTTCATGTAGAAATGTGATAACACGCGATTTTCATTAAGATTTTGACTTTTTCATTTAGAAATATGTAAATCAGCATATTTTTATTTCGATTTTCACGTTTTCATTCAGAAATGTGGAAACAAGCGTTTTTTCATTAACATTTTGACTTTTTCATTTAGAAATATGAAAATAAGCATATTTTTATTTAGAGTTTGTCTTTTTCATTTAGAAATATGAAAATAAGCATATTTTTACTTAGATTTTGCCTTTTTTCATTTAGAAATATGAAAATAAGCATATTTGTAATTAGATTTTGTCTTTTTCATTTAGAAATAGGAAAAAAAGCATATTTTAATTCAGATTTTGTCTTTTTCATTCATAAATATGAAAATAAGCATATTTTTATTTAGATTTTGTCTTTCTCATTTAGAAACATGAATATAAGCATATTTTTATTTAGATTTTGACTTTGTCATTTAGAAAATATGCATATTCATTTATAAATTTGAAAATAAGCATATTTTTATATAGATTTTGCTTCTTTCATTCAGAAATATCAGAATTAGCGTATTACATTAAGATTTGGACTTTGTCATTTAGAAATATGAAAATAAGCGTATTTTTATGAAGATTTTGACTTTTTTCATTTAGAAATATGCAATTTAGCATATTTTTAATTAGATGTTGGGTTTTTGATTTAGAAATATGAAAATAACCATATTTTCATTAAGATTTTGACTTTTTCATTTATAAATATGAAAATAAGCATATTTATCTTTAGATTTTGACTTTTTCATTTAGAAATATGAAAATAAGCATAATTATATTTAGATTTTGTCTATCTCAGTTAGAAACATGAAAATAACCATATTTGTATTTAGATTTTGACTTTTTCATTTAGAAAATAAGCATATTCATTTATAAATATGAAAATAAGCATATTTTTATATAGATTTTGCCTTCTTCATTCAGAAATATGAGATAAAGCGTATTACATTAAGATTTGGACTTCTTCATTTAGAAATGTGAAAATAAGCGTATTTTCATTAAGATTTTGACTTTTTCATTTAGAAATATGAAAATAAGTATATTTTTATTTAGATTTTGTCTCTTTCATTTAGAAATATGAAAATAAGTATCTTTTTATTTAGATTTTATCATTTTCCATTTAGAAATACGAAAATAGCTATATTTTATTTCGATTTTGTTTTTTTATTTAGAAATATGAAAATAAGCATATTTTTATTGAGATTTTGACTTTTTCATTTAGAAATATGAAAATAAGCGTATTTTTATTTAGATTTTCTCTTCTCCATTTAGAAATATGAAAATAAACATATTTTTTATAGATTTTGACTTTTTCATTCAGAAATATGAAAATAAGCATATTTTTATTTAGATTTTGACTTTTTCATTTGCAAACATGAAATTAAGCATATTTTTAATTAGATTTTTACTTTTTCATTTAGAAATATGAAAATAAGCATATTTTTATTTAGATTTTGACTTTTTCATTTAGAAATATGAAAATAAGCATATTTTTATTTAGATTTTGTCTTTCTCATTTAAAAACATGAAAATAAGCATATTTGGATTTAGATTTTGACTTTTACATTTAGAAAATAAGCATATTCATTTATAAATATGAAAATGAGCATATTTTTATATAGATTTTGCCTTTTTCATTCAGAAATATGAGAATAAGCGTATTACATTTAGATTTGGATTTTTCATTTAGAAATATTAAAATTAGCATATTTTTAATTAGATTTTGAGTTTTTCATTTAGAAATATGAAAATAAGCATATTTTTATTTAGATTTTGTCTTCTTCATTTAGAAATATGAAAATAAGCATATTTTATTTAGATTTTGTCTTTTCATTCAGAAATATGAAAATAAGCATATTTTATTTAGATTTTTACTGGTTCATTTAGAAATATGAAAATAAGCATATTTTTATTTAGATTTTGTCATTTTTCTTTTGAAATATGAAAATAAGCATATTTTTATTTAGATTTTGAGTTTTTCATTAGAAATCTGAAAATAAGCATATTTTTTATTTTGATATTGATATTTCATTTAGAAAAATGAAAATTACGATATTTTTATTTAGAATTGGATTTTTCATTCACAAACATGAAATTAAGCATATTTTTCTTTTGATTTTGATTTTTTCATTTAGTAAATAAGCATATTCATTTATAAATATGAAAATAAGCATATTTTTGTTTAGATTTTGCCTTTTTCATTTATAAATATGAAAATAAGCATATTTTTATTTAGATTTTGACTTTTTCATTTAGAAATATGAAAATATTCATATTTTCATTAAGATTTTGACTTTTTCATTTAGAAATTTGAAAATAAGTAGATTTTTATTTAGATTTTGACTTTTTCATTTAGAAATGTGAAAACAAGCGATTTTCATTATGATTTTGACTTTTTCATTTATAAATATGAAAATAAGCATATTTTTATATAGATTTTGCCTTCTTCATTCAGAAATATGAGATAAAGCGTATTACATTAAGATTTGGACTTCTTCATTTAGAAATGTGAAAATAAGCGTATTTTCATTAAGATTTTGACTTTTTCATTTAGAAATATGAAAATAAGTATATTTTTATTTAGATTTTGTCTCTTTCATTTAGAAATATGAAAATAAGTATCTTTTTATTTAGATTTTATCATTTTCCATTTAGAAATACGAAAATAGCTTTATTTTTATTTCTATTTTGTTTTTTTATTTAGAAACATGAAAATAAGTATATTTTTATTTACATTTTGATTTTTCATTTAGAAATATAAAAATAAGCATATTTTTATTTAGATTTTCTCTTCTCCATTTAGAAATATGAAAATAAACATATTTTTATATAGATTTTGACTTTTTCATTCAGAAATATGAAAATAAGCATATTTTTATTTAGATTTTGACTTTTTAATTTGCAAACATGAAATTAAGCATATTTTTAATTAGATTTTTACTTTTTCATTTAGAAATATGAAAATAAGCATATTTTTTTTTAGATTTTGACTTTTCATTCAGAAATGTGAAAATAAGCGTATTTTCATTAAGATTTTGACTTTTTCATTTAGAAATATGAAAATAAGCATATTTTTTTTGTTTTTGCCTTATTTATTAGAAATATGAAAATAAGCATATTTTTATTTAGATTTTGATATTTCATTTAGAAATATGAAAATAAGCATATTTTATTTAGATTTTGTCTTTTCATTCAGAAATATGAAAATAAGCATATTTTTATTTAGATTTTTACTGGTTCATTTAGAAATATGAAAATAAGCATATTTTTATTTAGATTTTGTCATTTTTCTTTTGAAATATGAAAATAAGCATATTTTTATTTAGATTTTGAGTTTTTCATTAGAAATCTGAAAATAAGCATATTTTTTATTTTGATATTGATATTTCATTTAGAAAAATGAAAATTACGATATTTTTATTTAGAATTGGATTTCTCATTTACAAACATGAAATTAAGCATATTTTTCTTTTGATTTTGATTTTTTCATTTAGAAAATAAGCATATTCATTTATAAATATGAAAATAAGCATATATTTATTTAGATTTTGCCTTTTAAATTTATAAATATGAAAATAAGCATATTTTTATTTAGATTTTGACTTTTTCATTTAGAAATATGAAAATAATCATATTTTCATTAAGATTTTGACTTTTCATTTAGAAATTTGAAAATAGGTATATTTTTATTTAGATTTTAACTTTTTCATTTAGAAATTTGAAAATAAGCATATTTTTATTTAGATTTTGACTTTTTCATTTAGAAATGTGATAACAAGCGATTTTCATTAAGATTTTGACTTTTTCATTTAGAAATATGAAAATCAGCATATTTTTATTTCGATTTTCACGTTTTCATTCAGAAATGTAGAAACAAGCGTTTTTTCATTAACATTTTGACTTTCTCATTTGGAAATATGAAAATAAGCATATTTTTATTTAGAGTTTGTCTTTTTCATTTAGAAATATGAAAATAAGCATATTTTTATTTAGATTTTGACTTTTTAATTTGCAAACATGAAATTAAGCATATTTTTAATTAGATTTTTACTTTTTCATTTAGAAATATGAAAATAAGCATATTTTTATTTAGATTTTGACTTTTTCATTTAGAAATATGAAAATAAGCATATTTTTATTTAGATTTTGTCTTTCTCATTTAAAAACATGAAAATAAGCATATTTGGATTTAGATTTTGACTTTTACATTTAGAAAATAAGCATATTCATTTATAAATATGAAAATGAGCATATTTTTATATAGATTTTGCCTTTTTCATTCAGAAATATGAGAATAAGCGTATTACATTTAGATTTGGATTTTTCATTTAGAAATATGAAAATAAGCGTATTTTCATTAAGATTTTGACTTTTTCATTTAGAAATATTAAAATTAGCATATTTTTAATTAGATTTTGAGTTTTTCATTTAGAAATATGAAAATAATCATATTTTTTTTTAGATTTTGACTTTTCATTCAGAAATGTGAAAATAAGCGTATTTTCATTAAGATTTTGACTTTTTCATTTAGAAATATGAAAATAAGCATATTTTTTTTGTTTTTGACTTTTCATTTAGAAATTTGAAAATAGGTATATTTTTATTTAGATTTTAACTTTTTCATTTAGAAATTTGAAAATAAGCATATTTTTATTTAGATTTTGACTTTTTCATTTAGAAATGTGATAAGCGATTTTCATTAAGATTTTGACTTTTTCATTTAGAAATATGAAAATCAGCATATTTTTATTTCGATTTTCACGTTTTCATTCAGAAATGTAGAAACAAGCGTTTTTTCATTAACATTTTGACTTTCTCATTTAGAAATATGAAAATAAGCATATTTTTATTTAGAGTTTGTCTTTTTCATTTAGAAATATGAAAATAAGCATATTTTTACTTAGATTTTGCCTTTTTCATTTAGAAATATGAAAATAAACGTATTTGTAATTAGATTTTGTCTTTTTCATTTAGAAATAGGAAAAAAAGCATATTTTAATTCAGATTTTGTTTTTTTCATTCATAAATATGAAAATAAGCATATTTTTTTTAGATTTTGTCTTTCTCATTTAGAAACATGAAAATAAGCATATTTTTATTTAGATTTTGACTTTGTCATTTAGAAAATATGCATATTCATTTATAAATTTGAAAATAAGCATATTTTTATATAGATTGCGCCTCTTTCATTCAGAAATATCAGAATTAGCGTATTACATTAAGATTTGGACTTTTTCATTTAGAAATATGAAATTTAGCATATTTTTAATTAGATGTCGTGTTTTTGATTTAGAAATATGAAAATAAGCATATTTTCATTAAGATTTTGACTTTTTCATTTAGAAATATGAAAATAAGTATATTTTTATTTAGATTTTGACTTTTTCATTTAGAAATATGAAAATAAGCATATTTTTATTTAGATTTTGTCTTTCTCATATAAAAACATGAATATAAGCATATTTGGATTTAGATTTTGACTTTTACATTTAGAAAATCAGCATATTCATTTATAAATATGAGAATGAGCATATTTTCATATAGATTTTGCCTTTTTCATTCAGAAATATGAGAATAAGCGTATTACATTTAGATTTGATTTTTTCATTTAGAAATATTAAAATTAGCTTATTTTTAATTAGATTTTGTCTTCTTCATTTAGAAATACGAAAATAAGCATATATTATTTCGATTTTGTCTTTTCATTCAGAAATATGAAAATAAGCATATTTTTATTTAGATTTTGTCATTTTTCTTTTGAAATATGAAAATAAGCATATTTTTATTTAGATTTTGAGTTTTTCATTAGAAATCTGAAAATAAGCATATTTTTTATTTTGATATTGATATTTCATTTAGAAAAATGAAAATTACGATATTTTTATTTAGAATTGGATTTCTCATTTACAAACATGAAATTAAGCATATTTTTCTTTTGATTTTGATTTTTTCATTTAGAAAATAAGCATATTCATTTATAAATATGAAAATAAGCATATATTTATTTAGATTTTGCCTTTTAAATTTATAAATATGAAAATAAGCATATTTTTATTTAGATTTTGACTTTTTCATTTAGAAATATGAAAATAATCATATTTTCATTAAGATTTTGACTTTTCATTTAGAAATTTGAAAATAGGTATATTTTTATTTAGATTTTAACTTTTTCATTTAGAAATTTGAAAATAAGCATATTTTTATTTAGATTTTGACTTTTTCATTTAGAAATGTGATAACAAGCGATTTTCATTAAGATTTTGACTTTTTCATTTAGAAATATGAAAATCAGCATATTTTTATTTCGATTTTCACGTTTTCATTCAGAAATGTAGAAACAAGCGTTTTTTCATTAACATTTTGACTTTTTCATTTAGAAATATGAAAATAAGCATATTTTTATTTAGAGTTTGTCTTTTTCATTTAGAAATATGAAAATAAGCATATTTTTATTTAGATTTTGACTTTTTAATTTGCAAACATGAAATTAAACATATTTTTAATTAGATTTTTACTTTTTCATTTAGAAATATGAAAATAAACATATTTTTATTTAGATTTTGACTTTTTCATTTAGAAATATGAAAATAAGCATATTTTTATTTAGATTTTGTCTTTCTCATTTAAAAACATGAAAATAAGCATATTTGGATTTAGATTTTGACTTTTACATTTAGAAAATAAGCATATTCATTTATAAATATGAAAATGAGCATATTTTTATATAGATTTTGCCATTTTCATTCAGAAATATGAGAATAAGCGTATTACATTTAGATTTGGATTTTTCATTTAGAAATATGAAAATAAGCGTATTTTCATTAAGATTTTGACTTTTTCATTTAGAAATATTAAAATTAGCATATTTTTAATTAGATTTTGAGTTTTTCATTTAGAAATATGAAAATAATCATATTTTTTTTTAGATTTTGACTTTTCATTCAGAAATGTGAAAATAAGCGTATTTTCATTAAGATTTTGACTTTTTCATTTAGAAATATGAAAATAAGCATATTTTTTTTGTTTTTGACTTATTTATTAGAAATATGAAAATAAGCATATTTTTATTTAGATTTTGATATTTCATTTAGAAATATGAAAATAAGCATTTAGATTTTGTCTTTTCATTCAGAAATATGAAAATAAGCATATTTTTAATTAGATTTTTACTGGTTCATTTAGAAATATGAAAATAAGCATATTTTTATTTAGATTTTGTCATTTTTCTTTTGAAATATGAAAATAAGCATATTTTTATTTAGATTTTGAGTTTTTCATTAGAAATCTGAAAATAAGCATATTTTTTATTTTGATATTGATATTTCATTTAGAAAAATGAAAATTACGATATTTTTATTTAGAATTGGATTTCTCATTTACAAACATGAAATTAAGCATATTTTTCTTTTGATTTTGATTTTTTCATTTAGAAAATAAGCATATTCATTTATAAATATGAAAATAAGCATATATTTATTTAGATTTTGCCTTTTAAATTTATAAATATGAAAATAAGCATATTTTTATTTAGATTTTGACTTTTTCATTTAGAAATATGAAAATAATCATATTTTCATTAAGATTTTGACTTTTCATTTAGAAATTTGAAAATAGGTATATTTTTATTTAGATTTTAACTTTTTCATTTAGAAATTTGAAAATAAGCATATTTTTATTTAGATTTTGACTTTTTCATTTAGAAATGTGATAACAAGCGATTTTCATTAAGATTTTGACTTTTTCATTTAGAAATATGAAAATCAGCATATTTTTATTTCGATTTTCACGTTTTCATTCAGAAATGTAGAAACAAGCGTTTTTTCATTAACATTTTGACTTTTTCATTTAGAAATATGAAAATAAGCATATTTTTATTTAGAGTTTGTCTTTTTCATTTAGAAATATGAAAATAAGCATATTTTTATTTAGATTTTGACTTTTTAATTTGCAAACATGAAATTAAACATATTTTTAATTAGATTTTTACTTTTTCATTTAGAAATATGAAAATAAACATATTTTTATTTAGATTTTGACTTTTTCATTTAGAAATATGAAAATAAGCATATTTTTATTTAGATTTTGTCTTTCTCATTTAAAAACATGAAAATAAGCATATTTGGATTTAGATTTTGACTTTTACATTTAGAAAATAAGCATATTCATTTATAAATATGAAAATGAGCATATTTTTATATAGATTTTGCCATTTTCATTCAGAAATATGAGAATAAGCGTATTACATTTAGATTTGGATTTTTCATTTAGAAATATGAAAATAAGCGTATTTTCATTAAGATTTTGACTTTTTCATTTAGAAATATTAAAATTAGCATATTTTTAATTAGATTTTGAGTTTTTCATTTAGAAATATGAAAATAATCATATTTTTTTTTAGATTTTGACTTTTCATTCAGAAATGTGAAAATAAGCGTATTTTCATTAAGATTTTGACTTTTTCATTTAGAAATATGAAAATAAGCATATTTTTTTTGTTTTTGACTTATTTATTAGAAATATGAAAATAAGCATATTTTTATTTAGATTTTGATATTTCATTTAGAAATATGAAAATAAGCATTTAGATTTTGTCTTTTCATTCAGAAATATGAAAATAAGCATATTTTTAATTAGATTTTTACTGGTTCATTTAGAAATATGAAAATAAGCATATTTTTATTTAGATTTTGTCATTTTTCTTTTGAAATATGAAAATAAGCATATTTTTATTTAGATTTTGAGTTTTTCATTAGAAATCTGAAAATAAGCATATTTTTTATTTTGATATTGATATTTCATTTAGAAAAATGAAAATTACGATATTTTTATTTAGAATTGGATTTCTCATTTACAAACATGAAATTAAGCATATTTTTTCTTTTGATTTTGATTTTTTCATTTAGAAAATAAGCATATTCATTTATAAATATGAAAATAAGCATATATTTATTTAGATTTTGCCTTTTAAATTTATAAATATGAAAATAAGCATATTTTTATTTAGATTTTGACTTTTTCATTTAGAAATATGAAAATAATCATATTTTCATTAAGATTTTGACTTTTCATTTAGAAATTTGAAAATAGGTATATTTTTATTTAGATTTTAACTTTTTCATTTAGAAATTTGAAAATAAGTATATTTTTATTTAGATTTTGACTTTTTCATTTAGAAATGTGATAACAAGCGATTTTCATTAAGATTTTGACTTTTTCATTTAGAAATATGAAAATCAGCATATTTTTATTTCGATTTTCACGTTTTCATTCAGAAATGTAGAAACAAGCGTTTTTTCATTAACATTTTGACTTTTTCATTTAGAAATATGAAAATAAGCATATTTTTATTTAGAGTTTGTCTTTTTCATTTAGAAATATGAAAATAAGCATATTTTTATTTAGATTTTGACTTTTTAATTTGCAAACATGAAATTAAACATATTTTTAATTAGATTTTTACTTTTTCATTTAGAAATATGAAAATAAACATATTTTTATTTAGATTTTGACTTTTTCATTTAGAAATATGAAAATAAGCATATTTTTATTTAGATTTTGTCTTTCTCATTTAAAAACATGAAAATAAGCATATTTGGATTTAGATTTTGACTTTTACATTTAGAAAATAAGCATATTCATTTATAAATATGAAAATGAGCATATTTTTATATAGATTTTGCCATTTTCATTCAGAAATATGAGAATAAGCGTATTACATTTAGATTTGGATTTTTCATTTAGAAATATGAAAATAAGCGTATTTTCATTAAGATTTTGACTTTTTCATTTAGAAATATTAAAATTAGCATATTTTTAATTAGATTTTGAGTTTTTCATTTAGAAATATGAAAATAATCATATTTTTTTTAGATTTTGACTTTTCATTCAGAAATGTGAAAATAAGCGTATTTTCATTAAGATTTTGACTTTTTCATTTAGAAATATGAAAATAAGCATATTTTTTTTGTTTTTGACTTATTTATTAGAAATATGAAAATAAGCATATTTTTATTTAGATTTTGATATTTCATTTAGAAATATGAAAATAAGCATATTTTATTTAGATTTTGTCTTTTCATTCAGAAATATGAAAATAAGCATATTTTTATTTAGATTTTTACTGGTTCATTTAGAAATATGAAAATAAGCATATTTTTATTTAGATTTTGTCATTTTTCTTTTGAAATATGAAAATAAGCATATTTTTATTTAGATTTTGAGTTTTTCATTAGAAATCTGAAAATAAGCATATTTTTTATTTTGATATTGATATTTCATTTAGAAAAATGAAAATTACGATATTTTTATTTAGAATTGGATTTCTCATTTACAAACATGAAATTAAGCATATTTTTCTTTTGATTTTGATTTTTTCATTTAGAAAATAAGCATATTCATTTATAAATATGAAAATAAGCATATATTTATTTAGATTTTGCCTTTTAAATTTATAAATATGAAAATAAGCATATTTTTATTTAGATTTTGACTTTTTCATTTAGAAATATGAAAATAATCATATTTTCATTAAGATTTTGACTTTTCATTTAGAAATTTGAAAATAGGTATATTTTTATTTAGATTTTAACTTTTTCATTTAGAAATTTGAAAATAAGTATATTTTTATTTAGATTTTGACTTTTTCATTTAGAAATGTGATAACAAGCGATTTTCATTAAGATTTTGACTTTTTCATTTAGAAATATGAAAATCAGCATATTTTTATTTCGATTTTCACGTTTTCATTCAGAAATGTAGAAACAAGCGTTTTTTCATTAACATTTTGACTTTTTCATTTAGAAATATGAAAATAAGCATATTTTTATTTAGAGTTTGTCTTTTTCATTTAGAAATATGAAAATAAGCATATTTTTATTTAGATTTTGACTTTTTAATTTGCAAACATGAAATTAAACATATTTTTAATTAGATTTTTACTTTTTCATTTAGAAATATGAAAATAAACATATTTTTATTTAGATTTTGACTTTTTCATTTAGAAATATGAAAATAAGCATATTTTTATTTAGATTTTGTCTTTCTCATTTAAAAACATGAAAATAAGCATATTTGGATTTAGATTTTGACTTTTACATTTAGAAAATAAGCATATTCATTTATAAATATGAAAATGAGCATATTTTTATATAGATTTTGCCATTTTCATTCAGAAATATGAGAATAAGCGTATTACATTTAGATTTGGATTTTTCATTTAGAAATATGAAAATAAGCGTATTTTCATTAAGATTTTGACTTTTTCATTTAGAAATATTAAAATTAGCATATTTTTAATTAGATTTTGAGTTTTTCATTTAGAAATATGAAAATAATCATATTTTTTTTTAGATTTTGACTTTTCATTCAGAAATGTGAAAATAAGCGTATTTTCATTAAGATTTTGACTTTTTCATTTAGAAATATGAAAATAAGCATATTTTTTTTGTTTTTGACTTATTTATTAGAAATATGAAAATAAGCATATTTTTATTTAGATTTTGATATTTCATTTAGAAATATGAAAATAAGCATATTTTATTTAGATTTTGTCTTTTCATTCAGAAATATGAAAATAAGCATATTTTTATTTAGATTTTTACTGGTTCATTTAGAAATATGAAAATAAGCATATTTTTATTTAGATTTTGTCATTTTTCTTTTGAAATATGAAAATAAGCATATTTTTATTTAGATTTTGAGTTTTTCATTAGAAATCTGAAAATAAGCATATTTTTTATTTTGATATTGATATTTCATTTAGAAAAATGAAAATTACGATATTTTTATTTAGAATTGGATTTCTCATTTACAAACATGAAATTAAGCATATTTTTCTTTTGATTTTGATTTTTTCATTTAGAAAATAAGCATATTCATTTATAAATATGAAAATAAGCATATATTTATTTAGATTTTGCCTTTTAAATTTATAAATATGAAAATAAGCATATTTTTATTTAGATTTTGACTTTTTCATTTAGAAATATGAAAATAATCATATTTTCATTAAGATTTTGACTTTTCATTTAGAAATTTGAAAATAGGTATATTTTTATTTAGATTTTAACTTTTTCATTTAGAAATTTGAAAATAAGTATATTTTTATTTAGATTTTGACTTTTTCATTTAGAAATGTGATAACAAGCGATTTTCATTAAGATTTTGACTTTTCATTTAGAAATATGAAAATCAGCATATTTTTATTTCGATTTTCACGTTTTCATTCAGAAATGTAGAAACAAGCGTTTTTTCATTAACATTTTGACTTTTTCATTTAGAAATATGAAAATAAGCATATTTTTATTTAGAGTTTGTCTTTTTCATTTAGAAATATGAAAATAAGCATATTTTTATTTAGATTTTGACTTTTTAATTTGCAAACATGAAATTAAACATATTTTTAATTAGATTTTTACTTTTTCATTTAGAAATATGAAAATAAACATATTTTTATTTAGATTTTGACTTTTTCATTTAGAAATATGAAAATAAGCATATTTTTATTTAGATTTTGTCTTTCTCATTTAAAAACATGAAAATAAGCATATTTGGATTTAGATTTTGACTTTTACATTTAGAAAATAAGCATATTCATTTATAAATATGAAAATGAGCATATTTTTATATAGATTTTGCCATTTTCATTCAGAAATATGAGAATAAGCGTATTACATTTAGATTTGGATTTTTCATTTAGAAATATGAAAATAAGCGTATTTTCATTAAGATTTTGACTTTTTCATTTAGAAATATTAAAATTAGCATATTTTTAATTAGATTTTGAGTTTTTCATTTAGAAATATGAAAATAATCATATTTTTTTTTAGATTTTGACTTTTCATTCAGAAATGTGAAAATAAGCGTATTTTCATTAAGATTTTGACTTTTTCATTTAGAAATATGAAAATAAGCATATTTTTTTTGTTTTTGACTTATTTATTAGAAATATGAAAATAAGCATATTTTTATTTAGATTTTGATATTTCATTTAGAAATATGAAAATAAGCATATTTTATTTAGATTTTGTCTTTTCATTCAGAAATATGAAAATAAGCATATTTTTATTTAGATTTTTACTGGTTCATTTAGAAATATGAAAATAAGCATATTTTTATTTAGATTTTGTCATTTTTCTTTTGAAATATGAAAATAAGCATATTTTTATTTAGATTTTGAGTTTTTCATTAGAAATCTGAAAATAAGCATATTTTTTATTTTGATATTGATATTTCATTTAGAAAAATGAAAATTACGATATTTTTATTTAGAATTGGATTTCTCATTTACAAACATGAAATTAAGCATATTTTTCTTTTGATTTTGATTTTTTCATTTAGAAAATAAGCATATTCATTTATAAATATGAAAATAAGCATATATTTATTTAGATTTTGCCTTTTAAATTTATAAATATGAAAATAAGCATATTTTTATTTAGATTTTGACTTTTTCATTTAGAAATATGAAAATAATCATATTTTCATTAAGATTTTGACTTTTCATTTAGAAATTTGAAAATAGGTATATTTTTATTTAGATTTTAACTTTTTCATTTAGAAATTTGAAAATAAGTATATTTTTATTTAGATTTTGACTTTTTCATTTAGAAATGTGATAACAAGCGATTTTCATTAAGATTTTGACTTTTTCATTTAGAAATATGAAAATCAGCATATTTTTATTTCGATTTTCACGTTTTCATTCAGAAATGTAGAAACAAGCGTTTTTTCATTAACATTTTGACTTTTTCATTTAGAAATATGAAAATAAGCATATTTTTATTTAGAGTTTGTCTTTTTTCATTTAGAAATATGAAAATAAGTATATTTTTATTTAGATTTTGACTTTTTAATTTGCAAACATGAAATTAAACATATTTTTAATTAGATTTTTACTTTTTCATTTAGAAATATGAAAATAAACATATTTTTATTTAGATTTTGACTTTTTCATTTAGAAATATGAAAATAAGCATATTTTTATTTAGATTTTGTCTTTCTCATTTAAAAACATGAAAATAAGCATATTTGGATTTAGATTTTGACTTTTACATTTAGAAAATAAGCATATTCATTTATAAATATGAAAATGAGCATATTTTTATATAGATTTTGCCATTTTCATTCAGAAATATGAGAATAAGCGTATTACATTTAGATTTGGATTTTTCATTTAGAAATATGAAAATAAGCGTATTTTCATTAAGATTTTGACTTTTTCATTTAGAAATATTAAAATTAGCATATTTTTAATTAGATTTTGAGTTTTTCATTTAGAAATATGAAAATAATCATATTTTTTTTTAGATTTTGACTTTTCATTCAGAAATGTGAAAATAAGCGTATTTTCATTAAGATTTTGACTTTTTCATTTAGAAATATGAAAATAAGCATATTTTTTTTGTTTTTGACTTATTTATTAGAAATATGAAAATAAGCATATTTTTATTTAGATTTTGATATTTCATTTAGAAATATGAAAATAAGCATATTTTATTTAGATTTTGTCTTTTCATTCAGAAATATGAAAATAAGCATATTTTTATTTAGATTTTTACTGGTTCATTTAGAATTATGAAAATAAGCATATTTTTATTTAGATTTTGTCATTTTTCTTTTGAAATATGAAAATAAGCATATTTTTATTTAGATTTTGAGTTTTTCATTAGAAATCTGAAAATAAGCATATTTTTTATTTTGATATTGATATTTCATTTAGAAAAATGAAAATTACGATATTTTTATTTAGAATTGGATTTCTCATTTACAAACATGAAATTAAGCATATTTTTCTTTTGATTTTGATTTTTTCATTTAGAAAATAAGCATATTCATTTATAAATATGAAAATAAGCATATATTTATTTAGATTTTGCCTTTTAAATTTATAAATATGAAAATAAGCATATTTTTATTTAGATTTTGACTTTTTCATTTAGAAATATGAAAATAATCATATTTTCATTAAGATTTTGACTTTTCATTTAGAAATTTGAAAATAGGTATATTTTTATTTAGATTTTAACTTTTTCATTTAGAAATTTGAAAATAAGCATATTTTTATTTAGATTTTGACTTTTTCATTTAGAAATGTGATAACAAGCGATTTTCATTATGATTTTGACTTTTTCATTTAGAAATATGAAAATCAGCATATTTTTATTTCGATTTTCACGTTTTCATTCAGAAATGTAGAAACAAGCGTTTTTTCATTAACATTTTGACTTTTTCATTTAGAAATATGAAAATAAGCATATTTTTATTTAGAGTTTGTCTTTTTCATTTAGAAATATGAAAATAAGCATATTTTTATTTAGATTTTGACTTTTTAATTTGCAAACATGAAATTAAGCATATTTTTAATTAGATTTTTACTTTTTCATTTAGAAATATGAAAATAAGCATATTTTTATTTAGATTTTGACTTTTTCATTTAGAAATATGAAAATAAGCATATTTTTATTTAGATTTTGTCTTTCTCATTTAAAAACATGAAAATAAGCATATTTGGATTTAGATTTTGACTTTTACATTTAGAAAATAAGCATATTCATTTATAAATATGAAAATGAGCATATTTTTATATAGATTTTGCCTTTTTCATTCAGAAATATGAGAATAAGCGTATTACATTTAGATTTGGATTTTTCATTTAGAAATATGAAAATAAGCGTATTTTCATTAAGATTTTGACTTTTTCATTTAGAAATATTAAAATTAGCATATTTTTAATTAGATTTTGAGTTTTTCATTTAGAAATATGAAAATAATCATATTTTTTTTAGATTTTGACTTTTCATTCAGAAATGTGAAAATAAGCGTATTTTCATTAAGATTTTGACTTTTTCATTTAGAAATATGAAAATAAGCATATTGTTTTTGTTTTTGACTTATTTATTAGAAATATGAAAATAAGCATATTTTTATTTAGATTTTGATATTTCATTTAGAAATATGAAAATAAGCATATTTTATTTAGATTTTGTCTTTTCATTCAGAAATATGAAAATAAGCATATTTTTATTTAGATTTTTACTGGTTCATTTAGAAATATGAAAATAAGCATATTTTTATTTAGATTTTGTCATTTTTCTTTTGAAATATGAAAATAAGCATATTTTTATTTAGATTTTGAGTTTTTCATTAGAAATCTGAAAATAAGCATATTTTTTATTTTGATATTGATATTTCATTTAGAAAAATGAAAATTACGATATTTTTATTTAGAATTGGATTTCTCATTTACAAACATGAAATTAAGCATATTTTTCTTTTGATTTTGATTTTTTCATTTAGAAAATAAGCATATTCATTTATAAATATGAAAATAAGAATATATTTATTTAGATTTTGCCTTTTAAATTTATAAATATGAAAATAAGCATATTTTTATTTAGATTTTGACTTTTTCATTTAGAAATATGAAAATAATCATATTTTCATTAAGATTTTGACTTTTCATTTAGAAATTTGAAAATAGGTATATTTTTATTTAGATTTTAACTTTTTCATTTAGAAATTTGAAAATAAGCATATTTTTATTTACATTTTGACTTTTTCATTTAGAAATGTGATAACAAGCGATTTTCATTATGATTTTGACTTTTTCATTTAGAAATATGAAAATCAGCATATTTTTATTTCGATTTTCACGTTTTCATTCAGAAATGTAGAAACAAGCGTTTTTTCATTAACATTTTGACTTTTTCATTTAGAAATATGAAAATAAGCATATTTTTATTTAGAGTTTGTCTTTTTCATTTAGAAATATGAAAATAAGCATATTTTTATTTAGATTTTGACTTTTTAATTTGCAAACATGAAATTAAGCATATTTTTAATTAGATTTTTACTTTTTCATTTAGAAATATGAAAATAAGCATATTTTTATTTAGATTTTGACTTTTTCATTTAGAAATATGAAAATAAGCATATTTTTATTTAGATTTTGTCTTTCTCATTTAAAAACATGAAAATAAGCATATTTGGATTTAGATTTTGACTTTTACATTTAGAAAATAAGCATATTCATTTATAAATATGAAAATGAGCATATTTTTATATAGATTTTGCCTTTTTCATTCAGAAATATGAGAATAAGCGTATTACATTTAGATTTGGATTTTTCATTTAGAAATACGAAAATAAGCGTATTTTCATTAAGATTTTGACTTTTTCATTTAGAAATATTAAAATTAGCATATTTTTAATTAGATTTTGAGTTTTTCATTTAGAAATATGAAAATAAGCATATTTTTATTTAGATTTTGACTTTTTAATTTGCAAACATGAAATTAAGCATATTTTTAATTAGGTTTTTACTTTTTCATTTAGAAATATGAAAATAAGCATATTTTTATTTAGATTTTGACTTTTTCATTTAGAAATATGAAAATAAGCATATTTTTATTTAGATTTTGTCTTTCTCATTTAAAAACATGAAAATAAGCATATTTGGATTTAGATTTTGACTTTTACATTTAGAAAATAAGCATATTCATTTATAAATATGAAAATGAGCATATTTTTATATAGATTTTGCCTTTTTCATTCAGAAATATGAGAATAAGCGTATTACATTTAGATTTGGATTTTTCATTTAGAAATACGAAAATAAGCGTATTTTCATTAAGATTTTGACTTTTTCATTTAGAAATATTAAAATTAGCATATTTTTAATTAGATTTTGAGTTTTTCATTTAGAAATATGAAAATAATCATATTTTTTTTTAGATTTTGACTTTTCATTCAGAAATGTGAAAATAAGCGTATTTTCATTAAGATTTTGACTTTTTCATTTAGAAATATGAAAATAAGCATATTTTTTTTTGTTTTTGACTTATTTATTAGAAATATGAAAATAAGCATATTTTTATTTAGATTTTGATATTTCATTTAGAAATATGAAAATAAGCATATTTTATTTAGATTTTGTCTTTTCATTCAGAAATATGAAAATAAGCATATTTTTATTTAGATTTTTACTGGTTCATTTAGAAATATGAAAATAAGCATATTTTTATTTAGATTTTGTCATTTTTCTTTTGAAATATGAAAATAAGCATATTTTTATTTAGATTTTGAGTTTTTCATTAGAAATCTGAAAATAAGCATATTTTTTATTTTGATATTGTTATTTCATTTAGAAAAATGAAAATTACGATATTTTTATTTAGAATTGGATTTCTCATTTACAAACATGAAATTAAGCATATTTTTCTTTTGATTTTGATTTTTTCATTTAGAAAAAAGCATATTCATTTATAAATATGAAAATAAGCATATATTTATTTAGATTTTGCCTTTTAAATTTATAAATATGAAAATAAGCATATTTTTATTTAGATTTTGACTTTTTCATTTAGAAATATGAAAATAATCATATTTTCATTAAGATTTTGACTTTTCATTTAGAAATTTGAAAATAGGTATATTTTTATTTAGATTTTAACTTTTTCATTTAGAAATTTGAAAATAAGCATAGTTTTATTTAGATTTTGACTTTTTCATTTAGAAATGTGATAACAAGCGATTTTCATTATGATTTTGACTTTTTCATTTAGAAATATGAAAATCAGCATATTTTTATTTCGATTTTCACGTTTTCATTCAGAAATGTAGAAACAAGCGTTTTTTCATTAACATTTTGACTTTTCCATTTAGAAATATGAAAATAAGCATATTTTTATTTAGAGTTTGTCTTTTTCATTTAGAAATATGAAAATAAGCATATTTTTACTTAGATTTTGCCTTTTTCATTTAGAAATATGAAAATAAACGTATTTGTAATTAGATTTTGTCTTTTTCATTTAGAAATAGGAAAAAAAGCATATTTTAATTCAGATTTTGTTTTTTTCATTCATAAATATGAAAATAAGCATATTTTTTTTAGATTTTGTCTTTCTCATTTAGAAACATGAAAATAAGCATATTTTTATTTAGATTTTGACTTTGTCATTTAGAAAATATGCATATTCATTTATAAATTTGAAAATAAGCATATTTTTATATAGATTGCGCCTCTTTCATTCAGAAATATCAGAGTTAGCGTATTACATTAAGATTTGGACTTTTTCATTTAGAAATATGAAATTTAGCATATTTTTAATTAGATGTCGTGTTTTTGATTTAGAAATATGAAAATAAGCATATTTTCATTAATATTTTGACTTTTTCATTTAGAAATATGAAAATAAGTATATTTTTATTTAGATTTTGACTTTTTCATTTAGAAATATGAAAATAAGCATATTTTTATTTAGATTTTGTCTTTCTCATATAAAAACATGAATATAAGCATATTTGGATTTAGATTTTGACTTTTACATTTAGAAAATCAGCATATTCATTTATAAATATGAGAATGAGCATATTTTCATATAGATTTTGCCTTTTTCATTCAGAAATATGAGAATAAGCGTATTACATTTAGATTTGATTTTTTCATTTAGAAATATTAAAATTAGCTTATTTTTAATTAGATTTTGTCTTCTTCATTTAGAAATACGAAAATAAGCATATTTTATTTCGATTTTGTCTTTTCATTCAGAAATATGAAAATAAGCATATTTTTATTTAGATTTTTACTGGTTCATTTTGATATTAATATTTCATTTAGAAAAATGAAAATTACGATATTTTTATTTAGAATTGGATTTCTCATTTACAAACATGAAATTAAGCATTTTTTTCTTTTGATTTTGATTTTTTCATTTATAAATATGAAAATAAGCATATTTTTATTTAGATTTTACCTTTTTCATTTAGAAATATGAAAATAAGCATATTTTTATTTAGATTTTGACTTTTTCATTTAGAAATATAAAAATAATCATATTTTCATTAAGATTTTGATTTTTTCATTTAGAAATTTGAAAATAAGTATATTTTTATTTAGATTTTAACTTTTTCATTTAGAAATTTGAAAATAAGCATATTTTTATTTAGATTTTGACTTTTTCATCTAGAAATGTGATAACAAGCGATTTTCATTATGATTTTGAATTTTTCATTTAGAAATATGAAAATCAGAATATTTTTAATACGATTTTCACGTTTTCATTCAGAATGTGGAAACAAGCGTTTTTTCATTAACATTTTGACTTTTTCATTTAGAAATATGAAAATAAGCATATTTTTATTTAGAGTTTGTCTTTTTCATTTAGAAATATGAAAATAAGCATATTTTTACTTAAATTTTGCCTTTTTCATTTAGAAATATGAAAATAAGCATATTTGTAATAAGATTTTGTCTTTTTCATTTAGAAATAGGAAAAAAAGCATACTTTAATTCAGATTTTGTCTTTTTCATTCATAAATATGAAAATAAGCATATTTTTATTTAGATTTTATCTTTCTCATTTAGAAACATGAAAATAAGCATATTTTTATTTAGATTTTGACTTTGTCATTTAGAAAATAAGCATATTCATTTATAAATTTGAAAATAAGCATATTTTTATATAGATTTTGCCTCTTTCATTCAGAAATATCAGAATTAGCGTATTACATTAAGATTTGGACTTTTTCATTTAGAAATATGAAAATAATCATATTTTTATTTAGATTTTGTTTCTTCATTTAGAAATATGAAAATAAACATATTTTTATATAGATTTTGTGTTTTTCATTTAGAAATATGAAAATAAGCATATTTTTATTTAGATTTTGACTTTTTCAATAGAAATATGTATATAAGCATATTTTTATTTAGAGTTTGACTTTTTCATTTAGAAATATGAAAATAAGCATATTTCGATTTCGATTTTGTCTTTTTCATTTAGATCTATGAAAACAAGCCTATTTTTATTTAGATTTTTCTTCTTCATTCGGAATTATGAAAATAAGCATATTTTTATTTAGATTATGACTTTTTCATTTAGAAATATGAAAATGAGCATACTTTTATTTAGATTTTGACGTTTTCATTTAGAAATGTGAAAATAAGCGTATTTTCATTAAGATTTTGACTTTTTCATTTCGAAATATGAAAATAATCATATTTTTATTTAGAGTTTGTCATTTTCTTTTACAAATATGAAAATGAGCATATTTTTATTTAGATGTTAACTTTTTCATTTAGAAATATGAAAATAAGCATATTTTTGTTACATTTGGTCTCTTTCGTTTAGAAATATGTAAATAAGCATATTTTATTTAGATTTTGACGTTTTTATTTAGAAATATGAAAATAAGCATATTTTTATTTAGTGTTTGTCATTTTCTTTTAGAAAAATGAAAATGAGCATTTTTTTATTTAGATTTTAACTTTTTCATTTAGAAATATGAAAATAATCATATTTTTATTTAGATTTTGTTTCTTCATTTAGAAATATGAAAATAAACATATTTTTATATAGATTTTGTGTTTTTTATTTAGAAATATGAAAATAAGCATATTTATATTTACATTTTGTCTTTCTCATTTAGAAACATGAAAATAACCATATTTTTATTTAGATTTTGTCTTTCTCAATTAGAAACATGAAAATAACCATATTTGTATTTAGATTTTGACTTTTTCATTTAGAAAATAAGCATATTCATTTATAAATATGAAAATAAGCATATTTTTATTCAGATTTTGCCTTCTTCATTCAGAAATATGAGAATAAGCGTATTACATTAAGATTTGGACTTTTTCATTTAAAAATGTGAAAATAAGCGTATTTTCATTAAGATTTTGCCTTTTTCATTTAGAAATATGAAAATAAGTATATTTTTATTAAGATTTTTTCTTTTTCATTTTGAAATATGAAAATGAGCATATTTTTATTTAGATTTTATCATTTTCTTTTAGAAATATGAAAATAGGTATATTTTTATTTCGATTTTTTATTTCATTTAGAAATATGAAAATAAGCATATTTTTATTTAGATTTTGTTTTTTTCATTTAGAAATATGAAAATAAGCATATTTTTATTTAGATTTTGTTTCTTCATTTAGAAATATGAAAATAAACATATTTTTATATAGATTTTGAGTTTTTCATTTAGAAATATGAAAATAAGCATATTTAGATTTAGATTTTGTCTTTTTAATTTACAAACATGAAATTAAGCATATTTTTAATTAGATTTTGACTTTTTCATTTAGAAATATGAAAATAAGCATATTTTTATTTAGATTTTGACTTTTTCAATAGAAATATGTATATAAGCATATTTTTATTTAGAGTTTGACTTTTTCATTTAGAAATATGAAAATAAGCATATTTCGATTTCGATTTTGTCTTTTTCATTTAGATCTATGAAAACAAGCCTATTTTTATTTAGATTTTTCTTCTTCATTCGGAATTATGAAAATAAGCATATTTTTATTTAGATTATGACTTTTTCATTTAGAAATATGAAAATGAGCATACTTTTATTTAGATTTTGACGTTTTCATTTAGAAATGTGAAAATAAGCGTATTTTCATTAAGATTTTGACTTTTTCATTTCGAAATATGAAAATAATCATATTTTTATTTAGAGTTTGTCATTTTCTTTTACAAATATGAAAATGAGCATATTTTTATTTAGATGTTAATTTTTTCATTTAGAAATATGAAAATAAGCATATTTTTGTTACATTTGGTCTCTTTCGTTTAGAAATATGTAAATAAGCATATTTTATTTAGATTTTGACGTTTTTATTTAGAAATATGAAAATAAGCATATTTTTATTTAGTGTTTGTCATTTTCTTTTAGAAAAATGAAAATGAGCATTTTTTTATTTAGATTTTAACTTTTTCATTTAGAAATATGAAAATAAACATATTTTTATTTAGATTTTGACTTTTTCATTTAGAAATGTGAAAATAAGCGTATTTTCATTAAGATTTTGACTTTTTCATTTAGAAATATGAAAATAAGCATATTTTTATTTACATTTTGTGATTTTCATTTAGAAATATGAAAATATGCATATTTTTTTTTAGATTTTGTCATTTTCTTTTGATATATGAAAACAAGCATATTTTTTTTTAGATTCTGACTTTTTCATTAGAAATATGAAAATAAGCATATTTGGTTTTAATTTTGATATTTCATTTAGAAAAATGAAATAATATATTTTTATTTAGATTTTGACTTTTTCATTTAGTAAATAAGCATATTAATTTATAAATATGAAAATAAGCATATTTTTATTTAGATTTTGCCTTTTTCATTTAGAAATATGAAAATAAGTATATTTTTATTTAGATTTTGACTTTTTCATTTAGAAATATGAAAATAAGCATATTTTCATTTAGATTTTGTCTTCTTCATTTAAAAATATGAAAATAAGCATATTTCTATTTAGATTTTGTCTTTTTCGTTTGGACATATGAAAATAAGCATATTTCTATTTAGATTATTTCCTTCTTCATTCCCAAATATGAAAATAAGCATATTTTTATTTAGATTATGACATTTTCATTTAGAAATATGAAAATGAGCATAATTTTATTTAGAGTTTGTCTTTTTCTTTTACAAATATGAAAATGAGCATATTTTTATTTAGATTTTAACTTTTTCATTTAGAAATATGAAAATAAGCATATTTTTGTTACATTTGGTCTTTTTCGTTTAGAAATATGTAAATAAGCATATTTTATTTAGATTTTGACGTTTTTATTTAGAAATATGAAAATAAGCATATTTTTATTTAATGTTTGTCATTTTCTTTTAGAAAAATGAAAATGAGCATATTTTTATTTAGATTTTAATTTTTTCATTTAGAAATTTGAAAATAAGCATATTTTTATTTAGATTTTGACTTTTTCATTTAGAAATGTGATAACAAGCTATTTTCATTAAGATTTTGACTTTTTCATTTAGAAATATGAAAATCAGCATATTTTTATTTCGATTTTGACGTTTTCATTCAGAAATGTGGAATCAAGCGTTTTTTCATTAACATTTTGACTTTTTTCATTTAGAAATATGAAAATAAGCATATTTTTATTTAGAGTTTGTCTTTTTCATTTAGAAATATGAAAATGAGCATATTTATACTTAGATTTTGCCTTTTTCATTTAGAAATATGAAAATAAGCATATTTGTAATTAGATTTTGTCTTTTTCATTTAGAAATAGGAAAAAAAGCATATTTTAATTCAGATTTTGTCTTTTTCATTCATAAATATGAAAATAAGCATATTTTTATTTAGATTTTGTCTTTCTCATTTAGAAACATGAAAATAAGCATATTTTTATTTAGATTTTGACTTTGTCATTTAGAAAATAAGCATATTCATTTATAAATTTGAAAATAAGCATATTTTTATATAGATTTTGCCTCTTTCATTCAGAAATATCAGAATTAGCGTATTACATTAAGATTTGGACTTTTTCATTTAGAAATAAGAAAATAAGCGTATTTTCATAAAGATTTTGCCTTTTTCATTTGGAAATATGAAATTTAGCATATTTTTAATTAGATTTTGTGTTTTTGATTTAGAAATATGAAAATAAGCATATTTTCATTAAGATTTTGACTTTTTCATTTAGAAATATGAAAATAAGCATATTTATCTTTAGATTTTGACTTTTTCATTTAGAAATATGAAAATAAGCATATTTTTATTTAGATTATGTCTTTCTCATTTAGAAACATGAAAATAACCATATTTGTATTTAGATTTTGACTTTTTCATTTAGAAAATAAGCATATTCATTTATGAATATGAAAATAAGCATATTTTTATTCAGATTTTGCCTTCTTCATTCAGAAATATGAGAATAAGCGTATTACATTAAGATTTGGACTTTTTCATTTAAAAATGTGAAAATAAGCGTATTTTCATTAAGATTTTGCCTTTTTCATTTAGAAATATGAAAATAAGTATATTTTTATTAAGATTTTTTCTTTTTCATTTTGAAATATGAAAATGAGCATATTTTTATTTAGATTTTATCATTTTCTTTTAGAAATATGAAAATAAGTATATTTTTCTTTCGATTTTTTTTATTTCATTTAGAAATATGAAAATAAGCATATTTTTATTTAGATTTTTTTTATTTCATTTAGAAATATGAAAATAAGCATATTTTTATTTAGATTTTGTCTTCTTCATTTAGAAATATGAAAATAAACATATTTTTATATAGATTTTGACTTTTTCATTCAGAAATATGAAAAAAAGCATATTTTTATTTAGATTTTGTCTTTTTAATTTACAAACATGAAATTAAGCATATTTTTAATTAGATTTTGACTTTTTCATTTAGAAATATGAAAATAAGCATATTTTTATTTAGATTTTGACTTTTTCAATAGAAATGTGAATATAAGCATATTTTTATTTAGAGTTTGTCTTTTTCATTTAGAAATATGAAAATAAGCATATTTCGATTTCGATTTTGTCTTTTTCATTTAGATATATGAAAACAAGCCTATTTTTATTTAGATTTTTCTTCTTCATTCGGAATTATGAAAATAAGCATATTTTTATTTAGATTATGACTTTTTCATTTAGAAATATGAAAATGAGCATACTTTTATTTAGATTCTGACGTTTTCATTTAGAAATGTGGAAATAAGCGTATATTCATTAAGATTTTGACTTTTTCATTTCGAAATATGAAAATAATCATATTTTTGTTAGATTTGGTCTCTTTCGTTTAGAAATATGTAAATAAGCATATTTTATTTAGATTTTGACGTTTTTATTTAGAAATATGAAAATGAGCATATTTTTATTTAGTGTTTGTCATTTTCTTTTAGAAAAATGAAAATGAGCATTTTTTTATTTAGATTTTAACTTTTTCATTTAGAAATATGAAAATAAACATATTTTTATTTAGATTTTGACTTTTTCATTTAGAAATGTGAAAATAAGCGTATTTTCATTAAGATTTTGACTTTTTCATTTAGAAATATGAAAATAAGCATATTTTTATTTACATTTTGTGATTTTCATTTAGAAATATGAAAATATGCATATTTTTTTTTAGATTTTGTCATTTTCTTTTGATATATGAAAACAAGCATATTTTTTTTTAGATTCTGACTTTTTCATTAGAAATATGAAAATAAGCATATTTGGTTTTAATTTTGATATTTCATTTAGAAAAAATGAAATAATATATTTTTATTTAGATTTTGACTTTTTCATTTAGTAAATAAGCATATTAATTTATAAATATGAAAATAAGCATATTTTTATTTAGATTTTGCCTTTTTCATTTAGAAATATGAAAATAAGTATATTTTTATTTAGATTTTGACTTTTTCATTTAGAAATATGAAAATAAGCATATTTTCATTTAGATTTTGTCTTCTTCATTTAAAAATATGAAAATGAGCATATTTCTATTTAGATTTTGTCTTCTTCGTTTGGATATATGAAAATAAGCATATTTCTATTTAGATTTTTTCCTTCTTCATTCCCATATATGAAAATAAGCATATTTTTATTTAGATTATGACATTTTCATTTAGAAATATGAAAATGAGCATAATTTTATTTAGAGTTTGTCATTTTCTTTTACAAATATGAATATGAGCATATTTTTATTTAGATTTTAACTTTTTCATTTAGAAATATGAAAATAAGCATATTTTTATTTAGTGTTTGTCATTTTTTTTTAGAAAAATGAAAATGAGCATATTTTTATTTAGATTTTAACTTTTTCATTTAAAAATATGAAAATAAACCTATTTTTATTTAGACTTTGAATTTTCATTTATAAATGTGAAAATAAGCGTATTTTCATTAAGATTTTGACTTTTTCATTTAGAAATATGAAAATAAGCATATTTTTATTTAGATTTTGTGATTTTCATTTAGGAATATGAAAATATGCATATTTTTTTTAGATTCTGACTTTTTCATTAGAAATATGAAAATAAGCATATTTGGTTTTTGATTTTGATATTTCATTTAGAAAAATGAAATAATATATTTTTATTTAGATTTTGACTTTTTCATTTAGTAAATAAGCATATTAATTTATAAATATTTAAATAAGCATATTTTTATTTAGATTTTGCCTTTTTCATTTAGAAATATGAAAATAAGTATATTTTTATTTAGATTTTGACTTTTTCATTTAGAAATATGAAAATAAGCAAATTTTCATTTAGATTTTGTCTTCTTCATTTAAAAATATGAAAATAAGCTTATTTCTATTTAGGTTTTGTCTTTTTCATTTGGATATATGAAAATAAGCATATTTCTATTTAGATTTTTTCTTCTTCATTCGGAAATATGAAAATAAGCATATTTTTATTTAGATTATTACATTTTCATTTAGAAATATGAAAATGAGCATACTTTTATTTAGATTATGACTTTTTCATTTAGAAATGTGAAAATAGGTATATTTTTATTTCGATTTTGTTTTTTTCATTTAGAAACATGAAAATAAGCATATTTTTATTTAGATTTTGTTTTTTTCATTTAGAAATATGAAAATAAGCATATTTTTATTTAGATTTTGTCTTCTTCATTTAGAAATATGAAAATAAACATATTTTTATATAGATTTTGACTTTTTCATTCAGAAATATGAAAATAAGCATATTTTTATTTAGATTTTGACTTTTTAATTTACAAACATGAAATTAAGCATATTTTTAATTAGATTTTGACTTTTTCATTTAGAAATATGAAAATAAGCATATTTTTATTTAGACTTTGACTTTTTCATTTAGAAACATGAAAATAAGCATATTTGGATTTAGATTTTGACGTTAACATTTAGAAAATAACCATGTTCATTTATAAATATGAAAATGAGCATATTTTTATATAGATTTTGCCTTTTTCATTCAGAAATATGAGAATAAGCGTATTACATTTAGATTTGGATTTTTCATTTAGAAATATGAAAATAAGCGTATTTTCATTAAGATTTTGACTTTTTCATTTAGAAATATTAAAATTAGCATATATTTAATTAGATTTTGAGTTTTTCATTTAGTAATATGAAAATAAGCATATTTTTATTTAGATTTTGACTTTTCATTCAGAAATGTGAAAATAAGCGTATTTTCATTAAGATTTTGACTTTTTCATTTAGAAATATGAAAATAAGCATATTTTATTTTGTTTTTGACTTATTTATTACAAATATGAAAATAAGCATATTTTTATTTAGATTTTGATATTTCATTTAGAAAAATGAAAATAAGCATATTTTTATTTAGATTTTGTCTTCTTCATTAGGAAATATGAAAATAAGCATATTTTATTTATATTTTGTCTTTTCATTCATGAAAATAAGCATATTTTTATTTAGGTTTTGTCATTTTTCTTTTGAAATATGAAAAATAAGCATATTTTTTTTTGAGTTTTTCATTAGAAATCTGAAAATAAGCATATTTTTTATTCTGATATTGATATTTCATTTAGAAAAATGAGAATTACGTTATTTTTATTTAGAATTGGATTTCTCATTTACAAACATGAAATCAAGCATATTTTTCTTTTGATTTTGATTTTTTCATTTAGAAAATAAGCATATTCATTTAAAAATATGAAAATAAGCATATTTTTATATAGATTTGGCCTTTTTCATTAGAAATATGAAAATAAGCATCATTTTATTTAGATTTTGACGTTTTCTTTAGAAATGTGAAAATAAGCGTATTTTCATTAAGATTTAGACTTTTCATTTAGAAATATGAAAATAAGCATATTTTTATTTAGAGTTTGTCATTTTCTTTTAGATATATGACGATGAGCATATTTTTATTTAGATTTTGATTTTTCATTTAGAAATATGAAAATAAGCATATTTTTATTTAGATTTTTACTGGTTCGTTTAGAAATATGAAAATAACCATATTTTTATTTGGATTTTGTCTTTTTCATTTAGAAATATGAAAATAACATATTTTTATTTAGATTTCGATTTTTCATTTAGAAATATGCAAATAAGCATAATTTTATTTAGATTTCGTCTTTTTCATTTAGAAATATGAAAATAACCATATTTTTATTTAGATTTTGCCTTTTTTTATATAGAAATATGAAAATAAGCATATTTTTATTTAGATTTTGACTTTTTCATTTATAAATATGAAAATAAGCATATTTTTATTTAGATTTTGTCTTTTTCATTTAGAAATACGAAAATAAGCATATTTTTGATTAGATTTTGACTTTTTCATTTAGAAATATGAAAATAATTATATTTTCATTAAGATTTTGACTTTTTCATTTAGAAATTTGAAAATAAGTATATTTTCATTAAGATTTTGACTTTTTCATTTAGAAATTTGAAAATAAGTATATTTTTATTTAGATTTAAACTTTTTCATTTACAAATTTGAAAATAAGCATATTTTTATTTAGATTTTGACTTTTTCATTTAGAAATGTGATAACAACCGATTTTCATTGAGATTTTGACTTTTTCATTTAGAAATATGAAAATCAGCATATTTTTATTTCGATTTTGACGTTTTCATTCAGAAATGTGGAATCAAGCGTTTTTTCATTACCATTTTGACTTTTTCATTTAGAAATATGAAAATAAGCATATTTGTAATTAGATTTTGTATTTTTCATTTAGAAATACGAAAAAAAGCATATCTTAATTCAGATTTTGTCTTTTTCATTCATAAATATGAAAATAAGCATATTTTTATTTAGATTTTGTCTTTCTCATTTAGAAACATGAAAATAAGCATATTTTTATTTAGATTTTGACTTTGTCATTTAGAAAATAAGCATATTCATTTATAAATTTGAAAATAAGCATATTTTTATATAGATTTTCCCTCTTTCATTCAGAAATATCAGAATTCGCGTATTACGTTAAGATTTGGACTTTTTCATTTAGAAATGTGAAAATAAGCGTATTTTCATTAAGATTTTGACTTTTTCATTTAGAAATATGAAATTTAGCATATTTTTAATTAGATATCTTGTTTTTGATTTAGAAATATGAAAATAAGCATATTTTCATTAAGATTTTGACTTTTTCATTTAGAAATATGAAAATAAGCATATTTATCTTTAGATTTTGACTTTTTCATTTAGAAATATGAAAATAAGCATATTTTTATTTAAATTTTGTCTTTCTTATTTAGAAACATGAAAATAACCATATTTGTATTTATATTTTGACTTTTTCATTTAGAAAATAAGCATATTCATTTATAAATATGAAAATAAGCATATTTTTATATAGATTTTGCCTTCTTCTTTCAGAAATATGAGAATAAGCGTATTACATTAAGATTTGGACTTTTTCATTTAGAAATGTGAAAATAAGCGTATTTTCATTAAGATTTTGACTTTTTCATTTAGAAATATGAAAATAAGTATATTTTTATTTAGATTTTGTCTTCTTCATTTAGAAATATGAAAATAAACATATTTTTATATACATTTTTGACTTTTTCATTCAGAAATATGAAAAAAAGCATATTTTTATTTAGATTTTGACTTTTTAATTTACAAACATGAAATTAAGCATATTTTTAATTAGATTTTGACTTTTTCATTTAGAAATATGAAAATAAGCATATTTTTTTTAGATTTTGACTTTTTCAATAGAAATATGAATATAAGCATATTTTTATTTAGAGTTTGACTTTTTCATTTAGAAATATGAAAATAAGCATATTTCTATTTCGATTTTGTCTTTTTCATTTAGATATATGAAAATAAGCCTATTTCTATCTAGATTTTTCTTCTTCATTCGGAATTATGAAAATAAGCATATTTTTATTTAGATTATGACTTTTTCATTCAGAAATATGAAAATGTGCATACTTTTATTTAGGTTTTGACGTTTTCATTTAGAAATGTCAAAATAAGCATATTTTCATTAAGATTTTGACTTTTTCATTTCGAAATATGAAAATAATCATATTTTTATTTAGAGTTTGTCATTTTTTTTACAAATATGGAAATGAGCATATTTTTATTTAGATTTTAATTTTTTCATTTAGAAACATGAAAATAAGCATATTTTTATTTAGATTTGGTCTCTTTCGTTTAGAAATATGTAAATAAGCATATTTTATTTAGATTTTGACGTTTTTATTTAGAAATATGAAAATAAGCATATTTTTATTTAGTGTTTGTCATTTTCTATTAGAAAAATGAAAATGAGCATATTTTTATTTAGATTTTAACTTTTTCATTTAGAAATATGAAAATAAACATATTTTTATTTAGATTTTGACTTTTTCATTTAGAAATGTGAAAATAAGCGTATTTTCATTAAGATTTTGACTTTTTAATTTAGAAATATGAAAATCAGCATATTTTTATTTAGATTTTGTGATTTTCATTTAGAAATATGAAAATATGCATATTTTTTTTTAGATTTTGTCATTTTCTTTTGATATATGAAAACAAGCATATTTTTTTTTGATTCTGACTTTTTCATTAAAAATATGAAAATAAGCATATTTGGTTTTGATTTTGATATTTCATTTAGAAAAATGAAATAATATATTTTTATTTAGATTTTGACTTTTTCATTTAGTAAATAAGCATATTAATTTATAAATATGAAAATAAGCATATTTTTATTTAGATTTGGCATTTTTAATTTAGAAAGATGAAAATAAGTATATTTTTATTTAGATTTTGACTTTTTCATTTAGAAATATGAAAATAAGCATATTTTCATTTAGATTTTGTCTTCTTCATTTAAAAATATGAAAATAAGCATATTTCTATTTAGATTTTGTCTTTTTCATTTGGATATATGAAAATAAGCATATTTTTATTTAGATTTTTTCTTCTTCATTCGGAAATATGAAAATAAGCATATTTTTATTTAGATTATGACATTTTCATTTAGAAATATGAAAATGAGCATACTTTTATTTAGATTTTGACGTTTTCATTTAGAAATGTGAAAATAAGCGTATTTTCATTAAGATTTTGACTTTTTCATTTCGAAATATGAAAATAATCATATTTTTATTTAGAGTTTGTCATTTTCTTTTACAAATATGAAAATGAGCATATTTTTATTTAGATTTTAACTTTTTCATTTAGAAATATGAAAATGAGCATATTTTTATTTAGATTTGGTCTTTGATATTTAGAAATATGTAAATAAACATATTTTTATTTAGGTTTTGACTTTTTCATTTAGAAATGTGTAAATAAGAGTATTTTCATTAAGATTTTGACTTTTTCATTTAGAAATATGAAAATAAGCATATTTTTATTTAGATTTTGAGATTTTCATTTAGAAATATGAAAATATGCATATTGTTATTTTGATTTTGTCTTCTTCATTTATAAATATTAAAATAAGCATATTTTATTTAGATTTTGTCATTTTTCTTTTGAAATATGAAAATAAGCATATTTTTATTTAGATTTTGATATTTCATTTAGAAAAATTAAAATAAGCATATTTGTATTTAGATTTTGACTTTCTCATTTACAAACATGAAATTAAACATATATTTCTTTAGATTTTGACTTTTTCATTTAGAAAATAAGCATATTCATTATAAATATGAAAATAAGCATATTTTTATTTAGATTATGACTTTTTCATTTAGAGATATGAAAATGAGCATATTTTTAATTAGATTTTGCCTTTTGTTTTAGAAATATGAAAATAAGCATATTTTTATTTAGATGTTGTCTCCTTCATGTAGAAATATGAAAATAATCTTATTTCTATTTAGATTTTGTCTTTTTCATTTAGAAATATGAAAATAAGCATATTTTTATTTAGATTTTTCTTCTTCATTCAGAAATATGAAAATAAGCATATTTTTATTTAGATTATCATTTTTTCATTTATAAATATGAAAATGAGCATATTTTTATTTAGATTTTAATATTTTCATTTAGAAATATCAATATGAGCATATTTTTATTTAGTGTTTGTCATTTCTTTTAGAGATATGAAAATAAGCATATTTTTATTTAGATTTTAACTTTTTCATTTAGAAATATGAAAATAAGCATATTTTTAATTAGATTTTGTCTTTTCATTCAGAAATATGAAAATAAACATATTTTTATTTAGATTTTCTCTTTTTCATTCAGAAATATGAAAATAAGCATTTTTTATTTAGATTTTGATATTTCATTTAGAAAAAGGAAAATAAGCATATTTTTATTTAGATTTGGACTTTCTCATTTACAAACATAAAATTAAGCATATTATTATTTAGATTTTGACTTTTTCATTTAGAAAATAAGCATATTCATTTATAAATATGAAAATAAGCATATTTTTATTTAGATTATGGCTTTTTCAATTAGAAATATGAAAATGAGCATACTTTTATTTAGATTTTGACGTTTTCATTTAGAAATATGAAAATAAGCATATTTTTATTCAGATTTTGACTTGTTCATTTGAAATATGAAAATAATCATATTTTTATTTCGTGTTTGTCATTTTCTTTTAGAAAAATGAAAATGAGCATATTTTTATTTAGATTTTAACTTTTTCATTTAGAAATATGAAAATAAACATATTTTTATTTAGATTTTGACTTTTTCATTTAGAAATGTGAAAATAAGCGTATTTTCATTAAGATTTTGACTTTTTCATTTAGAAATATGAAAATAAGCATATTTTTATTTTGATTTTGTGATTTTCATTTAGAAATATGAAAATAAGCATATTTTTATTTAGATTTTTAATTTTTCATTTAGAAATATGAAAATAAGCATATTTTTATTTAGATTTTGACGTTTTTCTTTAGAAATATGAAAATAAGCATATTTTTCTTTAGATTCTGACTTTTTCATTAGAAATATGAAAATAAGCGTATTTTTATTTACTGTTTGTCAGTTTTTTTTTGGAAATATTAAAATGAGCATATTTTTATTTAGATTTTACCTTTTTCATTTAGAAGTATGAAAATAAGCATATTTTTATTTAGATTTTCTCTTTTTCATTCAGAAATATGAAAACAAGCATATTTTTATTTAGATTTTGTCATTTTTCATTTGAAATATGAAATCAGCATATTTTTATGTAGATTTTGATATTTCATTTAGAAAAATGAAAATAGGCATATTTTTATTTAGATTTTGACGTTCTCATTTGCAAACATGAAAGTAAGCATATTTTTATTTAGATTTTGACTTTTTCATTTAGAAATTAAGCATATTCATTTATAAATATGAAAATTGGCATATTTGTAATTAGGTTTTGCCTTTTTCATTTAGAAATATGAAAATAAGAATATTATCATTTAGATTTTGTCATTTTTATTTTGAAATATGAAAATAAGCATATTTTATATTTAGATTTTGACTTTTTCATTTAGAAATATAAAAATAAGCGTATTTTATTTACATTTTGTCTTTTTCATTAAAAAATAGGAAAATAAGCATAATTTAATGTAGTTTTTGGCTTTTTCGTTTATAAATATGTAAATAAGCATATTTTTATTTAGATTTTGACTTTCTCCTTTAGAATCATGAAAATAAGCATATTTGTATTTAGATTATGAATTTTTCATTTACGAAAAAAGCATATTCATTTATAAATATGAAAATAAAAATATTTTTATATAGATTTCGCCTTTTTCATTTAGAATATGAGAATAAGCATATTTTTATTTAGATTTTGACTGTTTCATTTAGAAATGTGAAAATAAGCGAATTTTCATTCAGATTTTCACTTTTTTATTTAGAAATATGAAAATAAGCATATTTTTATTTAGATTTTGTTCTTTTCACTTAGATTTTGACTTTTTCATTTAGAAATATGAAAATAAGCATATTTTTATTTAGATTTTGACATTTTCATTTAGAAATAATAAAATAAACATATTTTTATTTAGATTTTGCCTTTTTCATTAGAAATATGAAAATAAGCATATTTATTTAGATTTTGATATTTCATTTAGAAAAATGAAAATAAGCATATTTTTATTTAGATTTTGTCTGTCTCATTTACAAACATGAAAGTAAGCATATTTTTATTTAGATTTTGACGTTTTCATTTAGAAAATAATCATATTCATTTATAAATATGAAAATAAGCATATTTTTATTTAGATTTTATCTTTTCATTCAGAAATATGAAAATAAGCATATTTTTATTTAGATTATGACTTTTTCATTTAGAAACATTAAAAATGAGCATATTTTTATTTAGATTGTGACGTTTTCATCTAGAAATCTGAAAATGAGCGAATTTTCATTAAGATTTTGAATTTTCCATTTCGAAATATGAAAATAATCATATTTTTATTTAGAATTTGTCATTTTCTTTTGGGAGTATGAAAATGAGCATATTTTTATTTAGATATTAACTCTTTCATTTAGAAATATGAATATAAGCATATTTTTATTTAGATTTTGTCTTTTTCTTTTAGAAATATGAAAATAAGCATATTTTTATTTAGATTTTGATATTTCATTTAGAAAAATGAAAATAAGCATATTTTTATTTAGATTTTGACTTTCTCATTTACAAACATGAAATTAAGCATATTTTTATTTGGATTTTTATTTTTATTTTAGAAAATAAGCATATTCATTTATAAAGATGAAAATAAGCCTGTTTTCAATTAGATTTTGCCTTTTTCATTCAGAAATATGAAAATAAGCATATTTTTATTTAGATTTTGTTTTTTCATTTAAAAATAGGAAAATAAGAATATTATCATTTACATTTTGTCATTTTTTTTTAAATAAGAAAATAAGCATATTTTATATTTAGATTATGTCTTTTTCTTTAAGAAATAGGAAAATAAGCATAATTTAATGTAGATTTTGGCTTTTTCGTTTATAAATATGAAAATAAGCAAATTTTTATTTAGATTTTCACTTTCTCTTTTAGAAACATGAAAATAAGCATATTTGTATTTAGATTATGACTTTTTCATTTAGAAAATAAGCATATTCATTTATGAATTGAAAATAAGCATATTTTTATATAGATTTTGCCTTTTTCATTTGAAAAATGCGAATAAGCATATTTGTATTTAGATTTTGACTGTTTCATTTAGAAATGTGAAAATAAGCGTATTTTCATTCAAATTTTCACTTTTTTATTTAGAAATATGAAAATAAGCATATTTTTATTTAGATTTTGACTTTTTCACTTAGATTTTGACTTTTTCATTTAGAAATATGAAAATTAGCATATTTTTAATTAGATGTTGAGGTTTTGATTTAGAAATATTAAATTAAGCATATTTTTAGTTAGATTTTGACTTTTTCATTTAGAAATATGAAAATAAGCATATTTTCATTAAGATTTTGACTTTTTCTTTAGAAATATGAAAGTAAGCATATTTTTGTTTAGATTTTGGTTTTCATTTAGAAATGTGAAAATAAGCGTGTTTTCATTAAGATTTTGTCTTTTTCATTTAGAAATATGAAAATTAACATATTTTTATTTAGATTTTGACATTTTCATTTAGAAATATGAAAATATGCATATTTTTATTTAGATTTTCTCTTTTTCATTTAGAAATATGAAAATAAGCATGTTTTTATTTTTATTTTGTCTTTTCATTCAGAAATATGAAAATAAGCATATTTTTATTCAGATTTTGACTTTTTCATTTAGAAAATAAGCATATTCATTTATAAATATGAAAATAAGCATATTTTTATTTAGATTTTGTTTTTTTTTTCATTCATAAATATGAAAATAAGAATATTTTTATTTAGATTTTGTCTTTTTCATTTAGAAATATGAAAATAAGAAAATTATCATTTAGATTTTGTCATTTTTATTTTGAAATATGAAAATAAGCATATTTTATATTTAGATTTTGAATTTTTCATTTAGAAATATTAAAATAAGCATATTTTATTTACATTTTGTCTTTTTCATTAACAAATACGAAAATAAGCATAATTTAATGTAGATTTTGGCTTTTTCCTTTATAAATATGAAAATAAGCATATTTTTATTTAGATTTCGACTTTCTCCTTTCGAATCATGAAAATAAGCATATTTGTATTTAGATTATGATTTTTTATTTAGAAAATAAGCATATTCATTTATAAATATGAAAATAAGCATATTTTTATATAGAGTTTGCCTTTTTCCTTTAGAATATGAGAATAAGCATATTTTTATTTAGATTTTGACTGTTTCATTTAGAAATGTGAAAATAAGCAAATTTTCATTCAGATTTTCACTTTTTTATTTAGAAATATGAAAATAAGCATATTCTTATTTGGATTTTGACCTTTTCACTTAGAAGTATGAAAATAAGCATATTTTTATTTAGATTTTATCTTCTTCATTTAGAAATATGAAAATAAGCATATTTTTATTTAGATTTTGTCTTTTTCATTCCGAAATATGAAAATAAGCATATTCTTATTTAGATTTTGACTTTTTCATTAGAAATATGAAAATAAGAATATTTTGATTTTGATTTTGATATTTCGTTTAGAAAACAGAAAATAAGGATGTTTTTAATTAGATTTTTACTTTCTCATTTACAAATATGAAAATAAACATATTTTTATTTACATTTTAAATTTTCCTTTAGAAAATAAGCATATACATTTATAAATATGAAAATTAGCATATATTTATTTAGATTTTGCCTTTTTCATTTAGAAATATGAAAATATGCATATTTTTATTTAGATTTTGTGTGTTTCATTTAGAAATATGAAAATAAACATATTTTTGTTTAGATTTTGTCATTTTTCTTTTGAAATATGAAAATAAGTATATTTTATATATAGATTTTGATTTTGCATTTAGAAATATGAAAATAAGCATATTTTTATTTAGATTTTGTTTTTTCATTTAGAAATATGAAAATAAGCATATTTTTATTTTGATTTTGACGTTTTTATTTAGAAATACGAAAATAAGCATATTTTTATTTAGATTTTGACTTTTTCATTAGAAATATAAAATACGCATATTTTTATATAGTTTATGTCTTTTTCATTTAGAAAAATGAAAATAAGTGTAATTTTATTTAGATTTTGACTTTCTCATTTACAAACAAATATAGGCATATTTTTATTTAGATTTTGATTTTTTCATTTAGAAAATAAGCCTATTCATTTATAAATATGAAAATAAGCATATTTTGATTTGATTTTGTCTTTTTCACTTAGATTTTGACTTTTTCATTTAGAAATATGAAAATAAGCATATTTTTATTCAGATTTTGACTTTTTCATTTAGAAATATGAAAATGAGCATATTTTCATTAAGATTTTGACTTTTTCATTTAGAAATATGAAAATATGCATATTTTTTTGGATTTTGTTTTTTCATTTAGAAATATGAGAATAAGCATATTTTTATTTAGACTTTGACTGTTTCATATAGAAATGTGAACATAAGCGTATTTTCATTAAGAATTTGACATTTTCATTTAGAAATATGAAAATAAGCATATTTTTATTTAGATTTTGTCTTTTTCACTTAGATTTTCACTATTTCATTAACAAATATGATAATTAGCATATTTTCAATTAGAGTTTGAGTTTTTGATTTAGAAATATTAAAATAAGCATATTTTTATTTAGATTTTGACTTTTTCATTTAGAAAAATGAAATTAAGCATATTTTTATTTAGATGTAGTCTTTTCCAATCAGAAACATGAAAATAGGCATATTTTTATTTAGATTTTTTGTTTTTCATTTAGAAATATGAAAATAATCATATTTTTATTTACATTGTGTCTTTTTCATTTAGAAATATGAAAATGAGAATATTCTTTTTAGGATTTTGTCATTTTTCTTTTGCAATATGAAAATAAGCATATTTTAAATTTAGATTTTGAATTTTTCATTTAGAAATATGAAAATAAGCATATTTCTATTTAGATTTTGTCTTTTTCGTTTAGAAATATGAAAATAAGCATATATTAATTTAGAGTTTGTCTTTTTCATTTAAAAATATGAAAATAAGCATATTTTTATTTAGATTTTGACTTTCTCATTTAGAAACATGAAAATAAACATATTTGTATTTAGATTTTGACTTTTTCATATAGATAATAAGCATATTCATTTATAAATATGAAAATAAGCATATTTTTATCTAGCTTTTGCCTTTTTCATTTAGAAATATGAGAATAAGCATATTTTTATTTAGATTTTGACTGTTTCATATAGAAATGTGAAAATAAGCCTATTTTCATTAAGTATTTGACTTTTTCATTTAGAAATATGAAAATGAGCATATTTTTATTTAGATTTTGTCTTTTTCACTTAGATTTTGACTATGTCATTAAGAAATATGATAATTAGTATATTTTTAATTAGAGTTTGAGTTTTTGATTTAGAAATATTAAAATAAGCATATTTTTATTTAGATTTTGACTTTTTCATTTAGAAAAATGAAAATAAGCATATTTTTATTTAGATTTTTACTATTTCATTTAGACATATGAAAATAAGCCTATTTTTATTTAGATTTTCATATTTCATTTAGAAAAATGAAAATAAGCATATTTTTATTTAGATTTTGTCTATTTCGTTCAGAAATATGAAAATAAGCAAATTTTTATTTAGATTTTGTCTTTTTCATTTAGAAATATGAAAATAATCATATTTTAATTTAGATTTTGCCTTTTTCATTTAGAAATAGGAAAATAAGAATATTATTTTTTGGATTTTGTCATTTTTCTTTGAAATATGAAAATAAGCATATTTTAAATTTAGATTTTGAAATTTTCATTAAGAAATATGAAAATAAGCATATTTTTATTTAGATTTTGTCTTTTTCGTTTAGAAGTATGAAAATAAGCATATTTTTAATTAGATTTTGTTTTTTCATTTAGAAATAGGAAAATAAGCATATTTTAATTTGAATTTTGTCTTTTTCATTTATAAATATGAAAATAATCATATTTTTATTTAGATTTTGACTTTCTCATTTAGAAACATGAAAATAAGCATATTTGTATTGAGATTTTGTATTTTTCATTTAGAAAATAAGCATATTCATTTATAAATATGAAAATAAGAATATATTTTTATATAGATTTTGCCTTTTTAAATTTAGAAATATGAGAATAAGCATATTTTTATTTAGATTTTGACTGTTTCATATAGAAATGTGAAAATAAGCGTATTTTCATTAAGAATTTGACTTTTTCATTGAGAAATATGAAAATAAGCATATTTTTTATTTAGGTTTTGTCTTTTTCACTTAGATTTTGACTATTTCCTTAAGAAATATGATAATTAGCATATTTTTAATTAGCGTTTGAGTTTTTGATTTAGAAATATGAAAATAAGCATATTTTTATTTAGATTTTGACTTTTTCCTTTTGAAATATGAAAATAAGCATATTTTCATTAAGATTTTTACTATTTCATTTAGAAATATGAAAATAAGCATATTTATTTAGATTTTGTGTTTTTCATTTAGAAATATGAAAATAAGCATATTTTTATTTAGATTTTGACTTTTTCAATAAGAAATATGAAATATGCATATTTTTATTTAGATTTTGTCTTTTTCATTTAGAAATATGAAAATAAGCATATTTTTATTTAGATTTTGACTTTTTCATTAGACATATGAAAATAAGCATATTTTTATTTAGATTTTGTCTTTTTCATTCAGAAATATGAAAATAAGCATATTTTTATTTAGATTTTGTCTTTTTCATATATAATATGAAAATAATCATTTTTTTATTTAGATTTTGTCTTTTTCATTTAGAAATATGAAAATAAGCATATTTTTCTTTAGATTTTGACTGTTACATTTAGAAATGTGAAAATAAGCGTATTTTCATTAAGATTTTGACTTTTTCAATTAGAAATATGAAAATAAGCATATTTTTGATTAGATTTTGTCTTTTTCACTTAGATTTGGATTTTTTCATTAAGAAATATAATAATTAGCATATTTTTAATTACATTTTGAGTTTTTGATTTAGAAACATGAAAATAAGCATATTTTTATTTAGATTTTGACTTTTTCATTTAGAAATATGAAAAGAAGCATATTTTCATTAAGATTTTTACTATTTCATTTAGAAATTTAAAAATAAGCATATTTTTGTTTAGATTTTGACTTCTTCATTTAGAATAATGAAAATAAGCATATTTTTATTTAGATTTTGACTTTTTCATTTAGAAATGTGAAAATAAGTGTAATTTCATAAAGATTTTGACTTTTTCATTTAGAAACATGAAAATATGCATATTTTTATTTAGATTTTCTCTTTTTCATTTAGAAATATGAAAATAAGCATATTTTTATTTTTATTTTGTCTTTTCATTCAGAAATATGAAAGTAAGCATATTTTTATTTAGATTTTCACTTTTTCATTTAGAAATATGACAATAAGCATATTTTAATTTAGATTTTGTCTTCTTCGTTTAGAAATATGAAAATAAGCATATTTTATTGAGATTTTGTCTTTTTCATTCAGAAATATGAAAATAAGCATATTTTTATTTAGATTTTCTCATTTTTCTTTTGAAATATGAAAATATGCATATTCTTATTTAGATTTTGACGTTCTCATTTACAAACATGAAAGTAAGCATTTTTTTATTTAGATTTTGACTTTTTCATTTAGAAAATAAGCATATTCATTTCTAAATATGAAAGTAAGCATATTTTTAATTAGATTTTGGCTTTTTCATTTAGAAATATGAAAATAAGCATATTTTTATTTAGATTTTGTTTTTTTCATTCATGAATATGAAAATAAGCATATTTTTATTTAGATTTTGTCTTTTTCATTTAGAAATATGAAAATTAAAATATTATCACTTAGATTTTGTCATATTTATTTTGAAATATGAAAGTAAGCATATTTTTATTTAGATTTTCACTTTTTCATTTAGAAATATGACAATAAGCATATTTTAATTTAGATTTTGTCTTCTTCGTTTAGAAATATGAAAATAAGCATATTTTATTGAGATTTTGTCTTTTTCATTCAGAAATATGAAAATAAGCATATTTTTATTTAGATTTTCTCATTTTTCTTTTGAAATATGAAAATATGCATATTCTTATTTAGATTTTGACGTTCTCATTTACAAACATGAAAGTAAGCATTTTTTTATTTAGATTTTGACTTTTTCATTTAGAAAATAAGCATATTCATTTCTAAATATGAAAGTAAGCATATTTTTAATTAGATTTTGGCTTTTTCATTTAGAAATATGAAAATAAGCATATTTTTATTTAGATTTTGTTTTTTTCATTCATGAATATGAAAATAAGCATATTTTTATTTAGATTTTGTCTTTTTCATTTAGAAATATGAAAATTAAAATATTATCACTTAGATTTTGTCATATTTATTTTGAAATGTGAAAATAAGCATATTTTAATTTTAGATTTTGACTTTTTCATTTAGAAATATAAAAATAAGCATATTTTATTTAGATTTTGTCTTTTTCATTAACAAATAGGAAAATAAGCATAATTTAATGTAGATTTTGGCTTTTTCGTTTATAAATATGAAAATAAGCATATTTTTATTTAGATTTTGACTTTCTCCTTTCGAGTCATGAAAATAAGCATATTTGTATTTAGATTATGATTTTTTATTTAGAAAATAAGCATATTCATTTATAAATATGAATATAAGCATATTTTTATATAGATTTTGCCTTTTTCATTTAGAATATGAGAATAAGCATATTTTTATTTAGATTTTGACTGTTTCATTTAGAAATGTGAAAATAAGCGAATTTTCATTCAGATTTTCACTTTTTTATTTAGAAATATGAAAATAAGCATATTTTGATTTAGATTTTGTCTTTTTCACTTAGATTTTGACTTTATCATTTAGAAATATGAAAATAAGCATATTTTTATTTATATTTTGACTTTTTCATTTAGAAATATGAAAATAATCATATTTCTATCTCGATTTTGTCTTCTTCATTTAGAAATATGAAAATAAGCATATTTTTATTTAGATTTTGTCTTTTTCATTTAGAAATATGAAAATAAGCATATTTTGATTTTGATTTTGATTTTTTCATTAGAAATATGAAAATAAGCATATTTTTATTTAGATTTTGATATTTCATTTAGAAAAATGAAAATAAGCATATTTTTATTTACATTTTTACTTTTTCATTTAGAAAATAAGGATATTCATTTATAAATATGAAAATACGCATATTTTTATTTAGATTTTGCCATTTTACTTAGAAATGTGAAAATAAGCAGATTTTTATTTAGATTTTGAATTTTTTTTAGAAATATGAAAATAACCGTATTCAATTAAGATTATGACTTTTTCATTTAGAAATATAAAAATTAGAATATTTTTATTTAGATATTGAGTTTTTCATTTAGAAATATGAAAGTAAGCATATTTTCATTTAGATTTTGACTTTTCATTTAGAAATATGAAAATAAGTATATTTTAATTTAGATTTTGTGTTTTTCATTTAAAAATGTGAAATAAAGCATATTTTTATTTAGATTTTGCCTTTTTCATTTAGAAATAAGAAAATAAGCATATTTTTATTTAGGTTTTGACTTTTTCATTTAGAAATATGAACATAAGCATATTTTTATTTAGGTTTTGTCTTTTTCATTTAGAAATATGAAAATAACCTTATTTTTATTTAGATTATGTCTTTTCATTTAGAAATATGAAAATAAGCATATTTATATTTAGATTTTGACTGTTTCATTTAATTATGTGAAAATAAGCGTATTTTCTTTAAGATATTGACTTTTTCATGTAGAAATATGAAAATAAGCATATTTTTATTGACATTATGTCTTTTTCATTTAGAAATATAAAGATAAGCATACTTTTATTTAGATTTTGTCTTTTTCATTTAGAAATATGAAAATAAGCATATTTTTATTTAGATTTTGTCATTTTTCTTTTGAAATGTGAAAATGGGCATATTTTTATTTAGATTTTGACTTTTTCATTTAGAAATCTGAAAATAAGCATATTTTTATTTAGATTTCGTCTTTTTCATTTAGAAATATGAAAATAACCATATTTTTATTTAGATTTTGACTTTTCCAGTAGAAATTAAGCATATTCATTTATAAACATGAAATTGAGCATATTTTTATTTAGATTTTGCTTTTTTTTTATAGAAATATGAAAATAAGCATATTTTTATTTAGATTTTGACTTTTTCATTTATAAATATGAAAATAAGCATATTTTTATTAGATTTTGACTCTTTCATGTAAAAAATAAGTATATTCTTTTATAAGTTTGAAAATAAGCATATTTTTATTTACGTTTTGTCTTCTTCATTTAGAAATATGAAAAAAGCATATTTTTATTTAGATTTTGACTATTTCGTTTAGAAATGTGAAAATAAGAATATTTTCATTAAGATTTTGACTTTTTCATTTAGAAATATGAAAATAAGCATATTTTTATTTAGATTTTGTCTTTTTCACATAGAAATGTGAAAATAAGCATATTTTTATTTAGATTTTTTCTTTTCATTTAGAAATATGAAAATACGCATGCTTTCATTTAGACTTTGAGTTTTTCATTTAGAAATATGAAAGTAATCATAATTTTATTTCGATTTTGAATTTTTTTTTAGAAATATGTAAAGAAGCGTATTAAATTAAGATTTTGACTTTTTCATTTAGAAATGTGAAAATAAGAATATTTTGATTTTGATTTCGACTTTTTCATATAGAAATATGAAAATAAGCATATTTTTATTTAGATTTTGTCTTTTTCATTTAGAAATATGAAAATACGCATATTTTTATTTAGATTTTGTCTTTTTCATTTAGAAATATGAAAATAAGCATATTTGTATTTAGATTTTGACGGTTTCATTTAAAAATGTGAAAATAAGCGTATTTTCATTAAGATTATGACTTTTTCATACATAAATATGAAATAAGCGTATTTTTATTTAGATTTTGTCTTTTTCACTTAGAAATATGAAAATAAGCATATTTTTATTTAGATTTTGTCTTTTTCATTTAGAAATATGAAAATAAGTATATTTTTATTTAGATTTTGTCTTTTTCATTTAGAAATATGAAAATAAGCATATTTTTATTTAGATTTTGACTTTTCAGTTTAGAAATCTGAAAATGAGCATATTTTTATTTAGATTTTGACTTTTTCATATAGAAATGTGAAAATAAGCATATTTTTATTTAGATTTTGTCTTTTTCATTTAGAAATATGAAAATAAGCATATTTTTATTTTTATTTTTATTTTTTCATAAGAAACATGAAAAGAAGCATATTTTTATTTAGATTTTGATGTTTCATTTAGAAAAATGAAAATAAGCATATTTTTATTTAGATTTTGACTTTCTCATTTACAAACATGAAAATAAGCATATTTTTATTTACATTTTTACTTTTTCATTTAGAAAATAAGGATATTCATTTAGAAATATGAAAATAAGAATATTTTTATTCAGATTTTGACTTTCTTATTTAGAAACAATAAAGTAAGCATATTTGTATTTAGATTTTGAACTTTTCATTTAGAAAATAAGCATATTCATTTATAAATAAATAACATATAAACATATTTTTATATAGATTTTGCATTTTCATCAGAAATATGAAAATAAGCATGTTTTTATTTATATTATGACTTTTTCAGTTAGAAATATAAAAATATAAAATAAGCAAATTTTCATTTAGATTTTTGCTATTTCATTTAGAAATGTGAAAATAAGCATATTTTTATTTAGATTTTGATTTTTTCATTTAGATATATGAAAATAAGCATATTTTTATTTAGATTTTGACTTTTTCATTTAGAAATATGAAAACATGTATATTTTTATTTAGATTTTGACATTTTCATTTAGAAATATGAAAATATGCATATTTTTATTTAGATTTTGTATTTTTCATTTAGAAATATGAAAATAAGCATATTTTATTTAGATTTTGACTTTTTCATTTAGAAATATGAAATTAAGGATATTTTTATTTAGATTTTGTTATTGTCATTTAGAAATATGAAAAGAAGCATATTTCTATTTAGATTTTGTGTTCTTCATTTAGAAATATGAAAATAAGCATATTTTTATTTAGATTTTGTCTTTTTCATTCATAAATATGAAAATAAGCATATTTTTTGTTAGATTTTGTCTTTTTCATTTAGAAATATGAAAATAATCATATTTTTATTTAGATTTTGTCTTTTTCATTTAGAAATATGAAAATAAGGATATTATTTTTTAGATTTTGTCATTATCATTTTGAAATATGAAAATAAGCATATTTTAAATTTAGATTTTGAATTTTTCATTTAGAAATATGAAAATAATCATATTTTTATTTATATTTTGTCTTTTTTTTTAGAAATATGAAAATGGGCATATTTTTATTAAATTTTGCCTTTTTCATTTAGAAATATGAAAATAAGCTTATCTTTATATAGATTTTGACATCTTCATTTAGAAATATGATAATAAGCATATTTTTATTTAGATTTTGTCTTCTTCATCTAGAAATAAGAAAATAACCATATTTTTATTTAGATTTCGTGTTTTTCATTTAGAAATATGAAAATAAGCATATTTTCATTTAGATTTTGTCATTTTTCATTTAGAAATATGAAAATAAGTATATTTTTATTTAGATTTTGACTTTTTCATTTAGAAATATGAAAATAAGCATATTTTTATTTAGATTTCGTCTTTTTCATTTAGAAATCTGAAAATAACCATGTTTTTCTTTAGATTTTGATTTTTCAAGTAGAAAATAAGCATATTCATTTAGAAATCTGAAAATAAGCATATTCTTATTTAGATTTCGACTTTTTCATTTAGAAATATGAAATAAGCATATTTTTATTTAGATTTTTTCATTTTCGTTTAGAAATATGAAAATAAGCATATTTTTATTTAGATTTTGTCATTTTCATTTAGAAATATGAAAATAAGCATATTTGTATTTAGATTTTGACTGTTTCATTTAAAAATATGAAAATAAGCGTATTTTCATTAAGATTTTGACTTTTTCATTCAGAAATATGAAATAAGCATATTTTTATTTAGATTTTGTTTTTTTTTCACTTACAAATATGTAAATAAGCATATTTTTATTTAGATTTTGTCTTTTTCATTTAGAAATATGAAAATAAGCATATTTTTATTTTTATTTTTACTTTTTCATTAGAAATATGAAAATAAGCATATTTTTATTTAGATTTTGATATTTCATTTAGAAAAATGAAAATAGGCATATTTTCCTTTAGATTTTGAATTTCTCATTTACAAAGACGAAAATAAGCATATTTTTATTTACATTTTTACTTTTTCATTTAGAAAATAAAGATATTCATTTATAAATATGAAAATAAGCGTATTTTTATTTAGATTTTGTCTTTTTCATTTAGAAATGTGAAAATAAGCATATTTTCATTTAGATTTTAACTTTTTCATTTAGAAATATGAAAATAAGCATATGAAGAGAAATGACAAAATCTATGTAAAAATATGCTTATTTTCGTATTTCTAAATGAAAAAGACAAAACCTAAATAAAAATATGCTTATTTTCATACTTATAAATGAAAAAGTCAAAATCTAAATAAAAACATGCTTATTTTCATATTTCTATATAAAAATAGGCAAAATCTAAATAAAAATATGCTTTTTTTCATATTTATAAATGAATATGCTCATTTTCTACATGAAAAAGACAAAATCTAAAGAAAAATAAGGTTATTTTCATATTTCTAAATGAAAAAGACGAAATCTAAATAAAAATATGCTTATATCCATATTTCTAAATGAAAAAGTCGAAATCTAAATAAAAATATGCTTATTTTCACATTTCAAAAGAGAAATGACAAAATCGATGTAAAAATATGCTTATTTTCATATTTCTAAATGAAAAAGACAAAATCTAAATAAAAATTTGCTTATTTTCATATTTCTAAATGAAGAAGACAAATTCGAAATAAAAATATGCTAATTTTCATATGACTAAATGAAAAAGTTAAAATCTAAATAAAAATATGCTTATTTTCATATTTCTAAATGAAAATGACAAAATCTAAATAAAAATATGCTTATTTTCATATTTATAAATGAATATCTTTATTTTCTAAATGAAAAAGTGAAAATGTAAATAAAAATATGTTTATTTTCATGTCTGTAAATGAGAAAGTCAAAATCTAAATAAAAATATGCTTATTTTCATTTTTCAAAATGAAATATCAAAATCTAAATAAAAATATGCGTATTTTCATATTTCTAATGAAAAAATCAAAATCAAAATCAAAATATGCTTATTTTCATATTTCTAAATGAAAAAGACAAAATCTAAATAAAAATATGCTTATTTTCATATTTCTAAGTGAAGAAGACAAAATCTAAATAAAAATATGCTTATTTCATATTTGTGAATGAATAAGTCAAAATTTTGTCTTTTTCATTTAGAAATATGAAAATATGCATATTTGTATTTAGATTTTGACGGTAAGTAAGCATATTTATATTTATATTTTGAATTTTTCATTTAGAAAATAAGCATATTCATTTATAAATATGACAATAAGCATATTTTTATATAGATTTTGACTTTTTCATTAGAAATATGAAAATATGCATATTTTTATTTAGATTAAGACTTTTTCTTTTAGACGCATGAAAATAAGCATAATTTTATTTAGAATTTGAAGTTTTCATTTAGAAATGTGAAAATCAGCGTATTTTCATTAAGATTTTGACTTTTTCATTTAGAAATATGAAAATAAGCATATTTTATTTAGATTTTGTTTTTTTCTTTTAGAAATATGAAAATAAGCATATTTTTATTTAGATTTGGTCTTTTTCATTTAGAAATATGTAATTAAGCATATTTTTATTTAGATTTTGTCATTTCTCTTTTGAATTGTGAAAATAGGCATATTTTTGTTTAGATTTTGAATTTTCATTAGAAATATGAAAGTAAGCATATTTTTATTTAGATTTCGTCTTTTTCATTTAGAAATATGAAAATAACCATATTTTTCTTTTAGATTTTGACTTTTTCAAATAGAAAATAAGCATATTCATTTCCATTTTCAGTTTCACATTTAGAAATATGAAAATAAGCATATTTTTCTTTAGATTTGGTCTTCTTCATTTAGAAATATGAAAAAGCATATTTTTATTTAGATTTGTACTGTTTCATTTAGAAATGTGAAAATAAGAATATTTTCATTAAGATTTTGACTTTTTCATTTAGAAATATGAAAATGAGCATATTTTTATTTAGATTTTGAATTTTTTATTTAGAAATGTGAAAGTAAGCATATTTTTATTTAGATTTTGTCTTTTCATTTAGAAATATGAAAATACGCATGCTTTCATTTCGACTTTGTGTTTTTCATTTAGAAATGTGAAAATAAACATATTTTTATTTAGATTTTGTTTTCTTTTTTAAAAATATGAAAAGAAGCGTATTAAATTAAGATTTTGCCTTTTTCATTTAGAAAAATGAAAATAAGCATATTTTTATTTAGATTTTGACTTGTTCGTTTAGAACTATGAAAATAAGCATATTTTTATTTAGATTTGGTCTTTCTCATTTAGAAATATGAAAATACGAACATTTTTGTTTAGATTTCGTCTTTTTCATTTAGAAATATGAAAATAAATATATTTTTATTTAGATTTCGACCTTTTCATTTAGAAATATGAAAATAAGCATATTTTTATTTAGATTTTGTCTTTTTCATTTAGAAATATGAAAATAAGCATATTTTTATTTAGATTTTGTCTTTTTCATCAGAAATATGAAAATAAGCATATTTTTATTTAGATTTTGTCTTTTTCATTTAGAAATATGAAAATAAGCATATTTTGATTTTGATTTTGATTTTTACATTAGAAATATGAAAATAAGCATATTTTTATTTAGATTTTGATATTTCATTTAGAAAAATGAAAATAAGCATATTTTTATTTAGATTTTGACTTTCTCATTTACAAACATAAAAATAAGCATATTTTTATTTACATTTTTGCTTTTTCATTTAGAAAATAAGGATATTCATTTACAAATATGAAAATAACCATATTTTTATTTAGATTTTGTCTTTTTTACTTAGAAATGTGAAAATAAGCATATTTTTATTTAGATTTTGAATTTTTTTTTAGAAATATGAAAATAAGCGTATTCAATTAAGATTTTGACTTTTTCATTTAGAAATATGAAAATAAGCATATTTTTTATTAGATTTTGTCTTTTTCATTTAGAAATATGAAAATAAGCATATTTTTATTTAGATTTTGACTTTTTCACTTAGAAATATGAAAATAGGCATATTTTTATTTATATTTTGTCTTTTTCATTTAGAAATATGAATATAAGCGTATTTTGATTTTGATTTTGATTTTTTCATTAGAAATATGAAAATAAGCATATTTTTATTTAGATTTTGATATTTCATTTAGAAAAATGAAAATAAGCATATTTTTATTAAATTTTGACTTTCTCATTTACAAACATGAAAATAAGCATATTTTTATTTACATTTTTACTTTTTCATTTAGAAAATAAGGATATTCATTTATAAATATGAAAATAAGCATATCTTTATTTAGATTTTGCCATTTTACTTAGAAATGTGAAAATAAGCAGATTTTTATTTAGATTTTGAATTTTTTTTAGAAATATGAAAATAAGCGTATTCAATTAAGATTTTGACTTTTTCATTTAGAAATATAAAAATTAGAATATTTTTATTTAGATATTGAGTTTTTCATTTAGAAATATGAAAGTAAGCATATTTTCATTTAGATTTTGATTTTTCATTAAGAAATATGAAAATAAGCATATTTTCATTAAGATTTTGACTTTTCATTTAGAAATATGAAAATAAGCATATTTTTATTTAGGTTTTGACTTTTTCATTTAGAAATATGAAAATAAGCATATTTTTATTTAGGTTTTGTCTTTTTCATTTAGAAATATGAAAATAAGCTTATTTTTATTTAGATTATGTCTTTTCATTTAGAAATATGAAAATAAGCATATTTGTATTTAGATTTTGACTGTTTCATTTAAAAATGTGAAAATAAGCTTATTTTCATTAAGATATTGACTTTTTCATGTAGAAATATGAAAATAAGCATATTTTTATTGAGATTATGTCTTTTTCATTTAGAAATATAAAGATAAGCATATTTTTATTTAGATTTTGTCTTTTTCATTTAGAAATATGAAAATAAGCATATTTTATTTAGATTTTGTTTTTTTCTTTTAGAAATATGAAAATAAGCATATTTTTATTTAGATTTGGTCTTTTTCATTTAGAAATATGTAATTAAGCATATTTTTATTTAGATTTTGTCATTTCTCTTTTGAATTGTGAAAATAGGCATATTTTTGTTTAGATTTTGAATTTTCATTAGAAATATGAAAGTAAGCATATTTTTATTTAGATTTCGTCTTTTTCATTTAGAAATATGAAAATAACCATATTTTTCTTTTAGATTTTGACTTTTTCAAATAGAAAATAAGCATATTCATTTCCATTTTCAGTTTCACATTTAGAAATATGAAAATAAGCATATTTTTCTTTAGATTTGGTCTTCTTCATTTAGAAATATGAAAAAGCATATTTTTATTTAGATTTGTACTGTTTCATTTAGAAATGTGAAAATAAGAATATTTTCATTAAGATTTTGACTTTTTCATTTAGAAATATGAAAATGAGCATATTTTTATTTAGATTTTGAATTTTTTATTTAGAAATGTGAAAGTAAGCATATTTTTATTTAGATTTTGTCTTTTCATTTAGAAATATGAAAATACGCATGCTTTCATTTCGACTTTGTGTTTTTCATTTAGAAATGTGAAAATAAACATATTTTTATTTAGATTTTGTTTTCTTTTTTAAAAATATGAAAAGAAGCGTATTAAATTAAGATTTTGCCTTTTTCATTTAGAAAAATGAAAATAAGCATATTTTTATTTAGATTTTGACTTGTTCGTTTAGAACTATGAAAATAAGCATATTTTTATTTAGATTTGGTCTTTCTCATTTAGAAATATGAAAATACGAACATTTTTGTTTAGATTTCGTCTTTTTCATTTAGAAATATGAAAATAAATATATTTTTATTTAGATTTCGACCTTTTCATTTAGAAATATGAAAATAAGCATATTTTTATTTAGATTTTGTCTTTTTCATTTAGAAATATGAAAATAAGCATATTTTTATTTAGATTTTGTCTTTTTCATCAGAAATATGAAAATAAGCATATTTTTATTTAGATTTTGTCTTTTTCATTTAGAAATATGAAAATAAGCATATTTTGATTTTGATTTTGATTTTTACATTAGAAATATGAAAATAAGCATATTTTTATTTAGATTTTGATATTTCATTTAGAAAAATGAAAATAAGCATATTTTTATTTAGATTTTGACTTTCTCATTTACAAACATAAAAATAAGCATATTTTTATTTACATTTTTGCTTTTTCATTTAGAAAATAAGGATATTCATTTACAAATATGAAAATAACCATATTTTTATTTAGATTTTGTCTTTTTTACTTAGAAATGTGAAAATAAGCATATTTTTATTTAGATTTTGAATTTTTTTTTAGAAATATGAAAATAAGCGTATTCAATTAAGATTTTGACTTTTTCATTTAGAAATATGAAAATAAGCATATTTTTTATTAGATTTTGTCTTTTTCATTTAGAAATATGAAAATAAGCATATTTTTATTTAGATTTTGACTTTTTCACTTAGAAATATGAAAATAGGCATATTTTTATTTATATTTTGTCTTTTTCATTTAGAAATATGAATATAAGCGTATTTTGATTTTGATTTTGATTTTTTCATTAGAAATATGAAAATAAGCATATTTTTATTTAGATTTTGATATTTCATTTAGAAAAATGAAAATAAGCATATTTTTATTAAATTTTGACTTTCTCATTTACAAACATGAAAATAAGCATATTTTTATTTACATTTTTACTTTTTCATTTAGAAAATAAGGATATTCATTTATAAATATGAAAATAAGCATATCTTTATTTAGATTTTGCCATTTTACTTAGAAATGTGAAAATAAGCAGATTTTTATTTAGATTTTGAATTTTTTTTAGAAATATGAAAATAAGCGTATTCAATTAAGATTTTGACTTTTTCATTTAGAAATATAAAAATTAGAATATTTTTATTTAGATATTGAGTTTTTCATTTAGAAATATGAAAGTAAGCATATTTTCATTTAGATTTTGATTTTTCATTAAGAAATATGAAAATAAGCATATTTTCATTAAGATTTTGACTTTTCATTTAGAAATATGAAAATAAGCATATTTTTATTTAGGTTTTGACTTTTTCATTTAGAAATATGAAAATAAGCATATTTTTATTTAGGTTTTGTCTTTTTCATTTAGAAATATGAAAATAAGCTTATTTTTATTTAGATTATGTCTTTTCATTTAGAAATATGAAAATAAGCATATTTGTATTTAGATTTTGACTGTTTCATTTAAAAATGTGAAAATAAGCTTATTTTCATTAAGATATTGACTTTTTCATGTAGAAATATGAAAATAAGCATATTTTTATTGAGATTATGTCTTTTTCATTTAGAAATATAAAGATAAGCATATTTTTATTTAGATTTTGTCTTTTTCATTTAGAAATATGAAAATAAGCATATTTTTATTTAGATTTTGTCATTTTTCTTTTGCAATGTGAAAATGGACATATTTTTATTTAGATTTTGACATTTTCATTTAGAAATCTGAAAATAAGCATATTTTTATTTAGATTTCGTCTTTTTCATTTAGAAATATGAAAATAAACATATTTTTGATTAGATTTTGACTCTTTCATGTAAGCATATTCATTTATACATATGAAAATGAGCATATTTTTCTTTAGATTTTGCTTTTTTTTTATAGAAATATGAAAATAAGCATATTTTTATTGAGATTTTGACTTTTTCATTTATAAATATGAAAATAAACATATTTTTGATTAGATTTTGACTCTTTCATGTAAAAAATAAGTATATTCTTTTATAAGTTTGAAAATAAGCATATTTTTATTTACGTTTTGTCTTCTTCATTTAGAAATATGAAAAAAGCATATTTTTATTTAGATTTTGACTATTTCGTTTAGAAATATGAAAATATGCATATTTGTATTTAGATTTTGACGGTAAGTAAGCATATTTATATTTATATTTTGAATTTTTCATTTAGAAAATAAGCATATTCATTTATAAATATGACAATAAGCATATTTTTATATAGATTTTGACTTTTTCATTAGAAATATGAAAATATGCATATTTTTATTTAGATTAAGACTTTTTCTTTTAGACGCATGAAAATAAGCATAATTTTATTTAGAATTTGAAGTTTTCATTTAGAAATGTGAAAATCAGCGTATTTTCATTAAGATTTTGACTTTTTCATTTAGAAATATGAAAATAAGCATATTTTATTTAGATTTTGTTTTTTTCTTTTAGAAATATGAAAATAAGCATATTTTTATTTAGATTTGGTCTTTTTCATTTAGAAATATGTAATTAAGCATATTTTTATTTAGATTTTGTCATTTCTCTTTTGAATTGTGAAAATAGGCATATTTTTGTTTAGATTTTGAATTTTCATTAGAAATATGAAAGTAAGCATATTTTTATTTAGATTTCGTCTTTTTCATTTAGAAATATGAAAATAACCATATTTTTCTTTTAGATTTTGACTTTTTCAAATAGAAAATAAGCATATTCATTTCCATTTTCAGTTTCACATTTAGAAATATGAAAATAAGCATATTTTTCTTTAGATTTGGTCTTCTTCATTTAGAAATATGAAAAAGCATATTTTTATTTAGATTTGTACTGTTTCATTTAGAAATGTGAAAATAAGAATATTTTCATTAAGATTTTGACTTTTTCATTTAGAAATATGAAAATGAGCATATTTTTATTTAGATTTTGAATTTTTTATTTAGAAATGTGAAAGTAAGCATATTTTTATTTAGATTTTGTCTTTTCATTTAGAAATATGAAAATACGCATGCTTTCATTTCGACTTTGTGTTTTTCATTTAGAAATGTGAAAATAAACATATTTTTATTTAGATTTTGTTTTCTTTTTTAAAAATATGAAAAGAAGCGTATTAAATTAAGATTTTGCCTTTTTCATTTAGAAAAATGAAAATAAGCATATTTTTATTTAGATTTTGACTTGTTCGTTTAGAACTATGAAAATAAGCATATTTTTATTTAGATTTGGTCTTTCTCATTTAGAAATATGAAAATACGAACATTTTTGTTTAGATTTCGTCTTTTTCATTTAGAAATATGAAAATAAATATATTTTTATTTAGATTTCGACCTTTTCATTTAGAAATATGAAAATAAGCATATTTTTATTTAGATTTTGTCTTTTTCATTTAGAAATATGAAAATAAGCATATTTTTATTTAGATTTTGTCTTTTTCATCAGAAATATGAAAATAAGCATATTTTTATTTAGATTTTGTCTTTTTCATTTAGAAATATGAAAATAAGCATATTTTGATTTTGATTTTGATTTTTACATTAGAAATATGAAAATAAGCATATTTTTATTTAGATTTTGATATTTCATTTAGAAAAATGAAAATAAGCATATTTTTATTTAGATTTTGACTTTCTCATTTACAAACATAAAAATAAGCATATTTTTATTTACATTTTTGCTTTTTCATTTAGAAAATAAGGATATTCATTTACAAATATGAAAATAACCATATTTTTATTTAGATTTTGTCTTTTTTACTTAGAAATGTGAAAATAAGCATATTTTTATTTAGATTTTGAATTTTTTTTTAGAAATATGAAAATAAGCGTATTCAATTAAGATTTTGACTTTTTCATTTAGAAATATGAAAATAAGCATATTTTTTATTAGATTTTGTCTTTTTCATTTAGAAATATGAAAATAAGCATATTTTTATTTAGATTTTGACTTTTTCACTTAGAAATATGAAAATAGGCATATTTTTATTTATATTTTGTCTTTTTCATTTAGAAATATGAATATAAGCGTATTTTGATTTTGATTTTGATTTTTTCATTAGAAATATGAAAATAAGCATATTTTTATTTAGATTTTGATATTTCATTTAGAAAAATGAAAATAAGCATATTTTTATTAAATTTTGACTTTCTCATTTACAAACATGAAAATAAGCATATTTTTATTTACATTTTTACTTTTTCATTTAGAAAATAAGGATATTCATTTATAAATATGAAAATAAGCATATCTTTATTTAGATTTTGCCATTTTACTTAGAAATGTGAAAATAAGCAGATTTTTATTTAGATTTTGAATTTTTTTTAGAAATATGAAAATAAGCGTATTCAATTAAGATTTTGACTTTTTCATTTAGAAATATAAAAATTAGAATATTTTTATTTAGATATTGAGTTTTTCATTTAGAAATATGAAAGTAAGCATATTTTCATTTAGATTTTGATTTTTCATTAAGAAATATGAAAATAAGCATATTTTCATTAAGATTTTGACTTTTCATTTAGAAATATGAAAATAAGTATATTTTAATTTAGATTTTGTGTTTTTCATTTAAAAATGTGAAATAAAGCATATTTTTATTTAGATTTTGCCTTTTTCATTTAGAAATATGAAAATAAGCATATTTTTATTTAGGTTTTGACTTTTTCATTTAGAAATATGAAAATAAGCATATTTTTATTTAGGTTTTGTCTTTTTCATTTAGAAATATGAAAATAAGCTTATTTTTATTTAGATTATGTCTTTTCATTTAGAAATATGAAAATAAGCATATTTGTATTTAGATTTTGACTGTTTCATTTAAAAATGTGAAAATAAGCGTATTTTCATTAAGATATTGACTTTTTCATGTAGAAATATGAAAATAAGCATATTTTTATTGAGATTATGTCTTTTTCATTTAGAAATATAAAGATAAGCATATTTTTATTTAGATTTTGTCTTTTTCATTTAGAAATATGAAAATAAGCATATTTTTATTTAGATTTTGTCATTTTTCTTTTGCAATGTGAAAATGGACATATTTTTATTTAGATTTTGACATTTTCATTTAGAAATCTGAAAATAAGCATATTTTTATTTAGATTTCGTCTTTTTCATTTAGAAATATGAAAATAAACATATTTTTGATTAGATTTTGACTCTTTCATGTAAGCATATTCATTTATACATATGAAAATGAGCATATTTTTATTTAGATTTTGCTTTTTTTTTATAGAAATATGAAAATAAGCATATTTTTATTGAGATTTTGACTTTTTCATTTATAAATATGAAAATAAACATATTTTTGATTAGATTTTGACTCTTTCATGTAAAAAATAAGTATATTCTTTTATAAGTTTGAAAATAAGCATATTTTTATTTACGTTTTGTCTTCTTCATTTAGAAATATGAAAAAAGCATATTTTTATTTAGATTTTGACTATTTCGTTTAGAAATGTGAAAATAAGAATATTTTCATTAAGATTTTGACTTTTTCATTTAGAAATATGAAAATAAGCATATTTTTATTTAGATTTTGTCTTTTTCACATAGAAATGTGAAAATAAGCATATTTTTATTTAGATTTTTCTTTTCATTTAGAAATATGAAAATGCGCATGCTTTCATTTAGACTTTGAGTTTTTCATTTAGAAATATGAAAGTAATCATAATTTTATTTCGATTTTGAATTTTTTTTTAGAAATATGTAAAGAAGCGTATTAAATTAAGATTTTGACTTTTTCATTTAGAAATGTGAAAATAAGAATATTTTTAATTAGATTTCGACTTTTTCATATAGAAATATGAAAATAAGCATATTTTAATTTAGATTTTGTGTTTTTCATTTAAAAATGTGAAATAAAGCATATTTTTATTTAGATTTTGCCTTTTTCATTTAGAAATATGAAAATAAGCATATTTTTATTTAGGTTTTGCCTTTTTCATTTAGAAATATGAAAATAAGCTTATTTTTATTTAGATTATGTCTTTTCATTTAGAAATATGAAAATAAGCATATTTGTATTTAGATTTTGACTGTTTCATTTAAAAATGTGAAAATAAGCGTATTTTCATTAAGATATTGACTTTTTCATGTAGAAATATGAAAATAAGCATATTTTTATTGACATTATGTCTTTTTCATTTAGAAATATAAAGATAAGCATATTTTTATTTAGATTTTGTCTTTTTCAATTTGAAATATGAAAATAAGCATATTTTTATTTAGATTTTGTCATTTTTCTTTTGAAATGTGAAAATGGGCATATTTTTATTTAGATTTTGACTTTTTCATTTAGAAATCTGAAAATAAGCATATTTTTAATTAGATTTCGTCTTTTTCATTTAGAGATATGAAAATAACCATATTTTTATTTAGATTTTGACTTTTCCAGTAGAAAATAAGCATATTCATTTATAAATATGAAAATGAGCATATTTTTATTTAGATTTTGCTTTTTTTTTATAGAAATATGAAAATAAGCATATTTTTATTTAGATTTTGACTTTTTCATTTATAAATATGAAAATAAGCATATTTTTGATTAGATTTTGACTCTTTCATGTAAAAAAAAAGTATATTCTTTTATAAATTTGAAAATAAGCATATTTTTATTTACGTTTTGTCTTCTTCATTTAGAAATATGAAAAAAGCATATTTTTATTTAGATTTTGACTATTTCGTTTAGAAATGTGAAAATAAGAATATTTTCATTAAGATTTTGACTTTTTCATTTAGAAATATGAAAATAAGCATATTTTTATTTAGATTTTGTCTTTTTCACATAGAAATGTGAAAATGAGCATATTTTTATTTAGATTTTTTCTTTTCATTTAGATATATGAAAATACGCATGCTTTCATTTAGACTTTGAGTTTTTCATTTAGAAATATGAAAATAATCATAATTTTATTTCGATTTTGAATTTTTTTTTAGAAATATGTAAAGAAGCGTATTAAATTAAGATTTTGACTTTTTCATTTAGAAATGTGAAAATAAGCATATTTTTATTTAGATTTTGACTTTCTCATTTACAAACATGAAAATAAGCATATTTTTAATTACATTTTTACTGTCTCATTTAGAAAATAAGGATATTCGTTTATTAAAATGAAAATAAGCATATTTTTATTTAGATTTTGTCTTTTTCATTTAGAAATATGAAAATAACCATATTTTTCTTTAGATTTTGACATTTTCAAGTAGAAAATAAGCATATTCATTTATAAATATGAAAATAAGCATATTTTTATTTAGATTTTGACTTTTTTTATATAGAAATGTGAAAATAAGAATATTTTAATTAAGATTTTGACTTTTTCATTTAGAAATATGAAAATAAGCATATTTTTATTTGGATTTTGTCTTTTTCACTTAGAAATATGAAAATAAGCATATTTTTATTTAGATTTTGTCTTTTTCATTTAGAAATATGAAAATAAGCATATTTGTATTTAGATTTTTACGGTTTCATTTAAAAATGTGAAAATAAGCGTATTTTCATTAAGATTATGACTTTTTAATTCATAAATATGAAATAAGCGTATTTTTATTTAGATTTTGTCTTTTTCACTTAGAAATATGAAAATAAGCATATTTTTATTTAGATTTTGTCTTTTTCATTTAGAAATATGAAAATAAGCATATTTTTGTTTTTATTTTTATTTTTTCATAAGAAATATGAAAATAAGCATATTTTTATTTAGATTTTGACTTTCTCATTTACAAACATGAAAATAAGCATATTTTTATTTACATTTTTACTGTCTCATTTAGAAAATAAGGATATTCGTTTATTAAAATGAAAATAAGCATATTTTTATTTAGATTTTGTCTTTTTCATTTAGAAATATGAAAATAACCATATTTTTCTTTAGATTTTGACATTTTCAAGTAGAAAATAAGCATATTCATTTATAAATATGAAAATAAGCATATTTTTATTTAGATTTTGCCATTTTTTATATAGAAATGTGAAAATAAGAATATTTTCATAAAGATTTTGACTTTTTCATTTAGAAATATGAAAATAAGCATATTTTTATTTGGATTTTGTCTTTTTTCACTTAGAAATATGAAAATATGCATATTTTTATTTAGATTTTGTCTTTTTCATTTAGAAATATGAAAATAAGCATATTTTTATTTAGATTTTGACTTTTTAACTTAGAAATCTGAAAATAAGCATATTTTTATTTAGATTTCGACTTTTTCATATAGAAATATGAAATTAATCATATTTTTATTTAGATTTTGTCTGTTTCATTCATAAATATGAAATAAGCGTATTTTTATTTAGATTTTGTCTTTTTCACTTAGAAATATGAAAATAAGCATATTTTTATTTAGATTTTGTCTTTTTCATTTAGAAATATGAAAATAAGCATATTTTTGTTTTTATTTTTATTTTTTCATAAGAAATATGAAAATAAGCATATTTTTATTTAGATTTTGACTTTCTCATTTACAAACATGAAAATAAGCATATTTTTATTTACATTTTTACTGTTTCATTTAGAAAATAAGGATATTCGTTTATTAAAATGAAAATAAGCATATTTTTATTCAGATTTTGTCTTTTTCATTTAGAAATATGAAAATAACCATATTTTTCTTTAGATTTTGACATTTTCAAGTAGAAAATAACCATATTCATTTATAAATATGAAAATAAGCATATTTTTATTTAGATTTTGCCATTTTTTATATAGAAATGTGAAAATAAGAATATTTTCATTAAGATTTTGACTTTTTCATTTAGAAATATGAAAATAAGCATATTTTTATTTGGATTTTGTCTTTTTCACTTAGAAATATGAAAATATGCATATTTTTATTTAGATTTTGTCTTTTTCATTTAGAAATATGAAAATAAGCATATTTTTATTTAGATTTTGACTTTTTAACTTAGAAATCTGAAAATAAGGATATTTTTATTTAGATTTCGACTTTTTCATATAGACATATGAAATTAATCATATTTTTATTTAGATTTTGTCTGTTTCATTCATAAATATGAAATAAGCGTATTTTTATTTAGATTTTGTCTTTTTCACTTAGAAATATGAAAATAAGCATATTTTTATTTAGATTTTGTCTTTTTCATTTAGAAATATGAAAATAAGCATATTTTTGTTTTTATTTTTATTTTTTCATAAGAAATATGAAAATAAGCATATTTTTATTTAGATTTTGACTTTCTCATTTACAAACATGAAAATAAGCATATTTTTATTTACATTTTTACTGTTTCATTTAGAAAATAAGGATATTCGTTTATTAAAATGAAAATAAGCATATTTTTATTTAGATTTTGTCTTTTTCATTTAGAAATATGAAAATAACCATATTTTTCTTTAGATTTTGACATTTTCAAGTAGAAAATAACCATATTCATTTATAAATATGAGAATAAGCATATTTTTATTTAGATTTTGCCTTTTTTTATATAGAAATGTGAAAATAAGAATATTTTCATTAAGATTTTGACTTTTTCATTTAGAAATATGAAAATAAGCATATTTTTATTTGGATTTTGTCTTTTTCACTTAGAAATATGAAAATAAGCATATTTTTATTTAGATTTTGTCTTTTTCATTTAGAAATATGAAAATAAGCATATTTTTATTTAGATTTTGACTTTTTAACTTAGAAATCTGAAAATAAGCATATTTTTTATTTAGATTTCGACTTTTTCATATAGAAATATGAAAATAAGCATATTTTTATTTAGATTTTGTCTTTTTCATTCAGAAATATGAATATAAGCATATTTTTATTTAGATTTTTTCTTTTTCATTTAGAAGTATGAAAAAAAGCATATTTGTATTTAGATTTTGACGGTTACATTTAAAAATGTGAAAATAACCGTATTTTCATTTAGATTATGACTTTTTCATTCAGAAATATGAAATAAGCTATTTTTATTTAGATTTTGTCTTTTTCACTTAGAAATATGAAAATACGCATATTTTTATTTAGATTTTGTCTTTTTCATTTAGAAATATGAAAATAAGCATATTTTTATTTTTATTTTTATTTTTTCATAAGAAATATGAAAAGAAGCATATTTTTATTTAGATTTTGATATTTCATTTACAAAAATGAAAATAAGCATATTTTTATTTAGATTTTGATTTTCTCATTTACAAACATGAAAATAAGCATATTTTTATTCACATTTTGACTTTTTCAATTAGAAAATAAGCATATTCATATATAAATATGAAAATAAGCATATTTTTAATTAGATATTGCCTTTTTCATATAGAAATATGAAAATAAGCATATTTTTATTTAGATTTTGTCTTTTTTATATATAAATATGAAAATAAGTATATTTTTAATTAGATTTAGCCTTTTTTATATAGAAATATGAAAATAAGCATATTTTTATTTAGATTGTGTCTTCTTCATTTAGAAATGTAAAAAGCATATTTTGAGATTTTCATTTAGAATTATGAAAATAAGCCTATTTTTATTTAAATTCTGTTTTTTTCACTTAGAAATATGAAAATAAGCATGCTTTCATTTAGACTTTGAATTTTTCATTTAGAAATATGAAAATAAGCATATTTTATTTAGATTTTGAATTTTTTTTTTAGAAATATGAAAATAAGCGTATTAAATTGAGATTTTGACTTTTTGCATTTAGAAATGTGAAAATTAGCATATTTTTGTTTAGATTTTGATTTTTTCATTTAGAAATATGAAAATAAGCATATTTTTAATTTGATTTTGACTTTTTCATTTAGAAATATGAATATAAGCATATTTTCATTAAGATTTTGACTTTTTCATTTAGAAATATGAAAATAAGCATATTTTTTATTTAGATTTTGTCTTTTTCACTTAGAAATATGAAAATAAGCATATTTTTATTTAGATTTTGTCTGTTTCATTAAGAAATATGAAAATAAGCATATTTTTAATTAGATTTTGACTTTTTCATTTAGAAATATGAAAATAAGCATATTTTCATTAAGATTTTGACTTTTTAATTTAGAAATATGAAAATGAGCATATTTTTATTTAGATTTTGTCTTTTCATTTAGATATATGAAAATACGCATGCTTTTATTTTGACTGAGTTTTTTATTTAGAAATATGAAAATATGCATATTTTTATTTAGATTTTGAATTTTTTTTTTTTTAAATATGAAAATAAGCGTAGTACATTAAGATTTCGACTTTTTCCTTTAGAAATATGAAAATTAGCATATTTTTATATAGATCTTGTGTTTTTCATTTAGAAATATGAAAATAAACATGTTTTCATGGAGATTTGGACTTTTTTATTTAGACATATGTAAATAAGCATATTTTCATTAAGATTTTGACTTTTTCATTTAGAAATATGAAAATAAGCATATTTTCATTAAGATTTTGACTTTTTGATTTAGAAATATGAAAATAAGCATATTTTTATTTAGATTTTGACTTTTTCAGTTAGAAATATGAAAATTAGCATCTTTTTATTTAGATTTTGTCATTTTTCTTTTGAAGCTTATTTTTATTTAGATTTTGAATTTTTCATTAGAAATCTGAAAATAAGCATATTTTATTTAGATTTTGTCATTTTCATTTAGAAATATGAAAATAAGCATATTTTTATTTACATTTTGACTTTTTCATTAGAAATATTAAAATTAACATTTTTATATTTACATTTTTACTTTTTCACTTAGAAATATGAAAATAAGCATATTTTGATCCAGATTTTGAATTTTTCATTAAGAAATATGAAAATAAGCATATTTTTCGTTTAGATTTGAATTTTTCTTTAGAAATATGAAAATAAAAATAGTTTTATTTAGATTTTGACATTTTCATTTCGAAAAATGAGAATAAACATATTTTTATTTAGATTTTGAATTTCTCATTTAGAAACATGAAAGTATGCATATTTTTATTTAGATTTTGAGTTTTTCATTCAGAACATAAGCATATTCATTTATAAATATGAAAATAAGCATATCTTTTATTTAGATTATGCAGTTTTCATTTTAAAATATGAAAATAAGCATATTTTCATTTAGATTTTGACTTTTTCATTTAGAAATATGAAAATAAGCATATTTTTTATTTAGATTTTGTCTTTTTCACTTAGAAATATGAAAATAAGCATATTTTTATTTAGATTTTGTCTGTTTCATTAAGAAATATGAAAATAAGCATATTTTTATTTAGATTTTGACTTTTTCATTTAGAAATATGAAAATAAGCATATTTTCATTAAGATTTTGACTTTTTAATTTAGAAATATGAAAATGAGCATATTTTTATTTAGATTTTGTCTTTTCATTTAGATATATGAAAATACGCATGCTTTTATTTTGACTGAGTTTTTTATTTAGAAATATGAAAATATGCATATTTTTATTTAGATTTTGAATTTTTTTTTTTTAAATATGAAAATAAGCGTAGTACATTAAGATTTCGACTTTTTCCTTTAGAAATATGAAAATTAGCATATTTTTATATAGATCTTGTGTTTTTCATTTAGAAATATGAAAATAAACATGTTTTCATGGAGATTTGGACTTTTTTATTTAGACATATGTAAATAAGCATATTTTCATTAAGATTTTGACTTTTTCATTTAGAAATATGAAAATAAGCATATTTTCATTAAGATTTTGACTTTTTCATTTAGAAATACGAAAATAAGCATATTTTTATTTAGATTTTGACTTTTTCAGTTAGAAATATGAAAATTAGCATCTTTTTATTTAGATTTTGTCATTTTTCTTTTGAAGCTTATTTTTATTTAGATTTTGAATTTTTCATTAGAAATCTGAAAATAAGCATATTTTATTTAGATTTTGTCATTTTCATTTAGAAATATGAAAATAAGCATATTTTTATTTACATTTTGACTTTTTCATTAGAAATATTAAAATTAACATTTTTATATTTACATTTTTACTTTTTCACTTAGAAATATGAAAATAAGCATATTTTGATCCAGATTTTGAATTTTTCATTAAGAAATATGAAAATAAGCATATTTTTCGTTTAGATTTGAATTTTTCTTTAGAAATATGAAAATAAAAATAGTTTTATTTAGATTTTGACATTTTCATTTCGAAAAATGAGAATAAACATATTTTTATTTAGATTTTGAATTTCTCATTTAGAAACATGAAAGTATGCATATTTTTATTTAGATTTTGAGTTTTTCATTCAGAACATAAGCATATTCATTTATAAATATGAAAATAAGCATATCTTTTATTTAGATTATGCAGTTTTCATTTTAAAATATGAAAATAAGCATATTTTCATTTAGATTTTGACTTTTTCATTTAGAAATATGAAAATAAGCATATTTTTTATTTAGATTTTGTCTTTTTCACTTAGAAATATGAAAATAAGCATATTTTTATTTAGATTTTGTCTGTTTCATTAAGAAATATGAAAATAAGCATATTTTTATTTAGATTTTGACTTTTTCATTTAGAAATATGAAAATAAGCATATTTTCATTAAGATTTTGACTTTTTAATTTAGAAATATGAAAATGAGCATATTTTTATTTAGATTTTGTCTTTTCATTTAGATATATGAAAATACGCATGCTTTTATTTTGACTGAGTTTTTTATTTAGAAATATGAAAATATGCATATTTTTATTTAGATTTTGAATTTTTTTTTTAAATATGAAAATAAGCGTAGTACATTAAGATTTCGACTTTTTCCTTTAGAAATATGAAAATTAGCATATTTTTATATAGATCTTGTGTTTTTCATTTAGAAATATGAAAATAAACATGTTTTCATGGAGATTTGGACTTTTTTATTTAGACATATGTAAATAAGCATATTTTCATTAAGATTTTGACTTTTTCATTTAGAAATATGAAAATAAGCATATTTTCATTAAGATTTTGACTTTTTCATTTAGAAATACGAAAATAAGCATATTTTTATTTAGATTTTGACTTTTTCAGTTAGAAATATGAAAATTAGCATCTTTTTATTTAGATTTTGTCATTTTTCTTTTGAAGCTTATTTTTATTTAGATTTTGAATTTTTCATTAGAAATCTGAAAATAAGCATATTTTATTTAGATTTTGTCATTTTCATTTAGAAATATGAAAATAAGCATATTTTTATTTACATTTTGACTTTTTCATTAGAAATATTAAAATTAACATTTTTATATTTACATTTTTACTTTTTCACTTAGAAATATGAAAATAAGCATATTTTGATCCAGATTTTGAATTTTTCATTAAGAAATATGAAAATAAGCATATTTTTCGTTTAGATTTGAATTTTTCTTTAGAAATATGAAAATAAAAATAGTTTTATTTAGATTTTGACATTTTCATTTCGAAAAATGAGAATAAACATATTTTTATTTAGATTTTGAATTTCTCATTTAGAAACATGAAAGTATGCATATTTTTATTTAGATTTTGAGTTTTTCATTCAGAACATAAGCATATTCATTTATAAATATGAAAATAAGCATATCTTTTATTTAGATTATGCAGTTTTCATTTTAAAATATGAAAATAAGCATATTTTCATTTAGATTTTGACTTTTTCATTTAGAAATATGAAAATAAGCATATTTTCATTTAGATTTTAACTTTTTCATTTAGAAATATGAAAATAAGCATATTTTTATTCAGATTTCAACTTTTTCATTTGAAAAATAAGCATATTCATTTATAAATATGAAAATAAGCATATTGTTAATTAGAGTTTGCCTTTGTCATTTAGAAATATGAAAGTAAGCATATTTTTATTTAGATTTTGATGTTTTCATTCAGAAATATGAAAATAAGCATATTTTTATTTAGATTTTGTTTTCTCATTTAGAAACATGAAAATAAGCACATTTGTATTTAGATTTTAAATTTTTCATTTATAAAATAAGCATATTCATCTATGAATATGAAAATAAGCATATTTTTATATGGATTTTGACTTTTTCATTTAGAAATATGAAAATAAGCATATTTTTATTTAGATTTTGTCTGTTTCATTAAGAAATATGAAAATAAGCATATTTTTACTTAGATTTTGACTTTTTGATTTAGAAATATGAAAATAAGCATATTTTTATTTAGATTTTGTCTTTTTTAATTAGAAATGTGAAAATATGCATATTTTTATTTAGATTTTGACTTTTCATTTATATATATGAAAATACGCATATTTTTTCATTTAGAAATATGAAAATATGCATATTTTTATTTAGATTTTGAATTTTTTTTAAATATGAAAATAAGCGTAGTACATTAAGATTTCGACTTTTTCCTTTAGAAATATGAAAATTAGCATATTTTTATATAGATCTTGTGTTTTTCATTTAGAAATATGAAAATAAACTTATTTTCATGGAGATTTTGACTTTTTTATTTAGACATATGTAAATAAGCATATTTTCATTAAGATTTTGAATTTTTCATTTAGAAATATGAAAATAAGCATATTTTTATTTAGATTTTGACTTTTTCAGTTAGAAATATGAAAATAAGCATCTTTTGATTTAGATTTTGTCATTTTTCTTTTGAAGCTGATTTTTATTTAGATTTTGCCTTTTTCATTAGAAATATGAAAGTAAGCATATTTTTATTTAGATTTTTACTTTTTCATTTAGAAATATGAAAATAAGCATATTTTTATTTAGATTTTGACATTTCATTTAGAAATATGAAAATAAACGTATTTTATTTAGATTTTGTCATTTTCATTTAGAAATATGAAAATAAGCATATTTTTATTTAGATTTTGACTTTTTCATTAGAAATATTAAAATTAACATTTTTATATTTACATTTTGACTTTTTCACTTAGAAATATGAAAAATAAGCATATTTTGATCCAGATTTTGAATTTTTCATTAAGAAATATAAAAATAAGCATATTTTTCATTTAGATTTGACTTTTTCTTTAGAAATATGAAAATAAAAATAGTTTTATTTAGATTTTGACTTTCTCATTTAGAAACATGAAAATATGCATATTTTTATTTAGATTTTGAGTTTTTCATTCAGAACATAAGCATATTCATTTATAAATATGAAAATAAGCATATCTTTTATTTAGATTATGCAGTTTTCATTTTAAAATATGAAAATAAGCATATTTTCATTTAGATTTTGACTTTTTCATTTAGAAATATGAAAATAAGCATATTTTCATTTAGATTTTGACTTTTTCATTTAGAAATATGAAAATAAGCATATTTTTATTCAGATTTCGACTTTTTCATTTGAAAAATAAGTATATTCATTTATAAATATGAAAATAAGCATATTGTTAATTAGAGTTTGCCTTTGTCATTTAGAAATATGAAAGTAAGCATATTTTTATTTAGATTTTGACGTTTTCATTCAGAAATATGAAAATAAGCATATTTTATTTAGATTTTGATTTCTCATTTAGAAACATGAAAATAAGCACATTTATATTTAGATTTTAAATTTTTCATTTAGAAAATAAGCATATTCATCTATGAATATGAAAATAAGCATATTTTTATATAGATTTTGCCTTTTTCATTTAGAAATATGAAAACAAGCATATTTTGATTTAGATTTTGACTGTTTCATTTAAAAATGTGAAAATAAGCGTATTTTCATTAAGATTTTGACTTTTTCATTTAGAAATATGAAAATAAGCATATTTTTATTCAGATTTCGACTTTTTCATTTGAAAAATAAGTATATTCATTTATAAATATGAAAATAAGCATATTGTTAATTAGAGTTTGCCTTTGTCATTTAGAAATATGAAAGTAAGCATATTTTTATTTAGATTTTGTCTTTTTCACTTAGAAATATGAAAATACGCATGCTTTTATTTTGACTGAGTTTTTCATTTAGAAATATGAAAATATGCATATTTTTATTTAGACTTTGAATTTTTTTTTAAATATGAAAATAAGCGTAGTACATTAAGATTTCGACTTTTTCCTTTATAAATATGAAAATAAGCATATTTTGATATAGATCTTGTGTTTTTCATTTAGAAATATGAAAATAAACATATTTTCATGGAAATTTTGACTTTTTTATTTAGACATATGTAAATAAGCATATTTTCATTAAGATTTTGACTTCTTCATTTAGAAATATGAAAATAAGCATATTTTTATTTAGATTTTGACTTTTTCAGTTAGAAATATGAAAATTAGCATCTTTTTATTTAGATTTTGTCATTTTTCTTTTGAAGCTTATTTTTATTTAGATTTTGAATTTTTCATTTACAAATATGAAAATGAGCATGTTTTTATTTAGATTTTGTCTTTGTCATTTAGAAATATGAAAGTAAGCATATTTTTATTTAGATTTTTACTTTTTCATTTAGAAATATGAAAATAAGCATATTTTTATTTAGATTTTGACATTTCATTTAGAAATATGAAAATGAACATATTTTTATTTAGATTTTGTCATTTTCATTTAGAAATATGAAAATAAGCATATTTTTATTTAGATTTTGACTTTTTCATTAGAAATATTAAAATTAACATTTTTATATTTACATTTTGACTTTTTCACTTAGAAATATAAAAATAAGCATATTTTGATCCAGATTTTGAATATTTCATTAAGAAATATGAAAATAAGCATATTTTTCATTTAGATTTGACTTTTTCTTTAGAAATATGAAAATAAAAATAGTTTTATTTAGATTTTGACATTTTCATTTCAAAAAATGTTAATAAACATATTTTTATTTAGATTTTGACTTTCTCATTTAGAAACATGAAAATATGCATATTTTTATTTAGATTTTGAGTTTTTCATTCAGAACATAAGCATATTCATTTATAAATATGAAAATGAGCATATCTTTTATTTAGATTATGCAGTTTTCATTTTAAAATATGAAAATAAGCATATTTTCATTTAGATTTTGACTTTTTCATTTAGAAATATGAAAATAAGCATATTTTCATTTAGATTTTGACTTTTTCATTTAGAAATATGAAAATAAGCATATTTTTATTCAGATTTCGAATTTTTCATTTGAAAAATAAGTATATTCATTTATAAATATGAAAATAAGCATATTGGTAATTAGAGTTTGCCTTTGTCATTTAGAAATATGAAAGTAAGCATATCTTTATTTAGATTTTGACGTTTTCATTCAGAAATATGAAAATAAGCATATTTTTATTTGATTTTGTCTTTTTCGGTTAGATTTTGACTTTTTCATTTAGAAATATGAAATTAGCATATTTGTAACTACATTTTGAGTTTGTGATTTAGAAATATGAAAGTAAGCATATTTTTATTTAGATTTTGACTTTCTCATTTACAAATATGAAAATAAGCATATTTTGATATAGATTTTGACGTTTTCATTTGGAAATGTGAAAATAAGCGTATTTTCATTAAGATTTTGAATTTTTCATTTAGAAATATGAAAATAAGCATATTTAGATTTAGATTTTGTCATTTTCCTTTAGAAACATGAAAATAAGCATATTTTTATTTAGATTTCGTCTTTTTCATTTAGAAATATGAAAATAAGCATATATTTATTTAGATTTCGTCTTTTTCATTTAGAAATATGAAAATAAGCATATTTTTATTTACATTTCGCGTTTTTCATTTAGAAATATGAAAATGAGCGTATTTTTATTTAGATTTTGACTTTTTCGTGAGAAATATGAAAATAAGCATATTTTTATTTAGATTTTGACATTTTCATTTCGAAAAATGAGAATAAGCATATTTTTATTTAGATTTTGAATTTAGAAACACGATAATATGCATATTTTCATTTAGATTTTGACTTTTTCATTTTGAAATATGAAAATAAGCATATATATATTTAGATTTGGAATTTCTAATTTGAAACATGAAAACAAGCATATTTTTTTTTTAGATTTTGACGTTTTCATCTAGAAATATAAAAATAAGCATATTTTGATTTAGATTTTTACGTTTTCATTTTAAAATGTGAAAATAAGCGTATTTTCATTAAGATTTTGACTTTTTCATTTTGAAATATGAAAATAAGCATATTTTTATTTAGATTTTGACTTTTTCATTTAGAAATGTGAAAATAAGCATATTTTTATTTAGATTTTGTCGTTTTCCTTTAGACACATGAAAATAAGCATATTTTTATTTAGATTTCGTCTTTTTCATTTACAAATATGTAAATAAGCATATATTTATTTAGATTTCGTCTTTTTCATTTAGAAATATGAAAATAAGCATATTTTTATTTACATTACGCGTTTTTCATTTAGAAATATGAAAATGAGCATATTTTTATTTAGACTTTGACTTTTTCGTGAGAAATATGGAAATAAGCATATTTTTATTTAGATTTTGACATTTTCATTTCGAAAAATGAGAATAAGCATATTTTTATTTAGATTTTGAATTTAGAAACACGAATATATGCATATTTTCATTTAGATTTTGACTTTTTCATTTAGAAAAAGCATCTTCATTGATAAATATGAAAATAAGCATATTTTTATTTAGATTTTGCCTATTTCATTTTGAAATATGAAAATAAGCATATATATATTTAGATTTGGAATTTCTAATTTGAAACATGAAAACAAGCATATTTTTTTTTAGATTTTGACGTTTTCATCTAGAAATATAAAAATAAGCATATTTTGATTTAGATTTTGACGTGTTCATTTAGAAATGTGAAAATAAGCGTATTTTCATTAAGATTTTGACTTTTTCATTTAGAAATATGAAAATAAGCTTATTTTCATTAAGATTTTGCCTTTTTCATTTTGAAATATGAAAATAAGCATATTTTTATTTAGATTTTGACTTTGTCATTTAGAAATGTGAAAATAAGCATATTTTTATTTAGATTTTGTCGTTTTCCTTTAGACACATGAAAATAAGCATATTTTTATTTAGATTTCGTCTTTTTCATTTACAAATATGAAAATAAGCATATATTTATTTAGGTTTCGTCTTTTTCATTTAGAAATATGAAAATAAGCATATTTTTATTTACATTACGCGTTTTTCATTTAGAAATAAGAAAATGAGCATATTTTTATTTAGACTGACTTTTTCGTGAGAAATATGAAAATAAGCATATTTTTATTTAGATTTCGTCTTTTTCGTTTAGAAATATGAAAATAAGCATATTTTTATTTAGATTTCGTCTTTTTCATTTAGAAATATGAAAATAAGCATATTTTTATTTAGATTTTGACTTTTTCATGAGAAATATATAAATAAGCATATTTTTATTTAGATTTTGACATTTTGATCTCGAAAAATGAGAATATGCATATTTTTATTTAGATTTTGAATTTCTCATTTAGAAACATGAAAACATGCATAGTTTTATTTAGAGTTTGAATTTTTCAGTTAGAAATATGAAAATAAGCATATTGTTTTTCATTTAGAAATATGAAAATGAGTGTATTTTTATTTAAATAAGCATATATTTATTTAGATTTGCACGTTTTCATTTAGAAATGTGAAAAAAAGCGTATTTTCATTAAGATTTTGACTTTTGAATTTAGTATTATGTAAATAAGCATATTTTTATTTAGATTTCGAATTTTTTTGTAGAAATAAGAAATAAGCGTATTACATGAAGATTTTGAGTTTTTCATTTAGAAATATGAAAATAAGCGTATATTCATTAAGATTTTGTCTTTTTCATTTTGAAATATGAAAATAAGCATATTTTTATTTAGATTTTGACTTTTTCATTTAGAAATATGAAAATAAGCATATATTTATTTAGATTTGGACGTTTTCATTTAGAAATGTGAAAAAAAGCGTATTTTCATTAAGATTTTGACTTTTTAATTTAGTATTATGAAAATAAGCATATTTTTATTTAGATTTCGAATTTTTTTGTAGAAATAAGAAATCAGCGTAGTACATGAAGATTTTGACTTTTTCATTTAGAAATGTGAAAATAAGCGTATTTCATTAATATTTTGAATTTTTCATTTAGAAATGTGAAAATAAGCATATTTTTATTTAGATTTCGTCTTTTTCATTTAGAAATGTGAAAATAAGCGTATTTTCATTAAGATTATGAATTTTTCATTTAGAAATATGAAAATAAGCATATTTTTATTTAGATTTTGTCATTTTCCTTGAGAAACATGAAAATAAGCATATTTTTATTTAGATTTCGTCTTTTTCATTTAGAAATATGAAAATAAGCATATTTTTATTTACATTTCGTCTTTTTCAATTAGAAATATGAAAATAAGCATATTTTATTTAGATTTTGACTTTTTCATGAGAAATATGAAAATAAGCATATTTTTATTTAGATTTTGACTTTTTCATTTAGAAATATGAAAATAAGCATATATTTATTTATATTTGGACGTTTTCATTTAAAAATGTGAAAAAAAGCTTATTTACATTAAGATTTTGACTTTTTAATTTAGTATTATGAAAATAAGCATATTTTTATTTAGATTTCGAATTTTTCATTTAGAAATATGAAAATAAGCATATTTTTATTTAGATTTCGTCATTTTCCTTGAGAAACATGAAAATAAGCATATTTTTATTTAGATTTCGTCTTTTTCATTTAGGAATATGAAAATAAGCATATTTTTATTTAGATTTCGTCTTTTTCATTTTGAAATATGAAAATAAGCATATTTTTACATCGATTTTGTCATTTCTCTTTTGAAATGTGAAAATAAGCATATTTTTATTTAGATTTCGACTTTTTCATTTAGAAATATGGATATAAGCATATTTTTATTTAGATTTCGTCTTTTTCATTTAGAAATATGAAAATAACCTTATTTTTCTTTAGATTTTGTCTTTTTCATGTAGAAAATGAGCATATTCATTTATAAATATGAAAAAAAGCATATTTTTATTTAGATTTTGACTTTTTCATTTAGAAATATGAAAATAAGCATATATTAATTTAGATTTGGACGTATTCATTTACAAATGTGAAAAAAAGCGTATTTTCATGAAGATTTTGACTTTTTAATTTAGTATTATGAAAATAAGCATATTTTTATTTAGATTTCGAATTTTTTTGTAGAAATAAGAAATAAGCGTATTACATGAAGATTTTGAGTTTTTCATTTAGAAATATGAAAATAAGCGTATATTCATTAAGATTTTGTCTTTTTCATTTTGAAATATGAAAATAAGCATATTTTTATTTAGATTTTGTCATTTTCCTTGAGAAACATGAAAATAAGCATATTTTTATTTAGATTTCGTCTTTTTCATTTAGAAATGTGAAAATAAGCGTATTTTCATTAAGATTTTGAATTTTTCATTTAGAAATATGAAAATAAGCATATTTTTATTTAGATTTTGTCATTTTCCTTGAGAAACATGAAAATAAGACTATTTCTATTTAGATTTCGTCTTTTCATTTAGAAACATGAAAATAAGCATATTTTTATTTAGATTTTGAGTTTTTCATTCAGAACATAAGCATATTCATTTATAAATATGAAAATGAGCATATCTGTTATTTAGATTATGCAGTTTTCATTTTAAAATATGAAAATAAGCATATTTTCATTTAGATTTTGACTTTTTCATTTAGAAATATGAAAATAAGCATATTTTCATTTAGATTTTGACTTTTTCATTTAGAAATATGAAAATAAGCATATTTTTATTCAGATTTCGACTTTTTCATTTGAAAAATAAGCATATTCATTTATAAATATGAAAATAAGCATATTGTTAATTAGATTTTGCCTTTGTCATTTAGAAATATGAAAGTAAGCATATTTTTATTTAGATTTTGACGTTTTCGTTCAGAAATATGAAAATAAGCATATTTTTATTTAGATTTTGTCTTTTTCAGTTAGATTGTGACTTTTTCATTTAGAAATATGAAATTAGCATATTTGTAACTACATTTTGAGTTTGTGATTTAGAAATATGAAAGTAAGCATATTTTTGTTTAGATTTTGACTTTCTCATTTACAAATATGAATATAAGCATATTTTGATATAGATTTTGACGTTTTCATTTAGAAATGTGAAAATAAGCGTATTTTCATTAAGATTTTGAATTTTTCATTTAGAAATATGAAAATAAGCATATTTAGATTTAGATTTTGTCATTTTCCTTTAGAAACATGAAAATAAGCATATTTTTATTTAGATTTCGTCTTTTTCATTTAGAAATATGAAAATAAGCATATATTTATTTAGATTTCGTCTTTTTCATTTAGAAATATGAAAATAAGCATATTTTTATTTACATTTCGCGTTTTTCATTTAGAAATATGAAAATGAGCGTATTTTTATTTAGATTTTGACTTTTTTCGTGAGAAATATGAAAATAAGCATATTTTTATTTAGATTTTGACATTTTCATTTCGAAAAATGAGAATAAGCATATTTTTATTTAGATTTTGAATTTAGAAACACGATAATATGCATATTTTCATTTAGATTTTGACTTTTTCATTTAGAAAAAGCATCTTCATTGATAAATATGAAAATAAGCATATTTTTATTTAGATTTTGCCTATTTCATTTTGAAATATGAAAATAAGCATATATATATTTAGATTTGGAATTTCTAATTTGAAACATGAAAACAAGCATATTTTTTTTTTAGATTTTGACGTTTTCATCTAGAAATATAAAAATAAGCATATTTTGATTTAGATTTTGACGTATTCATTTAGAAATGTGAAAATAAGCGTATTTTCATTAAGATTTTGACTTTTTCATTTAGAAATATGAAAATAAGCGTATTTTCATTAAGATTTAGCCTTTTTCATTTTGAAATATGAAAATAAGCATATTTTTATTTAGATTTTGACTTTTTCATTTAGAAATGTGAAAATAAGCATATTTTTATTTAGATTTTGTCGTTTTCCTTTAGACACATGAAAATAAGCATATTTTTATTTAGATTTCGTCTTTTTCATTTACAAATATGAAAATAAGCATATATTTATTTAGGTTTCGTCTTTTTCATTTAAAAATATGAAAATAAGCATATTTTTATTTACATTACGCCTTTTTCATTTAGAAATATGAAAATGAGCATATTTTTATTTAGACTGACTTTTTCGTGAGAAATATGAAAATAAGCATATTTTTATTTAGATTTCGTCTTTTTCATTTAGAAATATGAAAATAAGCATATTTTTATTTAGATTTCGTCTTTTTCATTTAGAAATATGAAAATAAGCATATTTTTATTTAGATTTTGACTTTTTCATGAGAAATATGTAAATAAGCATATTTTTATTTAGATTTTGACATTTTGATCTCGAAAAATGAGAATATGCATATTTTTATTTAGATTTTGAATTTCTCATTTAGAAACATGAAAACATGCATAGTTTTATTTAGAGTTTGAATTTTTCAGTTAGAAATATGAAAATAAGCATATTGTTTTTCATTTAGAAATATGAAAATGAGTGTATTTTTATTTAAATAAGCATATATTTATTTAGATTTGCACGTTTTCATTTAGAAATGTGAAAAAAAGCGTATTTTCATTAAGATTTTGACTTTTTAATTTAGTATTATGTAAATAAGCATATTTTTATTTAGATTTCGAATTTTTTTGTAGAAATAAGAAATAAGCGTATTACATGAAGATTTTGAGTTTTTCATTTAGAAATATGAAAATAAGCGTATATTCATTAAGATTTTGTCTTTTTCATTTTGAAATATGAAAATAAGCATATTTTTATTTAGATTTTGACTTTTTCATTTAGAAATATGAAAATAAGCATATATTTATTTAGATTTGGACGTTTTCATTTAGAAATGTGAAAAAAAGCGTGTTTTCATTAAGATTTTGACTTTTTAAATTAGTATTATGAAAATAAGCATATTTTTATTTAGATTTCGAATTTTTTTGTAGAAATAAGAAATAAACGTATTACATGAAGATTTTGAGTTTTTCATTTAGAAATATGAAAATAAACGTATATTCATTAAGATTTGGTCTTTTTCATTTTCAAATATGAAAATAAGCATATTTTTATTAAGATTTTTGCTTTTTCATTTAGAAATATGAAAATAAGCATATTTTTATTTAGATTTTGACTTTTTCATTTAGAAATGTGAAAATAAGCGTATTTTCATTAATATTTTGAATTTTTCATTTAGAAATGTGAAAATAAGCATATTTTTATTTAGATTTCGTCTTTTTCATTTAGAAATGTGAAAATAAGCGTATTTTCATTAAGATTATGAATTTTTCATTTAGAAATATGAAAATAAGCATATTTTTATTTAGATTTTGTCATTTTCCTTGAGAAACATGAAAATAAGCATATTTTTATTTAGATTTCGTCTTTTTCATTTAGAAATATGAAAATAAGCATATTTTTATTTACATTTCGTCTTTTTCAATTAGAAATATGAAAATAAGCATATTTTATTTAGATTTTGACTTTTTCATGAGAAATATGAAAATAAGCATATTTTTATTTAGATTTTGACTTTTTCATTTAGAAATATGAAAATAAGCATATATTTATTTATATTTGGACGTTTTCATTTAGAAATGTGAAAAAAAGCTTATTTTCATTAAGATTTTGACTTTTTAATTTAGTATTATGAAAATAAGCATATTTTTATTTAGATTTCGAATTTTTCATTTAGAAATATGAAAATAAGCATATTTTTATTTAGATTTCGTCATTTTCCTTGAGAAACATGAAAATAAGCATATTTTTATTTAGATTTCGTCTTTTTCATTTAGGAATATGAAAATAAGCATATTTTTATTTAGATTTCGTCTTTTTCATTTTGAAATATGAAAATAAGCATATTTTTATTTAGATTTTGCTTTTTCATTTAGAAATATGAAAATAAGCATATATTTATTTAGATTTGGACGTTTTCATTTAGAAATGTGAAAAAAAGCGTATTTTCATTAAGATTTTGACTTTTTAATTTTGTATTATGAAAATAAGCATATTTTTATTTAGATTTCGAATTTTTTTTGTAGAAATAAGAAATAAGCGTATTACATGAAGATTTTGAGTTTTTCATTTAGAAATATGAAAATAAGCGTATATTCATTAAGATTTTGTCTTTTTCATTTTGAAATATGAAAATAAGCATATTTTTATTTAGATTTTGTCATTTTCCTTGAGAAACATGAAAATAAGCATATTTTTATTTAGATTTCGTCTTTTTCATTTAGAAATATGAAAATAAGCATATTTTTATTTAGATTTCGTCTTTTTCATTTAGAAATGTGAAAATAAGCGTATTTTCATTAAGATTTTGAATTTTTCATTTAGAAATATGAAAATAAGCATATTTTTATTTAGATTTTGTCATTTTCCTTGAGAAACATGAAAATAAGACTATTTCTATTTAGATTTCGTCTTTTTCATTTAGAAATATGAAAATAAGCATATTTTTATTTAGATTTTGAGTTTTTCATTCAGAACATAAGCATATTCATTTATAAATATGAAAATGAGCATATCTGTTATTTAGATTATGCAGTTTTCATTTTAAAATATGAAAATAAGCATATTTTCATTTAGATTTTGACTTTTTCATTTAGAAATATGAAAATAAGCATATTTTCATTTAGATTTTGACTTTTTCATTTAGAAATATGAAAATAAGCATATTTTTATTCAGATTTCGACTTTTTCATTTGAAAAATAAGCATATTCATTTATAAATATGAAAATAAGCATATTGTTAATTAGATTTTGCCTTTGTCATTTAGAAATATGAAAGTAGGCATATTTTTATTTAGATTTTGACGTTTTCATTCAGAAATATGAAAATAAGCATATTTTTATTTAGATTTTGTCTTTTTCAGTTAGATTTTGACTTTTTCATTTAGAAATATGAAATTAGCATATTTGTAACTACATTTTGAGTTTGTGATTTAGAAATATGAAAGTAAGCATATTTTTGTTTAGATTTTGACTTTCTCATTTACAAATATGAAAATAAGCATATTTTGATATAGATTTTGCCGTTTTCATTTAGAGATGTGAAAATAAGCGTATTTTCATTAAGATTTTGAATTTTTCATTTAGAAATATGAAAATAAGCATATTTAGATTTAGATTTTGTCATTTTCCTTTAGAAACATGAAAATAAGCATATTTTTATTTAGATTTCGTCTTTTTCATTTAGAAATATGAAAATAACCATATATTTATTTAGATTTCGTCTTTTTCATTTAGAAATATGAAAATAAGCATATTTTTATTTACATTTCGCGTTTTTCATTTAGAAATATGAAAATGAGCGTATTTTTATTTAGATTTTGACTTTTTCGTGAGAAATATGAAAATAAGCATATTTTTATTTAGATTTTGACATTTTCATTTCGGAAAATGAGAATAAGCATATTTTTATTTAGATTTTGAATTTAGAAACACGATAATATGCATATTTTCATTTAGATTTTGACTTTTTCATTTAGAAAAAGCATCTTCATTGATAAATATGAAAATAAGCATATTTTTATTTAGATTTTGCCTTTTTCATTTTGAAATATGAAAATAAGCATATATATATTTAGATTTGGAATTTCTAATTTGAAACATGAAAACAAGCATATTTTTTTTTAGGTTTTGACGTTTTCATCTAGAAATATAAAAATAAGCATATTTTGATTTAGATTTTTACGTTTTCATTTAGAAATGTGAAAATAAGCGTATTTTCATTAAGATTTTGACTTTTTCATTTTGAAATATGAAAATAAGCATATTTTTATTTAGATTTTGACTTTTTCATTTAGAATTGTGAAAATAAGCATATTTTTATTTACATTTTGTCGTTTTCCTTTAGACACATGAAAATAAGCATATTTTTATTTAGATTTCGTCTTTTTCATTTACAAATATGAAAATAAGCATATATTTATTTAGATTTCGTCTTTTTCATTTAGAAATATGAAAATAAGCATATTTTTATTTACATTACGCGTTTTTCATTTAGAAATATGAAAATGAGCATATTTTTATTTAGATTTTGACATTTTCATTTCGAAAAATGAGAATAAGTATATTTTTATTTAGATTTTGAATTTAGAAACACGAATATATGCAGATTTTCATTTAGATTTTGACTCTTTCATTTAGAAAAAGCATATTCATTTATAAATATGAAAATAAGCATATTTTTATTTAGGTTTTGACTTTTTCATTTAGAAATGTGAAAATAAGCATATTTTTATTTAGATTTTGTCGTTTTCCTTTAGACACATGAAAATAAGCATATTTTTATTTAGATTTCGTCTTTTTCATTTACAAATATGAAAATAAGCATATATTTATTTAGGTTTCGTCTTTTTCATTTAGAAATATGAAAATAAGAATATTTTTATTTACATTACGCGTTTGTCATTTAGAAATATGAAAATGAGCATATTTTTATTTAGACTTTGACTTTTTCGTGAGAAATATGAAAATAAGCATATTTTTATTTACATTTTGTCGTTTTCCTTTAGACACATGAAAATAAGCATATTTTTATTTAGATTTCGTCTTTTTCATTTACAAATATGAAAATAAGCATATATTTATTTAGATTTCGTCTTTTTCATTTAGAAATATGAAAATAAGCATATTTTTATTTACATTACGCGTTTTTCATTTAGAAATATGAAAATGAGCATATTTTTATTTAGATTTTGACATTTTCATTTCGAAAAATGAGAATAAGTATATTTTTATTTAGATTTTGAATTTAGAAACACGAATATATGCAGATTTTCATTTAGATTTTGACTCTTTCATTTAGAAAAAGCATATTCATTTATAAATATG
>JBBBDQ010032376.1:0-43352 GCA_037127315.1 Ascarosepion bandense
CTGGACCGTGTCGCCTAGTAACAGAGAGTTGAGGGAGCGCTCTTCCAAGGGTTGACAGGGGTGACGACGTGAGTGTATACTCTCTCTTAGCTCGTCTAGTTTCTTCTTCGACTTCTCGAGACTGTCTTCTTCGACTTCTCTGTTTCGACTTCTGACTTCGACTGTGACTCGACTTCTCTTCTACTGTCGAGGCTGGAGACTCGTCAAAACTGATTCGCAAGACTGTGTTTTTCGCAGTCTTTATATATCTTCCAAAAGCGGAAATTGTTTCTTCCGGTTTTTTCTTGATCACGCGACGCCTACGCGACGCCTACGTAAATTCTCAGAGACCCTGTCTATTTCCGCTCTGCCGGAAATAAGGTCAAACAACCATCCGTTCCTTTCAACGGCCGGAAAACGCCCACGCTTCATCGGCCTTCTTGGGTGCGGCCAGATTATTATATTACATATTTAAAAGATTATAAAAGTATGTGAAGCAACTATAATGAAATATTTGTCATTTATCATTTTATAAAGAAAGTAATATGGAAACGAAAGGAAATTAATACTGAGCATCAGAAAGAGACAGCTGAAGTTCCTGGGACATGCAATGAGGAAGGAGGGCTTGGAGAATCTGATACTAACAGGCCAGATAGAGGGGAAAAGACACAGGGGAAAACAGCAGATAACATATTTGAAGGACCTAATCAGGTGGATGATGGAATTGGGGTTGCATGGTGTAACAGGAGAAGGTGTGTTAAGAGCCGCCAGGGATAGGGAGATATGGAAAGCCATGATCGCCTATGTCCTGAAAGGACATGTTCACATAGAAGAAGAATATATATGCCAATTGTTTATAAGGAATTATAATGTGGATATAAAGTGGGGGATCAATTCTATATTATAATCAATATATAAACTGATCCCTAATTTTATGGCCATGCTAGTTTCTATTTTATTGTAGATTTATGGGCTTGAGCAGGTGGATGACAGTATGGGGTTTGGGTGGTGTAACAGAAGAAAGCATGCTAAGAGCCACCAGGGATAGGGAGACGTGGAAAGCCATGATCGCCTATGTCCTGAAAAGACAGGGCACATAAAAGAAGAAGAATCAACTGTAATGAAATATTTATTATGTAATGAAATATTTATTACTTATCATTTTATAAAGAAAGTAATATGGAAAAAAAATACATGTAACACTTTTTGACAAAGTCTGATCTAGAGTTCCCTCACAGAATTCCTTTGACTAATGTCCTATCTCTATGGATACTAACACAATGTTTTGGTCATTGTCATTGCTGACCTTTTCAGGTGTCTGTCAATCTGGTTAATCTTCAGGAAATTTGAAAGTGAACAATTTATTTCATCTCTGGGGGTAATTCTCTTGCTTTTGCTTGCATCCAGTAAGTCTAACATTGTTTCAACTACCAATAAGGTAAATAGTTACAATTCCTCATCTTAGAAACTTGGGAAATACCAAATGCTCCAATGTGTGTGTGGTGTAATGGATAAGGGTTTAAAAATCAGAGAGCTAAGTTCCTATTCCAGTTAAGCTTGTTATAATTCACTTACACACAAATGCCCCTGAAGTATGAATCCATTCCTCCTTCCAGTTATGGGTTAATTAGTAAAACTTGTATCAGTAAATCATTATAATCTCAAAACTTTTTACAATCTAAAAATAATTTCTGGCTTTAAATAACATATAAAAGGTTGATAAGAAATAAAAAAAATCAGTCAATCAATCATCTAAGATATTCAGACAAAATGATTTAGATTTTAAAATTTAACAAGAAATTTATTCTAGCAAATGTTTTAAACTAATTGGAGGTTATGAGGAGCATGGAACCACCTTTTAATTGCTGTTGTTCTCAGGTCCACCCTGACCCAGAAATGGTAGCACCTGTTAGGGTCCCAGCTATGGGTAAATAATTAACCCCCAAACTGGAGTCAAAACATTATGAAAGTATAAAGATACACTTTTATAGAAATATATACATAAAAATAGACTTTTATAGAAAAATATAAATTTTTGAAGAAAAAAAATTGTAACCATGACACAATTCTCAGCAAAACATTTTTGAATACAAAACTAGAAGACATTTTCAGCTATCTAAAACTAGAAGTATAGCTCGGCGTTGCTCGGGTGTAATGAAAGCTTAAAAACTAATCCATGGTCCTGGAGCTCAGACTCTTTGGACGTTGGCACGAAAGAATATAAAAGCAATAGTTGTTTCCAGTTGAAGCGAAGCCATAGACTGAAAGAAAAATGAATGGTAAGTCAAATTTTGATTTCCTGGTATTGATATCAAATAAGTTTTTTTTTGTTGTAAACTGAATTTTGAAGGCTAAATAAGTCCTCTGAGTAAATGGTATCATGGCTGAGGCTAAGAACTACAATTATACCGACTTAGAGCCAAACCCGAAGCAAAAACTAAAATAAAAGGGCTGAAAAACTGATTTTGATCAGATCCGGTATCTTGCCTTTATATATATATATATATATATATATATATATATGCATTATCAATTTTCTGCACTATTGTAAGAACTGCAACTTTGAAACTTCTGAATATCGTTTCTGATGTCTTTGCCTATGAGTGTATCAAATTTGATTAAAATTGGACCACTCTTTCTATAACCCGATTTTTTCGATTATCAATATTTATCGGGGGTACCTCAACACAAAACCTAGCTAAGAACACTCGCAGACGTTTATAGTACAACTGTGTAAATTTTCAAGAAAATCGGTTCAGCTGTTTTGGAGTCTATAGGTAACGGATACACACACACACACACACACAAAGTTCCATTTATAAATAAGTTTAGATAAAGAATAAAAACAAAAGATTTTCATTAATCTGACTAAATCAATCTTGTCACTGTAACTGAACATTAAAAACAAATTACCTTAAAATCTCACCTTTTTGGCATTAAATAACCACAGAGGTTGATATGCTGTTAATCAAAAACTCAAATTCAAGTAAAAGTAGTACCAGTTTAAATCTATTAGATGAAAATTAGATTTTTGTTTTGATGAAAATATATACAGACAGTCTGCTTACCTAAATCTGCCGCCCAGTGCAAAGGAGTTCGAAAATTATTGTCCAATTCTGATACATGGCAGTTTTCAAAGGATGTCTTTTATAATAGAAAACAAAAAACAAAAAAGAGTGGTGAGTAAAAGTAAAGAACAAAAAAAAAAAATCATTGTTTTTTTTTATTATTGGTAATGGTTTAAATATTTCTACAAATACAAAAATATTGCAGTTCAGACAATCCTTTTCCCACCTCTTTGTATAATGCCCATACTTTTAGATAACACTTTACTTTAAAACTAAAGTACCAAAAAATTGGAAACAGTAGTGGTTCACCTTCCCCACTTGTATGAATAGACTCTGGCAGATAACTTATATAATATATGATGCATTCTTATAGTAAAATCATTTCCAATGAATTTCTATAGATGCTTTTAGTATTTGCTATATCACTACATATGGAATCATTAGAGGGAATGAAAGTTTGGATGGATTTGTTTCATAAATCCTAGCCATAATATTCCAGGTTCCATAAAGAGCTAATATTCAAATAAATTCTAATGTATTCCTATAGTAAAATCATTTCCAATGAATTTCTATAGATGCTTTTAGTATTTGCTATATCACTAGATATGGAATCATTAGAGGAAATGAAAGTTTGGATGGATTTGTTTCATAAATCCTAGCCATAATATTCCAGTTTCCATCAAGAGCTAGGATTCAAATAATTTCTAATGCATTCCTATAGTAAAATCATTTCCAATGAATTTCTATAGATGCTTTTAGTATTTGCTATATCACTAGATATAGAATCATTAGAGGGAATGAAAGTTTGGATGGATTTGTTTCATAAATCCTAGCCATAATATTCCAGATTCCATAAAGAGCTAGGATTCAAATAATTTCTAATGCATTCCTATAGTAAAATCATTTCCAATGAATTTCTATAGGTGCTTTTAGTATTTGCTATATCACTAGATATGGAATCATTAGAGGGAATGAAATTTGGATGGATTTGTTTCTTAAATCCTAGCCATAATATTCCAAGATTCCATAAAGAGCTAGGATTCAAATAATTTCTAATGCATTCCTATAGTAAAATCATTTCCAATGAATTTCTATAGATGCTTTTAGTATTTGCTATATCACTAGATATGGAATCATTAGAGGGAATGAAAGTTTGGATGGATTTGTTTCATAAATCCTAGCCATAATATTCAGGTTCCATAAAGAGCTAAGTATTCAAATAATTTCTAATGCATTCCCTATGGTAAATCATTTCCAATGAATTTCTATAGATGCTTTTAGTATTTGCTATATCATGAATGAATATTAGAGGGAATGAAAGTTTGGATGGATTTGTTTCATAAATCCTAGCCATAATATTCCAGGTTCCATAAAGCTAGTATTCAAATAATTTCTAATGCATTCCTATAGTAAAATCATTTCCAATGAATTTCTATAGATACTTTTAGTATTTGCTATCACTAGATATGGAATCATTAGAATGAAAGTTTGGATGGTTGTTTCATAAATCCTAGCCATAATATTCAGGTTCCATAAAGAGCTAGGATTCAAATAATTTCTAATGCATTCCTATAGTAAAATCATTTTCAATGATTTCTATAGATGCTTTTAGTATTTGCTATATCACTAGATATGGAATCATTAGAGGGAATGAAAGTTTGGATGGATTTGTTTCATAAATCTAGCCATAATATTCCAGGTTCCATAAAGAGCTAGGATTCAAATAATTTCTAATGCATTCCTATATTAAATCATTTCCAATGAATTTCTATAGATGCTTTTAGTATTTGCTATATCACTAGATATGGAATCATTAGAGGGAATGAAAGTTTGGATGGATTTGTTTCATAAATCCTAGCCATAATATTCAGGTTCCATAAAACTAGTATTCAAATAATTTCTAATGCATTCCTATAGTAAAATCATTTCCAATGAATTTCTAGATGTGCTAGTATTTGCTATATCACTAGATATGGAATCATTAGAGGGAATGAAAGTTTGGATGGATTTGTTTCATAAATCCTAGCCATAATATTCCAGGTTCCATAAAGAGCTAGTATTCAAATAATTTCTAATGCATTCTATAGTAAATCATTTCCAATGAATTTCTATAGATGCTTTTAGTATTTATATCACTAGATATGGAATCATTAGAGGGAATGAAAGTTTGGATGGATTTGTTTCATAAATCCTAGCTACATAATATTCAGGTTCCATAAAGAGCTAGTATTCAAATAATTTCTAATGCATTCCTATGGTAAAATCAGTTCCAATGAATTTCTATAGATGCTTTTAGTATTGCTATCACTAGATATGGAATCCTCAGAGGGAATCAAAGTTTGGATGGATTTGTTTCATAAATCCTAGCCATAATATTCAGGTTCCATAAGGAAATAGTATTCAAACATTTCTAATGCATTCCTATGGTAAATCATTTCCAATGAATTTCTATAGATGCTTTTAATGTTGCTATATCACTAGATATGGAATCATTAGAGGGAATGAAAGTTTGGATGGATTTCTTTCATAAATCCTAGCCATAATATTCCAGGTTCCATAAAGAGCTAGTATTCAAATAATTTCTAATGCATTCCTATAGTAAAATCAGTTCCAATGAATTTCTATAGATGCTTTTAGTATTTGCTATATCACTAGATATGGAATCCTCAGAGGGAATGAAAGTTTGGATGGATTTGTTTCATAAATCCTAGCCATAATATTCCAGGTTCCATAAAGAGCTAGTATTCAAATAATTTCTAATGCATTCCTATAGTAAAATCATTTCCAATGAATTTCTATAGATGCTTTTAGTATTTGCTATATCACTAGATATGGAATCATTAGAGGGAATGAAAGTTTGGATGGATTTGTTTCATAAATCCTAGCCATAATATTCCAGATTCCATAAAGAGCTAGGATTCAAATAATTTCTAATGCATTCCTATAGTAAAATCATTTCCAATGAATTTCTATAGATGCTTTTAGTATTTGCTATATCACTAGATATGGAATCATTAGAGGGAATGAAAGTTTGGATGGATTTGTTTCATAAATCCTAGCCATAATATTCCAGATTCCATAAAGAGCTAGGATTCAAATAATTTCTAATGCATTCCTATAGTAAAATCATTTCCAATGAATTTCTATAGATGCTTTTAGTATTTGCTATATCACTAGATATGGAATCATTAGAGGGAATGAAAGTTTGGATTGATTTGTTTCATAAATCCTAGCTATAATATTCCAGGTTCCATAAAGAGCTCGTATTCAAATAATTTCTAATGCTTCCTATAATAAAACCATTTCCAATGAATTTCTATAGATGCTTTTAGTATTTGCTATATCACTAGATATGGAATCAGAGGGAATGAAATTTTGGATGGATTTGTTTCATAAATCCCAGCCATAATATTCCAGGTTCCATAAAGAGCTTGTATTCAAATAATTTCTAATGCATTCCTATAGTAAAATCATTTCCAATGAATTTCTATAGATGCTTTTAGTATTTGCTATATCACTAGATATGGAATCATTAGAGGGAATGAAAGTTTGGATGGATTTGTTTCATAAATCCTAGCCATAATATTCCAGATTCCATAAAGAGCTAGGATTCAAATAATTTCTAATGCATTCCTATAGTAAAATCATTTCCAATGAATTTCTATAGATGCTTTTAGTATTTGCTATATCACTAGATATGGAATCATTAGAGGGAATGAAAGTTTGGATGGATTTGTTTCATAAATCCTAGCCATAATATTCCAGGTTCCATAAAGAGCTAGGATTCAAATAATTTCTAATGCATTCCTATAGTAAAATCATTTCCAATGAATTTCTATAGATGCTTTTAGTATTTGCTATATCACTAGATATGGAATCATTAGAGGGAATGAAAGTTTGGATGGATTTGTTTCATAAATCCTAGCCATAATATTCCAGGTTCCATAAAGAGCTAGGATTCAAATAATTTCTAATGCATTCCTATAGTAAAATCATTTCCAATGAATTTCTATAGATGCTTTTAGTATTTGCTATATCACTAGATATGGAATCATTAGAGGGAATGAAAGTTTGGATGGATTTGTTTCATAAATCCTAGCCATAATATTCCAGATTCCATAAAGAGCTAGGATTCAAATAATTTCTAATGCATTCCTATAGTAAAATCATTTCCAATGAATTTCTATAGATGCTTTTAGTATTTGCTATATCACTAGATATGGAATCATTAGAGGGAATGAAAGTTTGGATGGATTTGTTTCATAAATCCCAGCCATAATATTCCAGGTTCCATAAAGAGCTAGTATTCAAATAATTTCTAATGCATTCCTATAGTAAAATCATTTCCAATGAATTTCTAGAGATGCTTTTAGTATTTGCTATATCACTAGATATGGAATCATTTAGAGGAAATGAAAGTTTGGATGGATTTGTTTCATAAATCCTAGCCATAATATTCCCGGTTCCATAAAGAGCTAGTATTCAAATAATACTATTTTAAAACTATGTCATTATGCTTATCCCATATTCAATGATATGACAGCAAAATCAATCAGATATGAAAACAAAAATAGCAAACTCACCAGGACTTTTACGATTGACTCATTTCCATCAGCCACAGCAGAATGAAGAGCTGTTCTTCCTTCATAATCTTGCCAGTTGACAACAGTTGGAGCAGCTTCCTAGAGAAAAAATTAAAATAAAAGAAAAGGATATAAATAAGAAACCATAATAAGAATTTATGAGTATTTAAACATTTTTTTTTCTTTAACCCATTAATATTTTAATGAATGATCCCAAGTAAACACCTTTATAGGTAACTAGCAGTATAGCCCGGCGTTGCTCGGATGTAATAAAAGCTTTAAAACTAATCCATGGTCCTGGAGCTCAGACTCTTTGGACGTTGGCATGAAAGACTAAAAAACAATAGTTGTTTAAAGTTAATGCGAAACCGTAAACTGAAAGAAAAATGAATGGATGTAAGTCAAATTTTAATTTCCTGGTATCAATATCAAATAAGTTTTTTTTTGTCGTAAACTGAATTTTGAAGATAAATAAGTCCTCTGAGTAAATGCTATCATGGCTGAGACTAAGAACTACAATTATACCTACTTAGAGCCAAACCTGAAGCAAAAACTAAAATAAAAGGGCTGAAAAAAATACAGACATACAGGCAGATAAACAGACACACAAACATCTTGCCTTTTTATATATATATATTATCGATTTTCTGCACTATTGTAAGAACTGCAATCTTGAAACTTCTGAATATCGTTTCTTATATCTTTGTCTATGAGTGCATCAAATTTGATTGAAATCGGACCACTCCTTCTATAACCCGAATTTTTCGATTATCGATTTTCGATATTTATCGGAGGTATCTCAACACAAAACCTAGCTAAGAACACTAGCAGACGCTTATAGTACAACTGTGTAAATTTTCAAGAAAATCAGTTCAGCTGTTTCAGAGTCTATAGGTAACAGACACACACATACATACACAGAGACAATGTTCCATTGGTAAATAAGTTTCGATCTCTAATACATTTTTTTATGTTTCATTTTATGGAGAAAATCAAATGATAAGATGCTTATGAATTGAGCATTCTCTTATATTTTTGACAAAGACCAAATGTATCTTGAATGTTTTACATCTCACAGCATCATTTTTTCAAAAGTAGGTTTCATATCCATAAATACAATTTTTAATATTTCTTGAAAAATGCCACATCTCTTCATGATGCAAGTAATTTTTTGTTTTTTTTAAATCATATCACCCCAAGCAAGGCGATAACGCCATTGATGCGCAGGGGGCTATGTAGGAGTAAAAAGATTGGAAAAGAGAAAGCCGGAAAACACATCCTAACCAGGAAACAAGGGATGAGCCTCTTCACCTATTCAGTAGACGAGGGTGGAGTGTGAACCGGGCAATAGTTTAGTCTATCTACTCCAATTGAAAAAAATAAAGAAAAGTGTGAAAAGATTGGAAAAGAGAAAACCGGAAACCGCATCCTAAACAGGAAACAAGAGATGAGCCTCTTCACCTGTTCAGTAGACGAGGGTGGAGTGTGAACCGGGCAATAGTTTAGTCTATCTACTCCAATCTGTCTATCATGACTGTGTACAGATTTCTTTTCTTCAATTTCCATTAATTATGCTGATTCCTTGAGTCAACTAGTGGAATGGCTTCCTGTTGCCTTCACTACATTTTTTGAATTCAGAGTAATCCTTCTCCTTGACTAGCTGCCACTCAAGGCTAGAGGGTCTAATTTTCCGTTATATAACCCAAAGCTAGCGGGATAAGAGAAGAATTAAGATGAAATTTGAATTTGGATTGCCAATTCTATGTTCTGTACTAGAAAGTGTCAGACAAGTGTAAAGTAGGAAGAGATTATTTTTGCAACAAAACCTGCCAAATTACGGAGCTCTTTAGATTCTTTTTGAGTAATGGATTAAAACTGAGATTGAGGACTCAGAAAACTGAGTTTGACTTCCAATCGAGTTCCTTACATTTGCTTACATGCTAAAACCCTTGGGAAAGGTGCGAATCTAATTCTTCTCCTTCCAGCGTGGGTTAATAGTAGAACAGATTAGATTCTATCGCCTTGGTGGGCAACTGGTCTTAGAGAAAGAAAACTCTGAATTAAAACTGTATGTAGCCTTTGCAAAGCACATACTATTCAGCTAAAGAAATGAATGTTTGCATTGGTTTGATGATCCTGATTATGGCTGAGTATATATATATATATATATATTGAGATAAAAACTCAATACATAATTAAATGGTTATAAATCCACAATTTATTTCAGCAGTGTAAAGAAAAATCCTTACAGTTGCCCTGTTCAGATCATTGATGAATAGATAAACGTATGTAAATTTCACACAGAATATTTTGAAAATATACCAGTTCTTGAACCAATGAAATGAAGTGATTTCTAAATATTGTTACAAGAATAAATTAAAATTATCAGAATTGCAGGATTAATTTAATTTTATTGTAATTCTATCTATTTATTTCCGCATTTTTAGATTGGTGGAAAATTGACTTTGTTTTTTGTAATGTTAAACACTTGTATATTGTGATTTTTACTACACTGGCTCTTTTGTTATTATCTGGATTGCTGTATTAATTTTCAGTATAATCTTATATCTTTTTTTAAAAAAGAAATGTTTAAAAATATTTTTTTCTTTTTTAATATATTTAAAATTTTATTGTCTGCTAATATTTTTAAATATAAGTGTAGCATCAATTCTCTATTTTTTTTTTTTAAATTCATTTTTTGTTTTTTGATATTAAAAACATTTAAAATTTTTACTAGTAGCTAAAATCTTAGTATTTTTTGTGTTTGAAATTTTACTGTCTGTTAATATTTGTGAATGTTAGTGTAAGATCAATCTTTAATTTTTTTTCTTGAATTCATTGTTCATATTTTTTCTCTTTTATCCCCCATTTTTATTCTTTGTGAAGATTTAGAATTTTAAAATTCTAAAAATATTTAAAATTTTACTGTAGCTAAAATAATAGTTTTTTTTTTTAATATTTAAAATATTTAAAATTTTACTGTCATCTAAAATTTGTGAATGTAATTGTGAGAACAGTTTTTAATTTTTCTTTTTAAATTCATTTATTGTTTAATTATTTTTTTTTTCATTTCACCTGTCCTGTTTATCCTTCGTGATGATTTGTATGTGTTTATATTCTATCTGTCTATATTTTTTATGTCTGGGTCAAATGATAATGTTCACTTCCCTTGTTAAAAATTATCTTTAGAATTGTCGAAGTGAATTTGACTTTATTTTTTTAAGGTTTAAATGGGAAAAATAATTTTTAATAAAAAATCTATGTAGAAATTTTTGACAGGTTTTTAATAAGAATTTCTTTTCCTTTTAAATTCATTCAAAAAAATTAATTTATATATTTATTTATTTTTTCTCTTTCTATTTATTTCCCCACCTTTTTACCCGTGGTTAATATATATTGTGTGGTCATATTATATATGTTTCTATAATTTTTATATGGCTATAGAATTTTTATGTCTGATTCAAAGAGTAATATGTTCACTTCCCTTGTTAAAAATTTCCTTAGAATCGTCTATGTGAATTAACTTTTACTTTAATTTTCTAAGGTCTAAATTGGGATAAATAATTTTTATTAAAAGTTTTGTTAAGTAAATTTTAAGTTTTGTTAAGAAAGATTTTTAAATTGGTTGGTTTGTTTTTATGTCATATCAACCTCAGTGGGTCATTTATTGCCAACTAAATTTTATTTATTTAATGCTGGTGATACCTTTTACTTTCAACAATTTATTGTCATTTTTTATATAAGTTTTTGTGTGTAGTAATAATTTTTTCTTTTTGAGTATCAAGATTCATTGGGATTTGTTTTTAAGAGTAGGGTCCCCAAGTCCTACCCTTGTTATTTAACCCATAACTGGAGGGAAGGGACGGATTAATACCTTTCCCAAGGGTACCAGTGCTTAAGTGAATGCAGGGTATTCAACTGAAATTCGAACTCAGCTCACTGATTTCTCTTTCCAAGCTGATATCCACTGCACCACAATGCATATCCATCACTAAACGCTTACAGCACCTGGTATTCCCAAGTGGTCACCCATCTAAGTACTGACCATGCTCAATGTTGCTTAACTTCGATGATCGAGCGAGAACCGGTGTATTTGACGTGATATGGACATAAGCACGCACATCCGTCACTAAAAGCTTACAGCACCTGGTATTCCCAAGCGGTCACCCATCTAAGTACTGACCAGGCTCAACGTTGCTTAACTTCGGTGATCGAGCGAGAACCGGTGTATTCAACGTGATATGGCTGTAAGCAGGTATATCCGTCACTAAATGCTTACAGCACCTGGTATTCCCAAGCGGTCACCCATCTAAGTACTGACCATGCTCAACGTTGCTTAACTTCGATGATCGAGTGAGAACTGGTGTATTCAACGTGATAGGCCGTAAGCCTAGATTTTTAAAAGGAAATTAATTATTTTCTAAAGATTTTTAGCTAATATTTTTAACTTATGTGTTTTTGTTCATTTTCTCTTTTTTTTCTCTTCTCCTTATGTTTTTCTCCTCTTCTTTTGTTTTTTCTTCTCCCCTTCTCTTTTTTATCATTTTCTGTTTTCATTCATTTTTCTCCTCCTTTTCTTTTTTCACTTATTTAAATATGTGTGTGTTATTTCCTGACCCTTTATTGCGTATGTATATATATTCCTTCCTAAATAATGTATGTACGATTAATTCTGTCTGTGCATGAATCCCCTTCCACCTTTTTGCGTGTGTCTAATTTTTTTGTTTTATGTATGTGTGATTTAACACCTTACTTTGCATTGTATTATGTGTGTGATTTGATGTATCTATTCTCGATTCCAGTGTAAAACTTCCTCTGCTATAAACTGCTTTTTCCAAAATATCCTGTGTGAAAATTACATACATTTATCTATACATCAACAGTCTGAACGAAGCAATTGTAAGGATTTTTTTTTACATTGCTAAAATAAATTCTGGATTTATAATCATTTAATGTGTCTAGTTTTCTTCTCAAAATATTTGCTCTGGATAATATTCATTGAGCACTCTATTTCTATCTAATTGATAATTTATATTAATTAGATAAAATTTTTGGATTATCATCTCCGTGTTCACGAGTTGTCATTCTCTCCTATATATAGATAGATATTTCCCAAACAATTAAGGCCAGTGGAAATTATAATGTTCTGTTTAACTATATATATATATATATATATATATATATATATAGGAAAGAATATTAAAACGTTTTGAGTTTAAAAATGTGTATTTTTTTGTTTTTGTTTTTTGACAGTATTTGTTTCTTTCTACTATTATATTTTATATTTCAGACCGCCCTCGGTCCTTCATCAGAAACAAATGATTTTAAAATTTGAATTAGTAACATATTTCGCGAGATTTCGCGAAAGTGTCTGTGAAGAGTCTGTTTACATCACATGACACGTTTGTGGAGAGAGATTTTTGTTTTTACATCAAGTGACGTTGAAAGCGACAGATTTTTTTGAAATTATGTTTGTAAACATAAAACTATCTTTAATAAGACTTCTAAATTTGTCTTAGATAAAAATTTTTTAAATGTATCTAAAAACGTTTAGTTATTGAAGTATTTGTAAAGATTCAAAGCTCCTAAGTCCCTATTTAACCCTAGCTTGTGTGTATTTAATTTTAAAATCCAGTATTTTTCTTTCTTTCTGCGTGTGTATGTAGAACTAAAATTGGAGTCTATTAGTAAACATTTGCAATTTTCTATGGTGTGACCCAGGTGATTGAAATGTGCTCCTACTGGGGATAAACTCAAAACGTTTTAATATTCTTTCCTATACATATTAAGACAGTATACGTGGACCATCACTATGCTATATATATATATATAAATAAACAGACTCTCCACTCAAATACGAGTATCCATTAAAAATTAATAATGCTAAATAAATGAAAATTAATATATATATATTTGAGGGTTTCATTGAAAATGATAGACAGGGTATTAACATTGTTTTTATATAATTTTTCATTCTTTTCAGGACTCAAATTATATAAGAATTGTTCAAAGGTTTTGTATTTTTGAGTGCTTTCGGCTATATTTTTAGCCATTACCAAGAACAAATTTTGTTTTACTTGTAAATAAATACATGTAAAGTTTATGCATGTAGAGTCATGTATAAATTACATTTTGAACATGGTAAGCCCATTGTTAAGAGCTACAAGAAATAGGGGATGTGGTGAAGAGCCGTGATTGTCCTGAGTGAACACAGCACATAGAAGAATATATATATATATATATATATAGAGAGCCTTTGAGATTTTACTTGCCTGATTGACTCAGTCGATTAAAAACTTAATTGGGCAATTAAAGTTTATTACTTTACTTGCCTGCAATTGATTAAAAATCTCACAGTGAAATGTGTCCCTTCAAATATGATAAAAGGAAATCTGATTCCTTTTACAATCCAAAAGTATGCTATTGAAGATTCACAAGTTACTTAGAATGACCTACAATGTCATTATTGAACTCTTGCCCTTTCTCTGTCACCCCCTGTAGCTGGTTCATATGCATGGCACCTGATTTACGTTGAAATGTGTGGTTAAACAAAAGACAGTGAAATCCCACAATCATCAAAGCAAGTTCTGAGAAGTGGAATTTAGATTGATAAACTCCTGTCTCATTTTTATCATCCCAGTCAGTTTAAACATTCGTTTAATTTATGCTTCCAGAGTGGAGCCAAAATGTTTCTGTCGCCCAGATTAAAGATGGTCACAAACTTTTAGAAACTCATTTGGAAACATATTATCCCTGACTCAACATCTATATTTCTCCTCGCTTACAGAAAGTAAAAATGAACATTTGAAAGAAAGAAAAAAATACACATACTTCTTTCAACCATGAACTGAAAAACAAATTATACAAGCTATTTTTTTAATAGAAAATCATTGAGAAAATCAGATTTGTTATTTTTTATCATGTATGAAATGGAGGTTGTAGTCAAACATAAGAAAGAAACTATGAATTTAGGTACCTCCACTCAATTGTCAAAAAAACTGCATATCATGATGTTAAAAGGGCCCAAACTTAATAAAAACAAAGTTTTATCATCAAAAAAATATGCTATTATTAAGAGAAAAGGTCAAATTTTGTTGTTATTATTTTTTGAAAATTTTAAAATCTTTTCTAACAAGTTTGAAGTTTTAATTAAAATTTCATTTTTTGTTTTCTGTCAGCGATTCACACTATGTTTATGTAAGGTGACTATTAAGAAAATGGAGTTGGTCGAGTAAAATGATTTTGGGGCAAGTAAATTTCCCCTCACTCTCAACCGCTGGTCGAGTGATTTCTTTCTCAAATTTCAAAGGCTATATATATAGTAAATGAATTAATTCACCCAGTAGATTCTTAATTTGTTTGTTTAAAATTTTATTTTATTTTATTTTTTTGAGGGTTGAGATATATATATATTACATCAAAAATTATTTTTAGTCAATAACCATATTTAAGTAGTGTTGTGGCGAAACTTCATCGCCAAGTTGTTGTGGCCTGTTTGGATCAGGAAGAAAGACATGAAAACAAGAAGGTAGGTTTGAACAAGTGCATTAGAATAACAGAACAATATCTACAATAAAAGTTAATAATCAGCAAATATAAAAGTGTAAGTCTAAAACTGTATGACTACGCAGCGTTTTGACTGTCTCATGACTGCCTCCAGCTGCATCCCCGGAAATCACTCAGGTAAGTATTTATGGAAGGAGGAAAAGTTCATTCACTGTAAATAGGGCACCATAACAAGTAGAAACTTTGATTTTTTAAAGCGTGTTTATTTTGTCTACCAGTCTGTACATTCAAGAAAACTTAATAAGTAAAATGTACTTTTTTGTTTTTTTTTAATCATATCACCCTGAGCAAGGCAGTAACACCACTGATTTGCAGGGGGCTACTTAAGAGTAAAAAGATTGGAAAAGAGAAAGCCGGAAACCACATCCTAAACAGGGAACAAGAGATGAGCCTCTTCACCTGTTCAAAAAACGTGGGTGGAGTGTGAGCTGGGCAATAGTTTAGTCTATCTACTACAATTGAGAAAAAAAAAGAAAAGAGTAAGAAGATTGGAAAAAAGAAAGCTGTAAACCACATCCTAAACAGGGAACAAGGGATGAGCCTCTTCATCTGTTCAAAAGACGTGGGTGGAGTGTGAACCGGGCAATAGTTTAGTCTCTGGAAGGATTCAAAACTGCATCCCCTGTGCAGGAGGAAACTCTGTCTGATCCAGTATGCTTTGGTTGTCCAGCTACAGAGAACTTCATAATAAAACAAAATTCTATTTGCCTAAAAGAACATTCACTTTTCTAGATTTTAGCCCAATCTATCTGATGTATTTCTATTTTACTTAGACGTCACTCTTAATTGCTTAACAGGAGATGAAAAGTAACTTACGAGCAACACTTTCACACATGCTACAGCAGCAGGATCTTTGCTACTTGCTGCCCAGTGGAGAGGTGTTTTGCCTTCACTATCAGGAATACTGATGTTAGAACCCTGCAATAAATAAAAAAAATATGAGCCCAAAATATTATTACAAAAACATAATAGAAATAGTCTTGTACTATATGAATTTCTTAGAAGTCTTGTCATTATTATTAGTTTTTGACTTGTCTTTCCTTCATCTTATTTTTCTTGCTTCTTTACATCTAGTAGTAGTAGTAGTAGTGTTAATTTGTGTGGATTTCTTAGATGAAGCCTTGTCATTTTTATTAATTTTTTATTAGTCTTTCTTTCATCTTATTTCTCTTGCTTCTTTATACCGAGTATTAGTAGTAGTAGTGTTAATTTGTGTGGATTTCTTAGATGAAGCCTTGTCATTATTATTAATTTTTGACTAGTCTTTCTTTCATCTTATTTCTCTTGCTTCTTTACACCTAGTAGTAGTAGTAGTGTTAATTTGTGTGGATTTCTTAGATGAAGCCTTGTCATTATTAATAATTTTTGACTAGTCTTTCTTTCATCTTATTTCTCTTGCTTCTTTACACCTAGTAGTAGTAGCAGTAGTGTTAATTTGTGTGGATTTCTTAGATGAAGCCTTGTCATTATTAATAATTTTTGACTAGTTTTTCTTTCATCTTATTTCTCTTGCTTCTTTACACCTAGTAGTAGTAGTAGTAGTAGTGTTAATTTGTGTGGATTTCTTAGATGAAGCCTTGTCATTATTAATAATTTTTGACTAGTTTTTCTTTCATCTTATTTCTCTTGCTTCTTTACACCTAGTAGTAGTAGTAGTAGTAGTGTTAATTTGTGTGGATTTCTTAGATGAAGCCTTGTCATTATTATTCATTTTTGATTAGTCTTTCTTTCATCTTATTTCTCTTGCTTCTTTACACCTAGTAGTAGTAGTAGTGGTAATTTGTGTGGATTTCTTAGATGAAGCCTTGTCATTATTATTCATTTTTGATTAGTCTTTCTTTCATCTTATTTCTCTTGCTTCTTTACACCTAGTAGTAGTAGTAGTGTTATTTTGTGTGGATTTCTTAGATGAAGCCTTGTCATTATTATTAATTTTTGACTAGTCTTTCTTTCATCTTATTTCTCTTGCTTCTTTACACCTAGTAGTAGTAGTAGTGTTAATTTGTGTGGATTTCTTAAATGAAGCCTTGTCATTATTATTAATTTTTGACTAGTCTTTCTTTCATCTTATTTCTCTTGCTTCTTTACACCTAGTAGTAGTAGTAGAAGTAGTGTTAATTTGTGTGGATTTCTTAGATGAAGCCTTGTCATTATTATTCATTTTTGACTAGTCTTTCTTTCATCTTATTTCTCTTGCTTCTTTACACCTAGTAGTAGTAGTAGTGTTATTTTGTGTGGATTTCTTAGATGAAGCCTTGTCATTATTATTAATTTTTGACTAGTCTTTCTTTCATCTTATTTCTCTTGCTTCTTTACACCTAGTAGTAGTAGTAGAAGTAGTGTTAATTTGTGTGGATTTCTTAGATGAAGCCTTGTCATTATTATTCATTTTTGACTAGTCTTTCTTTCATCTTATTTCTCTTGCTTCTTTACACCTAGTAGTAGTAGTAGTGTTAATTTGTGTGGATTTCTTAGATGAAGCCTTGTCATTATTATTCATTTTTGATTAGTCTTTCTTTCATCTTATTTCTCTTGCTTCTTTACACCTAGTAATAGTAGTCTTAGGTAGTGTGAATTTCTTGAAGGTTTTTTTTTAATTTAAAAACATCAAGATGACGAGAAACTGTCAGTTGCTCTTTCCTCAGATCAAGCTCTAAAAGTTCAATTTGGTAAAACTGGCTTTTAACTTTCAATGTGCATTGTGGTACAATGAATACTGTCTTGGAATAAGAAATTGGATAGCCAAATCCCAGCTGAATTTTTGCATTCAATTACGTGCAAATACCCTTGGCAAAGGTATTTATCCATCTCTTTTCCTCCAGGTATGACTTGAATAGCAGAATAGAATGGGTTCCATAGCCTTGGTTGGCAACCAGTCTGCTGTAGAAAAGAAATGCATCCAACTGCAAGAAAATCTTCTACCTCATCAGTCATGGATTGAAAGTGACATGATCAATGAAGAGTCTATCATGTATGCCTCATAACTAACTGACTGGTTGTTATCATGGTTGAATTGCAGGACAGATTGGGTTCTATATCCTTGTTTGGCATCCAGTCTACTGCAAAAAAATGCAACCTACTGAAGGTAAGTCATCTGCCTCGTCAGTCATAGATTAAAAAAGACATGGTTGCACAAGAGTGTATCACATATGTGTTGTACTGCTGAGGTGGCAGAGCAACAGCCAGATGTGTGCTGAGTATATATGGCATAATATCTATGTTAAGGGATATTAATACTAATAAGACAAATACCAAATAGTAGAAAAGAGGAGAGGTTAAGTTATTCGAGTCGCAGAGAGCACAGTCCGATAGGAATCGTTAATGATACTCCGAATTCTAATTGCTGACTGCTATTAGTCTTTATTTTTATAGCTACCTTGGTCCACAGAACTTTCAACTTCGAGAACGCTAGAGGGTGTTAGCTGCTCTACAACAGTTTAGCACAACTGATTGTTTCACTAATATCTATCAGTCCCTGGATTTTCTCCAGTCATGATGAATTATTATTTATACGAATAATGAATTATTATTTGAGCATATATTAAGACTAAGATTCACCATAGATCTGAAGTGCAACATATACATGATTCGGTGTTGAAGATGCTAGAAAAAATGTCTACTTTTACTGCTCTAGAATGTACCAGACGCCTCCTGCCCTGCTCTATCTTTATCAAGAGTCAGATCAGACCGAAAGTAGAGTATTGTTTTGACAACAAAGTCATTGTAAAAAGTCTGTTCTTTTTAATAATGTTTAAAATTGAATATTTAAAATCTCTTTGAATACACTCTTCTTTTCATCTTCTTTCTTACTCCCACCCTGGAAGATGAACTCAAGTGAGTCAAAAGCATGTACACAATATGAATTTTGGCTATTTTAATATCTACAACAGCTACATTTGCGAAACGTTATTCACACACTAAAAAAAAAGATCAATAAATTTAATATAAACTTTATGTCCATGTGCACATGAATTCCAAACCCAGTGAATATTGACTCACTGAACAATATCAATAGATTAAGACAAAAGCATTGTTAAATATTAATTTGAAGAGCACACTATACCAACCTGTTTTATGAGCATTTTCACATGGTCAATGTTTCCATAGGAAGCCGCTCGATGAAGTGCCGTTCTCTGAAAGGAAAAATTAATATAAATGTTTTATTCATTTAACCAGAATTCTATGTCTTAGAAAGGAAGCTATTGACGAAAGCAATTGTACTGTCAACCTTTTCACATAATGTCATTGGTTTAACCAGAAAGCCTTCAATAAACATGTTTTCTGTTCAAACTACGCTACTGGGATTTTTCCTGACAAATAGATTGATTCTTCCTATAAGAATTTTTAAGGCTTATAACATTTCTACCAAACAAATAAAACAATTCTCAAAAAACAAAACAAGAATTTTTAATGCTTAGAACATTTCTACCAATCAAATAAAACAATTCTCAAAAAACAAAAAAAGAATTTTTAATGCTTAGAACATTTCTACCAAACAAATAAAACAATTCTCAAAAAACAAAACAAGAATTTTTAATGCTTAGAACATTTCTACCAAACAAATAAAACAATTCTCAAAAAACAAAACAAGAATTTTTAATGCTTAGAACATTTCTACCAAACAAATAAAACAATTCCACAAAAAAAACTGACAATAAGAAAGGCAAAAAAAGTTAATTTAAAAAAAAAATACAATGTCTCTTTAAATATGCAATTCAAAACCAAAATATAATTGCATATTTTGGGCCTCGTTTTCATTTTCTAACTGATAATGAGCAAGAATTTGATAATAAAGCTTTCAGAGACATGGCTCAAAATTTAAATATTATTGTATGAACTATACCAGCACCAAGTCTATGGAGCAATGAACTGAATGTGTGCCACGATGCTATAATTAATGAAATGGCACTCAAAACTATAGAAGACAATGATTACAATTTGGAACTTACCATTTATTGGTCACCAAGCTCCAATCATGCAAAAATAATACCTGAAGATTATATCTACTTTGGCAGGAAGGGAAACAGGTTACTACCACTGACTAGAACATATCTATTAAGCATAGGAGTTGAAGTCTAATAATTAATGATAATTCTGAGCCAAGGATGGCAAGTTCAATCCTTGGTTGAACCACAAGAGTCAGCATAAATTTTTTTTTTTAATCATTTCACCCCAATCAAGGCGGTACCACCACTGATGTGTAGGGGGCTACATAAGAGAGTTAAAGTTTTAGGCAGGAGTGAAAAGAAAGACAAACCGGCTACAGGCGGCGTGACAGAGAAAGGGCAAGAGAAGGATGGAAACACATGAATAAAGACAGCTGTGAAGACAGAGAGAAAAAAAAGAACAAGATACACGGGGTGATGTAGAAAGGTCTGGAGTTAAGTGGAGAACACATGGGAATTGACTTTGCATTTAAATTCCTGGAGGTTGTAATCATCAAGAAAGCAAGTATATAGAAGGGGGTTCCAAAGGTGGGAAGTGCGAGAAAAGAAGCTGTTGAAGTAGAATTGTCACCTGCATTTTGTTGATTTAACTGTAAACATGTGGGACCTTGTTGCCAGTCTGGTTGCATGAGTAAATTCTTGTGGAGGGAGCACCAGCGACTTAAGTTTGTCAGAGTAGAGGCCATGAAAATGTTTTTTTTTATAAGCGTTTCACCCCGAGCAAGGCATGTCACTGCCACTACTGCGCAGGGGGTTACATAGAGTGGAGAAAAAATTATTAAATATAGGAAATGTCAGAGGGTGGGTGATAGGCGGGTAGGGATACTGAGAATAGTTAAATATAGGAAATGTCAGAGGGTGGGTGATAGGCGGGTAAGGATACCGAGAATGAGGGTTGGGTAGATGAGAGTGTTCTGAGAATAATTGGGAGTTAGTGTGATAGGAGGTGTCTATTGACCCTACATTTAAACACCTGGAGATTGTAGCTGTCGGGAAAGCAGACTTCTGGAAGGGAGTTCCACAGGCAGGAAGCGCGAGAAAAGAAGATGTTGGAGTAGAATTTATGGTTACATCTTATCTGTTTAACTGTAAAAGGGTCGGACCTAGTTGCTAATCTAGTATCTTGTGTAAATTCGTGCTTAGGCGGCACCAGTGCTTTAAGTTCATTGGAGCAGAAGCCATGAAAGTACTTGTAGAAGAGGCACAGGGAAGCCACATCATGCCGGTAAGAGAGTGGTTGCAGCTGGTCTGCCAAGTCAGTATCAGCCTCGTTACAGATCCTCCTTTGTATTTTGTCAAGAAGCCCAAGAAAAGCAGCAGGGGCACCCGACCAGATATGGCAGCAATATTCAATATACAGGCGGATGGTAGATTTATATATGTACAGAATAGATTCAGATGGGAAAAACTTCCGGGCCCTGCACAGAGAGCCGACTTTCATAGCAGCAGATTTGGCAATTGATTCGATATAGTCATTCCATCTGAGGTCCGCTGAAAGTGTAAGGCCAAGGAGGCGTAGTATTTTACTCTCTGGGAGGCTAGCCTGTCCCATGCTAATGGGAAGTAGATGCGATTGTCTATGGTGGTTAGTTGATAACAGCTTCGTTTTAGAAGCATTGAAATTTACTAGCCATTTCCTACCCCAGGCCACTACGGATTGGAGGTTTGCTTTGTCACCCACACCTGGTTTTTGATCAATGCGAGAGTAGATTGTTGTGTCATTGGCATACATGCCTACTTTGTAGAAGAGACAGAGTGAAGTCACATCCTGCCAGTGAGAAAGTGGCTGAAGTCGAGCTGTCAGGTCAGGACCAACCACATTGCAGATTCTCATTTGGAGCCTATCAAGAACACTAAAAGGAACAGCAGCGGAGCCGGACTAGATATGACAACAGCATATCTAGTATTTTCTCAAGGTTTTCATTTTCTTTATTCTGCATGAGATCATATGTCCTTTTACATTTGTCTCATCATTTTTCTTTGATTGGATGGCCAACATCCCAGAGTAATTTGTATTATCTATTTTTAGCATAATTTCTTTGTTTTCTTATTTTTTTCTAATGTCACATTCCTTCATATCACAAGTAATCATGGCTCTCCTCAAAATCCTTTTCTTTAACATCAATGACTACCCGTAAATTCTTGGGAACATTAGAGGTGTGGCTTCCTATTGCTTTCCCTAAGATTTTGAACTCACAATTGCCCTTCTCCTAAATTTCATGCCAATAATAAAATAATAGTAATATTGAATGTATTGATCCAGAATTTTGGGATAAAAAGCAACAATAATAAGATGGAATAAAACTAGTAATAAAATAATAGTAATATTGAATGTATTGATCCAGAGAGTTTTGGGATAAAAAGCAACAATAATAAGATGCAATAAAACTAGCAATAAAATCATAATATTGAATGCATTGATCCAGAGTTTTGGGATAAAAAGCAACAATAATAAGAATGAATAAACTAGTAATAAAATAATAGTAATATTGATTGCATTGATCCAGAGTTTTGGGATAAAAAGCAACAATAATAAGAATGAATAAAACTAGTAATAAAATAATAGTAATATTGATTGCATTGATCCAGAGTTTTGGGATAAAAAGCAACAATAATAAGATGGAATAAAACTAGTAATAAAATAATAGTAATATTGAATGTATTGATCCAGAGTTTTGGGATAAAAAGCAACAATAATAAGATGCAATAAACTAGCAATAAAATCATAATATTGAATGCATTGATCCAGAGTTTTGGGATAAAAAGCAACAATAATAAGAATGAATAAAACTAGTAATAAAATAATAGTAATATTGATTGCATTGATCCAGAGTTTTGGGATAAAAAGCAACAATAATAAGAATGAATAAACTAGTAATAAAATAATAGTAATATTGATTGCATTGATCCAGAGTTTTGGGATAAAAAGGCAACAATAATAAGATGGAATAAAACTAGTAATAAAATAATAGTAATATTGAATGTATTGATCCAGAGTATTGGGATAAAAAGCAACAATAATAAAGATGGAATAAAACTAGTAATAAAATAATAGTAATATTGATTGCATTGATCCAGAGTTTTGGGATAAAAGCAACAATAATAAGATGCAATAAAACTAGTAATAAAATAATAGTAATATTGAATGCATTGATCCAGAGTTTTGGGATAAAAAGCAACAATAATAAGATGGAATAAAACTAGTAATAAAATAATAGTAATATTGATTGCATTGATCCAGAGTTTTGGGATAAAAAAGCAACAATAATAAGAATGAATAAAACTAGTAATAAAATAATAGTAATATTGATTGCATTGATCCAGAGTTTTGGGATAAAAAGCAACAATAATAAGATGGAATAAAACTAGTAATAAAATAATAGTAATATTGAATGTATTGATCCAGAGTTTTGGGATAAAAGCAACAATAATAAGATGCAATAAAACTAGCAATAAAATCATAATATTGAATGCATTGATCCAGAGTTTTGGGATAAAAGCAACAATAATAAGAATGAATAAAACTAGTAATAAAATTAGTAAGCATTGATTGCATTGATCCAGAGTTTTGGGATAAAAAGCAACAATAATAAGAATGAATAAAACTAGTAATAAAATAATAGTAATATTGATTGCATTGATCCAGAGTTTTGGGATAAAAGCAACAATAATAAGATGGAATAAAACTAGTAATAAAATAATAGTAATATTGAATGTATTGATCCAGAGTATTGGGATAAAAAGTAACAATAATAAGATGGAATAAAACTAGTAATAAAATAATAGTAATATTGATTGCATTGATCCAGAGTTTTGGGATAAAAGCAACAATAATAAGATAATAAAACTAGTAATAAAATAATAGTAATATTGAATGCATTGATCCAGAGTTTTGGGATAAAAAGCAACAATAATAAGATGGAATAAAACTAGTAATAAAATTAATAGTAATATTGATTGCATTGATCCAGAGTTTTGGGATAAAAATCAACAATAATAAGATTGAATAAAACTAGTCATAAAATAATAGTAGTATTGGAATGTATTGATCCAGAGTTTTGGGATAAAAAGCAACAATAATAAGATGCAATAAAACTAGTAATAAAATAATAGTAATATTGAATGTATTGATCCAGAGTTTTGGGATAAAAAGCAACAATAATAAGATGGAATAAAACTAGTAATAAAATAATAGTAATATTGAATGCATTGATCCAGAGTTTTGGGATAAAAATCAACAATAATAAGATTGAATAAAACTAGTCATAAAATAATAGTAATATTGAATGTATTGATCCAGAGTTTTGGGATAAAAGTAAACAATAATAAAGAATGAATAAAATCAGTAATAAAATAATAATATTGAATGTATTGATCCAGAGTTTTGGGATAAAAAGCAACAATAATAAGATGGAATAAAACTAGTAATAAAATAATAGTAATATTGATTGCATTGATCCAGAGTTTTGGGATAAAAAGCAACAATAATAAGATGGAATAAAACTAGTAATAAAAATAATAGTAATATTGATTGCATTGATCCAGAGTTTGGGATAAAAAGCAACAATAATGAGATGGAATAAAACTAGTAATAAAATAATAGTAATATTGATTGCATTGATCCAGAGTTTTGGGATAAAAATCAACAATAATAAGATGGAATAAAACTAGTAATAAAATAATAGTAATATTGATTGCATTGATCCAGAGTTTTGGGATAAAAAGCAACAATAATAAGATGGAATAAAACTAGTAATAAAATAATAGTAATATTGAATGTATTGATCCAGAGTTTTGGGATAAAAAGCAACAATAATAAGATTGAATAAAACTAGTAATAAAATAATAGTAATATTGAATGCATTGATCCAGAGTTTTGGGATAAAAATCAACAATAATAAGATTGAATAAAACTAGTAATAAAATAATAGTAATATTGAATGTATTGATCCAGAGTTTTGGGATAAAAAGCAACAATAATAAGAATGAATAAAACTAGTAATAAAATAATAGTAATATTGAATGTATTGATCCAGAGTTTTGGGATAAAAAGCAACAATAATAAGATGGAATAAAACTAGTAATAAAATAATAGTAATATTGATTGCATTGATCCAGAGTTTTGGGATAAAAATCAACAATAATAAGATGGAATAAAACTAGTAATAAAATAATAGTAATATTGAATGTATTGATCCAGAGTATTGGGATAAAAAGGAACAATAATAAGATGGAATAAAACTAGTAATAAAATAATAGTAATATTGAATGTATTGATCCAGAGTTTTGGGATAAAAAGCAACAATAATAAGATGGAATAAAACTAGTAATAAAATAATAGTAATATTGAATGTATTGATCCAGAGTTTTGGGATAAAAAGCAACAATAATAAGATTGAATAAAACTAGTAATAAAATAATACTAATATTTAATGCATTGATCCAGAGTTTTGGGATAAAAATCAACAATAATAAGATTGAATAAAACTAGTAATAAAATAATAGTAATATTGAATGTATTGATCCAGAGTTTTGGGATAAAAAGCAACAATAATAAGAATGAATAAAACTAGTAATAAAATAATAGTAATATTGATTGCATTAATCCAGAGTTTTGGGATAAAAAGCAACAATAATAAGATGGAATAAAACTAGTAATAAAATAATAGTAATATTGATTGCATTGATCCAGAGTTTTGGGATAAAAAGCAACAATAATAAGATTGAATAAAACTAGTAATAAAATAATACTAATATTTAATGCATTGATCCAGAGTTTTGGGATAAAAATCAACAATAATAAGATTGAATAAAACTAGTAATAAAATAATAGTAATATTGAATGTATTGATCCAGAGTTTTGGGATAAAAAGCAACAATAATAAGAATGAATAAAACTAGTAATAAAATAATAGTAATATTGATTGCATTGATCCAGAGTTTTGGGATAAAAAGCAACAATAATAAGATGGAATAAAACTAGTAATAAAATAATAGTAATATTGATTGCATCGATCCAGAGTTTTGGGGTAAAAAGCAACAATAATAAGATGGAATAAAACTAGTAATAAAATAATAGTAATATTGATTGCATTGATCCAGAGTTTTGGGATAAAAAGCAACAATAATAAGATGGAATAAAACTAGTAATAAAATAATAGTAATATTGATTGCATTGATCCTGAGTTTTGGGATAAAAAGCAACAATAATAAGATGGAATAAAACTAGTAATAAAATAATAGTAATATTGAATGTATTGATCCAGAGTATTGGGATAAAAAGGAACAATAATAAGATGGAATAAAACTAGTAATAAAATAATAGTAATATTGAATGTATTGATCCAGAGTTTTGGGATAAAAAGCAACAATAATAAGATGGAATAAAACTAGTAATAAAATAATAGTAATATTGAATGTATTGATCCAGAGTTTTGGGATAAAAAGCAACAATAATAAGATGGAATAAAACTAGTAATAAAATAATAGTAATATTTAATGCATTGATCCAGAGTTTTGGGATAAAAATCAACAATAATAAGATTGAATAAAACTAGTAATAAAATAATAGTAATATTGAATCTATTGATCCAGAGTTTTGGGATAAAAGCAACAATACTAAAATGCCACAATCTGACAATATTTAGCGGAACGAAAGTAATTAATTTTATTAATCGAATATTAATTATAATTGGAAAAAGTTTTAAACAGAAGAAATTATTATTATTGATTGAAAGGAAACGTCCTGAGAAGAATTTTTGATTTTTGAATATGAGCGAAGGTAAAAGAAACAAAATGTAACAAGTTTTTTTTGTTATTTTAAACCTGAGAAAGAAAGGAAAGGAGAAAAAGAAAAAGAGAAATAAATTTGTTTTTATTTCCGAGGTTAGATAAAACACAAAACAATAGACATTAGTGATTTGAAACATAAAATAAGCCAGATGGCCCTAGACAAAAGTTGACACTGGAAATTAAAGGAATCAGCCCACACACCAAAGGTGATGACAAGTAAAATAAGGATTGTCTAACTCACATTAATTGTAAAGAGAAATTGATAACAAAAATAACTTTCTGTCATTACAGAAAGCTTTAAAAATATCTGTGACCAAAAATACAGATATTGAAAATGCATATGCAGGGAATTCTTATCTAGGTGACAATGTAAACAATGACCATCTGTGGCCTGTCTGTTTGTTTCAAACAAAGAAAGAAAAGTTTAGTTATACAGGCTTTCATGACAAGTTCAAAGGTTAATAGTAACTGATGAAAAATGATTAGAAGCAAAAATTACTTTGTGAGAAAGAAAATTCGCCAGGTACGTCCAACCCAAAAAGGGGTATAGGAAAATGATGTCATAAGACAAGGAGGTATCTCATTATTCGTGCGAACCAGCACCCCGAAAGGGGGAGACGACCAGCAATTGATGGCATGGAAATAAGGCGAGTCTCATTGGATAAACCGAAGACAACCACGAGCAGCAGCTACCACTGCATTCTATTGGTTGCCGAAATGAGGGGTTAGACACCCAGTGTCTGTCAGCCCCATACCATGGCATAGGTATAAATACAGAACCTTGAGGGATCAAAGTCAGTTCGAAGTTACAGTTCGAATTCCTGTCAGTTCCCGCCCCAGAGATGAAACGACAGAGATAGGCACCACGTCGGTGGGCACCAATCATAGGGCCCACTGCCTGCCAAAGACAGTTCCCAGCTGAAGATGTAAAGAGACAGATAGATGCCATGCCGTTAGGTGCTGACCGTAGAAAAGCCTGTTGCCAATCAACTGAAAAGAGTTAAAGTCAAACAACCAACCAGAGTTAAAGCCAGACAAGAAGTGATTTTGCAGACAAGGTTTTAAAAATTGCCAGCTGAACAGGGTTAGAGACAGAGCAGAGTGATCCAGCCCAGAACAAGAAATCCACCTTGATTCTGACTTCAAAGACGAACCCCGCCAACTTACCCATAACCCAGCACTTCAGCAGTTTCCATAAAATTTCAGAGAGAAAGAACCAAAGTCGACTAGATTTGCCGCGAACTTAGAACTCTGTTCAGAGCAAAGCGCTGCAGCTAACCAGATTTCTTGATTATTACTTGGAAGGATAGACATTTGAAACGTTATACTTTGAATTACTTAAGAGACTTCTGTTCCACTACCAGCTTAATAGGAGCAGGGATTGGGAAATATCCGAATGACTATCACTACCGTGAATTATTTTCTGTATATAAAGACTTTCTTTTATAACAATCTAGGTGTCAGTCCATATATTTTGGGGTGCCATATTTCTTTTTTTTATTATCCAATTGTGTGCACACTTTCTGGTTCGGTTTGGCTTGGCAGAGAGACAGCTAGTGGAAAACTCACGTGACTGCCTTGTGATCAATCAACATAACATGGGGCAAGGGGGATCATCGTGAGCAGAGTCAACCTATGACCAGCTATCTGGATTGAAACCAACAACGACCAGCCCAGTTAAGTACCACAATAAAACTAGTAATAAAATAATAAAAATAATGAAGAGTGTATTGAGCCAGAGTGTTGGGATGAAAAACAACAATAAGAAAATGAAATAAAATTAGTAATAACATAATTGTTTTAACCCTGAAAGGGTACTGCTTTAGTAATCACCAAAACGGAGGTTGGGAATAATAGTATATCAACAAGTACAAGACTTGCATGCTTTGTGAAGTACATACACTGCTAGTGAACTGCTAGTCAGTATAATCACTCTACTTTACTCTACCAATCATAAAAGATTGTTACCTGAATAATCACCAAAATGGATGTTGGGAATAATAGTATATCAACAAGTACAAGACTTGCACACTGTGTGAAGTAGATACACTGCTAGTAAACTGTTAGTCAGTATAATTACTCGGTATTTACCACCTCCCCACCAAAGTGGATGTGACACAAGGTCAATTAAAGCAGGGATTTTGTGCCCATAAGCTCAGTAAAAAATATACAATAGACCCAACTTAGTCTCTTGTTAATTCTCCCCAGACAAGACTCTACTCTTGAGCCGAGCCTCATTTGGGTTCCTCTCCACCTGGAGGCAAAGAATTGAACAAGAGCAAGTTTGTATCAGGATGATCACTCTCCTCTACTCCAATAGTGTTCACATATTTAAGAGGATAGGAACATCCCATTTCTGTATCTAAACTTATTTATAAATGAAACTTTGTGTGTCTGTGTGTGTCCGTTATATATAGACTCTGAAACGGCTGAACCGATTTTCTTGAAAATTTACACAGTTGTACTATAAGCGTCTGCGAGTGTTCTTAGCTAGGTTTTGTGTCGAGATACCCCTGATAAATATCGAAAATCGATAATCGAAAAAATCGGATTATAGAAGGAATGGTCCGATTTTAATCAAATTTGATACACTCATAGACAAAGATATAAGAAACGATATTCAGAAGTTTCAAGGTTGCAGTTCTTACAATAGTGCAGAAAATCGATAATATATACAAATATATATATATAAAAGGCAAGATGTTTGTGTGCGTGTCTGTTTATCTGCCTGTATGTCTGTATTTTTTCAGCCCTTTTATTTTAGTTTTTGCTTCAGGTTTGGCTCTAAGTAGGTATAATTGTAGTTCTTAGTCTCAGCCATGATACCATTTACTCAGAGGACTTATTTAGCCTTCAAAATTTAGTTTACAATGAAAAAACTCATTCGATATCGATACCAGGAAATCAAAATTTAACTTACATCCATTCATTTTTCTTTCAGTCTGCAATTTAGCTTTAACTGTAAACAACTATTGCTTTTTAGTCTTTTGTGCCAACGTCCAAAGAGTCTGAGCTCCAAAACCATGGATTAGTTTTAAAGCTTTCATTACACTCGAGGACCGCCAGGCTATACTGCTAGTATAGCAATAGTGAAGGGTGTATTAAACCAGGAGTTGGGATAAAATTAATAAAATTAAGTTACTCACAATACAATGATAAATTTTCTTGCCAAATGTTCAGTATTTCATGATTCTATTTTTGAATATTTTTAACAAACCATCAAAATTATTTCTTTTAAATGTTTAATGTGAATTAAATTTTTTTACAAAACATCAAAGAATATATATCTGTAAATTATTTATCATCCCTTCACCTATTTTCTGTCATATGACTGGCTTCTCTCTAAGGCTCATTAATATTTCATAATGCATTGAATATGTAATTATTCAGAAGAGAAAATGGTTTACCCCCTGGAATAAAACGTGACCATGTGTGCCTCGTGTGCAGAATACGTAGAAAAAAATATGGCTGATCCAAAAAGCTGTTATTTAAGAACAACTCAGTCTAAAAGCTCAGAGAATTTGCAAGAGAAATTTGTGGTTTATGCAAATTTCCAAGCCCCAGCCATTCAATAAATGAGTATGAGTTAGAAAATATAACGGCTGCAGATGCCCGCGTTGAGTGGACGTGCTTTGTTTTGAGTTTCACAGTATGTTTTCACCCTAAAAGGTTACTGTGTGAGTAATCACCTAAACGGAGGTTGAGAATAATAGTATATCAACAAATACAAGACTCGCACGCTGTGAGAAGTAGATACACTGCTAGTGAACTGCTAGTCAGTATAATCACTCTACTCCACCCTACACTTTACTCCAATAGTAGTCCACATATTCAAGAGTATAGGAACATTTAATTCTTGTATGTAGGTAGGTATACAACACACATATATTGGTTATAAATTAAGTAATTATAATTATTATTGTATAACTAAATGGACATCTGATCTTGGGAAATTTTGACTCTTTCTCACAACTTTTCTCCTATGTAACCCCCTGCACAACAGTGGCAGTAAAATGACTTGCTTGGGGCGATATGATTATAAAATATATATTCCCTGGCAGCTACAATCTCCAAGAATTCAAATGTAAAATCAATAGTCATCTCCTATCTCACTAACCTGAATCCTCTCTCTCATGCTCCTTTCTCCATCCAATCCACTCTCATCAGTATTCTTATCCTTCTCTTACCAACTTCCTGACACCCCCTATAACCTATCACTCTTTCTCATAACTTTCCTTGTATGTAACCACCTGCAAAACAGTGGCAGTAAAATGCCTTGCTTGTGGTGATATGATTATAAAAAAAAACAAAAAAAACCCTAAAATTTTACTGCGTGAGTAATCACCTAAACGGAGGTTGAGAATAATAGTATATCAACAAATACAAGACTCGCATGCTGTGTGAAGTAGATACACTGCTAGTGAGCTGCTAGTCAGTATAATCACTCTACTCTTTACTCCAATAGAGCCACATATTTAAGAGAATAGAAACATACCATTACTTTATATACAACACAGTAGTTTCACTGTGATTGAAAACAGAGTAGAACTGGTACTCTAGACAGCCACACCTTTTTTAAAAGACATTTTAATTGACTTAATTTGTTCATAATAAAAAATGATCTGCCAGTAATTAGCTTGCTGGTTGCAAGCGTCTTATTGGTAGGCAAGTAGTTGTAGTATAGGTGTTGAAAAGTAATCTGCAAGGTTAACTTAAGGATCAACATGGGGTTAATTTAGGTACAGGTAAAATGGTACAGGTAAATGACGTATGGCAAGTAACTGATTATCAGATGGAGATTTTTCTCTATTTGTTCCCTTAAGTAATCATGTCTCGAAAAAGATATGACTGACTGGACAGAAGATTTTTCCACAGTAGGCTGTCATTGCTTTCTGCTGAGGACTGGCTACCAACCAAGGCCAAATCGGACCTGCTATTCAACCCATAGCTGGAAAGAGAAGAGACAGATTAATACCTTTCTCTAGGGTATTTGCATATAAATAAATGCAATGAAATCAAATGGAATTTGTAGAAGTAGATCTTATCTGTCTTGTATCCATGTATCCTTGGAAGCAAACTTTCTAGTGTTTTAGTGATCTTACTTTTTTTTTATAATCATATCGCCCCAAGCAAGGCATTTTACTGCCACTGTTTTGCAGGGGGTTATATAGGAGGAAAGTTATGAAAAAAACTGACAGGTTATATGGGGTGTTAGGAAGTGGGTAAGAGAACGATGACTGTGGCCATAAAGTGAGGGATCAGTTTATATATTAATTGTAATGTGGAATTAATCCCCCACTTTATATCAACATTATAATAGTGTAGAAATATTTTTTTTTTCATAATCATATCGACACAAGCAAGGCATTTTACTGCCACTGTTTTGCAGGGGTTACATAAAAGGAAAGTTATGAATAATTGTGACAGATTATAGGGGATGTCAGGAAGTGGGTAAGAGAAGGAAGAGAACACTGATGAGAGTGGAGTGGACGGAGAAAGAAGCATGAAACTCTAACTCTCTCTTTCTTTTCTCTTATCTCTCCCTGTCTTCTCTCTCTTTTCTTTCTCTATTCTTTGTTCTTTTCTCTTTTTCTCTCTCTTTCTTCTAGCTTCTCTCTATATCTTCCCTCATTTTCTCTTCTCTTCTACATTACCCTTTTCTATCTGTCCACCTAAATCTCTAGACTGTAACCCCCCACCCCTGATTATTATGTTGCTGGCACAGTTCAGTGAGAGACCAACAACACTCCTTGTAAGTTAGTGAGATAGGAGATGATTATTGACTTTACATTTAAATTCTTGGAGATTGTAGCTGTTGGGGAAGCAAGTAAATGAAAGGGAATTCCACAGGTAGAAAGTGCGAGAAAACTGGTGGAGTAGAATTTGCGTTTACATTTTATTGGTTCCACAGTAAAATGGTGGGACCTAGTTGCTTGTCTTGTGGCTCGAGTAATTTCATATATAGGAGGCACCAGTGAGCTAAGTTCATTCGAGCAGAAGCCGTGAAAGTTCCTTGTTTGGAATGAAATGATAAAAAAAGTTGTCAAATATAAAGGCAAACTGCTCGAAGAAGCTTTATCAATGAAGTGTGACATGCAGGTAGACAGCAGTGCCAGTCAAGAGGGAGTATCAGGTTATAAAAGGAAAATTTTCATATATATATATATATATATATATATATAAAAAAAACAAGATGTTTGTGTGTGTGTCTGTATGTTCTTTATACAAATCCACAATTTTTATCCGAATTTGCTCTAACTTGGTAAAATTATAGTTTTTAGTCTCAAGCATTAGAAGCACTTCTCAGACGACTCATTTTCCCTGATATCGGAAATCGATACCCCCGATATTCTATTGAATCTGATCAAAAACCAATATTCAGCCATCAATGTGGCTCATTTTCTTCAATTTTACTCGATGGGTACGATAAGTTTTCATGGATTTACTTATGTTAGTTTGTCCTTGAATGACTTACTTGACTCTGATATTGGAAATCAATACTTTGATATCCTATTGGGTCTGATCAAAATCAGGTTTTCAGCCTTTTTATTTTGGTTTTTGTTTCCTGTTTTGCTCTAATTAGGTATAATTGTAGTTCTTAGTCTCAGCCATGATACCATTTACTCAGAGGACTTATTTAGCCTTCAAAATTCAGTTTGCGACGGAAAACTTATTTGACATTGATACCGGAAATCAAAATTTGACTTACATCCATTCATTTTTCTTTCAGTCTACGGTTTCGCTTTAACTGGAAACAACTATTGCTTTTTAGTCTTTCGTGCCAACGTCCAAGGAGTCTGAGCTCCAGGACTACGGATTAGTTTTAAAGCTTTCATTACACCTGAGTAACACCGAGTTATACTGCTAGTGAGTAATATTTTTATGCATTTTACTCATCAAAACTGAGTGTGGTTTCCTTCACAAGTTACAGAGTGTGATGGATGAATTGTCGTCTAAATGATGCAAAAACGAAAATGACCCTAACATATCATTTTAACAGGTATATTTACCAAAGAGTAGATTCACCATTGGTTTTAACCATGACCTCCAGCAACTTTTTCAGACAGTCTCCTTATTTAAGTTGGTTAATGTTGTCATAATCCTTGCCTTCAGTTAATCTTTGGCCTTACAAGGAGTGTTGTTGGTCTCTCACTGAACTGTGCCTGCAACATAATAATCAAGTGGGGGTTACAGTCTGGAGAGTTAGGTGGACAGATGGAAAAGGGTGATGAAGTCACAGAAATTGCCTAACAGCCACCACTGGGTTCTGCTTGTGTGACATGGTGCAGAATCCTGTTGCCAGACATAAGGTCATTTTGAAGACACCCTCTTGACTCAGGGCAGCACTACCTCTTCAAGGCATTGTGTAGGTCTCTGTGTTGAGACTAAGGCCCTGTGGGAAGATAAACTGAGGCCTAATTTTGATATCAGAAGTGATTGCTCCAAACACTTGTAATCACCATTAGATTCACTTGGCTCTTGTTGATTCCTCTGCATTATTCTTAAATTGACAGAGTAGAGAGGGGAAGAAAAAGAGAGTGGAGACAGAAAAACCTAGAAAGACAACAGAGCGAGAAGATATAGAGAGAAGCTCGAAGAAAGAGAGAGAAAAAGAGAAAAGAACAGAGAGAGAAGACAGGGAGAGATAAGAGAAAGAGAGATTGAGAATGGAGAATGAGAGAAATATTCATATTAGAGCTTCTGTCATGAATGCTAAGCAGCACAGCATGCTGTTTCCAAATTTCTGGCAGAGTGAATTGTGTCATAGTGCACTTTTTCTGACAGATAGTGCTCAACTGATCTAAAGGTCCTGGGTATGATGGTAAACTGTATCCAGCAGCAAGGCCTCTGATTGGGAGGTTGTGAGGAGCATGGAACCACCTCTTAATTGCTGTTGATCCCAGGTTTACCCTGACCTGGAGTGGTAGCACCTGTTAGGGTTCCAGCTATGGGCAAATAGTTAACCCCTAAACTGGGGTCAAAACACTAAGAAAGCATAACAATAGACTTTTATCAAAAAATATACATTTTTGAAGGAAAAAATTATTGCCATACATTTTTGAAGGAAAAAAAATATTACAGGCAATATATTTTTGAATACAAAACTATGAGACATCTTCAGTTTTACAAAATAAAAATTTTCATCAAAATCTGACTAAATCAACCTTCACACTATAATCAAACATTAAAAATACCTTAAAACCCCACTTTTTTTACACTAAATAACCCACAGAGGTGGATATTCCGTTAAACAAAATTCAAACTCAACTGACCTTACTATACTGCCAGTCAACAAAATAAAAAAAACAAATAATACATATATGCAAAATTAAACTATATAGTGGCAAGAACTTACACATCAGACTCAGTGGTGGGGGGCAGACAACAGAAGCAGCAAAGAAATAGAAATTTCAAACTTTGGCAGATAGATACAGATGCTTATTACATTGTATAAAACTAAATCCTCTAGTATTTAAAAAAATAAATAAATAAAAAAAAATAATGAAATCATATACACAAACATAGGAATTATTTATAAAGTGGAAATCTGAGGACATTTAAAAAAAACAACAAATTTATATGCGATCTTGACCACATTTGTCTTTGGCCAAAGCAGAAATTTCGTGGTAGGTGATTTTGCTACCAGGGGACCACTTCTGCAGGTTTTTAGTAATCTTTCAATGTCTTCATCACTTTTGGTTCAGTATACATAGCTTCTCATAAGAGACTTCAGCTTTGAAATTCCCAGATGCCCATTATGAAATTTGTTTGATATCTGCTTTTTTAATGATAGTTATTACTTCTTTGTGAAAACAGGAGTACTCCATTATATCATGAGTAAGTGTTCAAGTCTAGATTTTCTTCTTTCTTTTTTTCTAGTTGTTTTTTTTATTCCCACAATAAACATGTCTTGTTCTGCTTTTAACTTTATTTCTTCTGAATAACTAGTAATTCACATACTACACTGCATAATATATTTTTAATTTTTGCTTCACTTTTTAACGCTGCAATAAAAGTATCCTCAAAAGGTTCAGTAGTTTTTGGCATCCATCTTGATAAAGCATCTGTGTGTCCTAATTTTTTGGACAGTTGGTATTTCATTCTAAAATTATAATTTAATAATATGGTACCACTGCGGATATGCGTTGTGGTGCATTGGATATCAGCTCAGAACGAGAAATCGGGGAGCCGAGTTCAAATTCCAGCTGAATTCATTGCATTCACTTACGCGCAAATACCCTTGGGAAAGGTATTAATCCATCTCTCCCTTCCAGTTATGGGTTAAATAACAGGACAGATTGGGTTCTATAGCCTTGGTCAGCAACCAGTCTACCGCAAAAAGCAATGGCAACCTACTGCGGGATAATCTTCTGCCCAGTCAGTCATGTCTCTTTCGAGACATGATCGCCCAAGCGTGTATCACATATGGCACTTAACTGACTGACCCCAGCACTGTAATCTATTCACTGTAAGAAATACTTATCTTTCAAACCATAAAGTGATAATAGAGGTATGTGGTCTGTCTGCAATTGAAAACTTCCGTGGATAAATTTGTGAAATTCTGCCAATATTATTATAACACCTCTTTTTCCATCTGGCTGTAAATTTTTCTGCTGGTAATAGTGAACACGAAGCATGTGTGACACCTTTCATGTTACCATCTTCATATTTATGTAAAATGACTGCTCTTATACCATAATCACTACCATCTGAGGCCAATACAATTCCAGTTAAAGCGAAACCGTAGACTGAAAGAAAAATGAATGGATGTAAGTCAAATTTTGGTATCGATATCAAATAAGTTTTTTTTTGTCGTAAACTGAATTTTGAAGGCTAAATAAGTCCTCTGAGTAAATGGTATCATGGATGAGGCTAAGAACTACAATTATACCTACTTAGAGCTAAACCCAAAGCAAAAACTAAAATAAAAAGGGCTGAAAAAAATACAGACATACAGGCAGATAAACAGACACACATGCAAACATTTTGCCTTTTATATATATATATATATATATATATATATATATATATAAATATATATTATCAATTTTTATGCACTATTGTAAGAACTGCAACCTTGAAATTTCTGAATATCATTTCTTATGTCTTTGTCTATGAGTGTATCAAATTTGATTAAAATCGGACCACTCCTTCAATAACCCGATTTTTTCGATTATCGATATTTATCGGGAGTACCCTGACACAAAACCTAGCTAAGAACACTCACAGACGCTTATAGTACAACTGTGTAAATTTTCAAGAAAATCGGTTCAGCCATTTCAGAGTCTTTCAAACAAACACACACAAAGTTCCATTTATAAATAAGTTTAGATTAGATTTAGATTTTGATAGATATCATCCAGATAAGAAACTGTGAAATCACAATCTGCAAGTATAGTATCTATAATTTGTTGAAATATATATCTGGAGCCACTTTTATTCCAAAAGGAAGTCAGCTGAATTTTTACAATCCTTTGTACATGTTTATAGTTGTTATCTGTAAATATTCTTCTTCAACCTGTCTACAAGGAATGAACTCTTCCTACTGCTACACACACACACACACATATATATATATATATATACCTGCGTGACTTCTAGAGGGCAGTTATGAGCAGTCAAGTACAGCAGTTAATGACAGCTACTAGTCAGGCATTGTAATAATACTGTTGGACTTATTTATTTCTATATGACTTATTATTAACACTTCCTTTGAATATCTTGTTTCTTGTTATACTAATACACTGTTTTAAACCTACCTTCTTGTTTTACTTCCAGGACAAGCTGGTCACTACAACTTTGTAACAAAGTTTCACCGCAACTCCATGACAAATTGTCAAAGAAGAACCTCAACAGTAAATATGCGTCACAAAGATCCAGGTTTGAAAAAAAATTTTCCACTGTTTAAGAGTAAAAGAAGCAATTACATTCAACTATTTGGATGGTGAAAGTGGGGGACCTTCATATCAATCTAGTGTCACGAGCAAATATATGTGGTCAGGGCACCAGTTGAAAAAAGCTAGTCAGAGCAGTTGCGATGAAAATACCTGTAGAAAAGGCTTACAGCCATATCATGAATACACCGGTTCTCGCTCGATCACCGGAGTTAAGCAACGTTGAGCCTGATCAGTACTTAGATGGGTGACAGCTTGGGAATACCAGATGCTGTAAGCGTTTAGTGACAGATGTGTGAGCTTACGGCCATATCACGTTGAATACATCGGTTCTCGCTCGATCACCGGAGTTAAGCAACGTTGAGCCTGATCAGTACTTAGATGGGTGACAGCTTGGGAATACCAGATGCTGTAAGCGTTTAGTGACAGATGTGTGAGCTTACGGCCATATCACGTTGAATACACCGGTTCTCGCTCAATCACCGGAGTTAAGCAACGTTGAGCCTGATCAGTACTTAGATTGGTGACAGCTTGGGAATACCAGATGCTGTAAGCGTTTAGTGACAGATGTGTGTGCTTACGGCCATATCACGTTGAATACACCGGTTCTCGCTCGATCATTGAAGTTAAGCAACGTTGAGCCTGTTCAGTACTCAGATGGGTGACAGCTTGGGAATACCAGATGCTGTAAGCGTTTAGTGACAGATGTGTGAGCTTACGGCCATATCACGTTGAATACACCGGTTCTCGCTCGATCACCAAAGTTAAGCAACCTTGAGCCTGATCAGTACTTAGATGGGTGACCGCTTGGGAATACCAGGTGTTGTAAGCATTTTGTGGCGGATGTGTATTGTGGTGCAGTGGATATTGGCTCGGAAAGAGAAATCCGTGAGCCGAGTTCAAATTCCAGTTGAATACCCTGCATTCACTTAAGCACTGTTACTCTTGGGAAAGATATTAATCCGTCCCTTCCCTCCAGTTATGGGTTAAATAACAGGGTAGGACTTGAGGACCCTGCCCTGAAAAACAAATCCCAATGAATTTTGATACTCAAAAAGAAAAAAGTATTACTAGGCACAAAACTTATATAAAAATACAACAATTGTTGAAAGATAAAGGTATTACCATAAATAAATAAAATTTTCTTGGCAATAAATGACTCGCCGAGGTTGATATACCATAAAACAAAACAAGAAAAAAAAATTGTAGAAAAGACAGAGGGAAGCCACATCACATCAGTGAGAAAGTGACTGAAGGTAAGCTGCTAAGTCAGGAGTGATTATACTGCAGATCCTCCTTTAGATTTTGCCGAGAACCTCAAGATGAATAGCAGGAACACCCAACCAGCTATAGCAATTGTATTCAATAAATGGATAAATGATAGCTTTATAAATGTGCAAAATGTATACTGATGAGAAAAAACTTCCTGGCCCAATACAGTGAACCAACCTTCCTAAGAGTAGATGCAGCTATGAATTCAATGTAGTTATTCCATTTGAGGTCATTTGAGAGAGTGAGGCCAAGGAGGCGCAGTCTGTTGCTCTCTAGGAGACTAGTATCATTCATTGTGATGATAAGCAGGAAATATTTACCTTACCCTTTCACCAGTTGATTAATGATTATCTTTTTTGATCACTGCAAAATACTTTGATGGAGAAAAGCATTCTCTAATAAAAATCAGTTTTTTTTGTCAAAAACCATTTCCAATCAAAACCTGTGGAAGTTTACTCAATAAGTATCAAAGACTGAATCAGTCACTCATTTTTTAGTGTTTATCAACCCTCTGCAAAATATTTAAATCCATAAAATACTTTTTATACTTTAAGAATTTCTTTTGGGGGGAGGGGGTAAATAATTGCTTAGCAATGCAAATCTTACTAATTAACCCATAGCTGGAGGGAGAAGAATTTCATTTTCTGAAGTATTTCTGCATAAGTGAATATAAAAAGTCTGAGTAGGATTGGAAGTCAGCTCACTGATTAATAATTTACAAGTCATTATTCAGTACATCACCTGTGCATCCAACCTTACAGCACCTGGTATTCTCAAGTGGTCACCCATCTAGGTATTGACCAGGCTTAACATTACTTAACTCTAGTTTCTAATTCCAAGCCATTATCCATTACATCACCTACACATCCAAGCTTACAGCACCTGGTATACTCAAGTGGTCACCCATCTAGGTATTGACCAGGCTTAACATTACTTAACTCTAGTTTCTAATTCCAAGCCATTATCCATTACATCACCTACACATCCAAGCTTACAACACCTAGTATTCCCAAATGGTCACCCATCTAGGTACTGACCAAGCTTAACATTACTTAACTCCAATTTCCAATTCCAAGCCGTTATCCATTACATCACCTACACATCCAAGCTTACAGCACCTGGTATTCCCAAGCAGTCACCCATCTAGGTACTGACCAGGCTTAACATTACTTAACTCCAATTTCCAATTCCAAGCCATTATCCATGACATCACCTACACATCCAAGCTTACAGCACCTGGCATTCCCAAGCAGTCACCCATCTAGGTACTGACCAGACTTAACATTACTTAACTCCAATTTCCAATTCCAAGCCATTATCCATGACATCACCTACACATCCAAGCTTACAGAACCTGGCATTCCCAAGCAGTCACCCATCTAGGTACTGACCAGGCTTAACATTACTTAAGTCAAATTTCCAATTCCAAGTCATTATCCTTTACATCACCTCTGCATCCAAGCTTATAGCATCTGTTATTCCCAAGCGGTCACCCATCTAGGTACTGACCAGTCAAGACATTGCTTAACTTTGGTGATTCTATGTTTCAATGTGATTTTGCTTTAAGCCTATTTTCAATGAGGTAACATAAGTGGCAACAAGTCATTGCAAATAATGACAAATAACAATAATATCAAATAATAACAAATAATAACGTATATAGAATTAAATCAAATGTAACCAGACTTTACATCCTGAAGAATGAAGCTGATAAACAAAAAATAGGAATTATTTATCACTCAACCTAATAAATAAAAGAGATATTGATTTTCTTTTAAATATAAATTAAGTCATTTTCCCCAGGTTATTTTAAGGTAAAAAAATTAAAAAAAAAAAAAGAAAGAAAGAAAAAGCCAAGCAATGTCTTCCAATTAAATCATCTAAATAAACTCGTAAGTCATTTTGTACAGCCGTTTGCTCAAAATAAAGTAAAGGTTTAATTACCAGAATCAAGAATTTCCAAAATTATTACTCAAATTTGACGACTTGACAGTATTATTGGCACATCTTCCTTTATGAAGATGAGGTAATCACAGGGAACTGATGTCTCATTATTCTAGATATTTTGATTGGACATCAGACATTTAGGTGGACAACAATTCTACTGAAGCTGAATATATACTGAGCCAACAGCACTTGGTAGATCAGTAGACTGTATAGAAAAACCTTATGGTTCAATGTCTTTTTAGCAAAGTTTAACAAACGTACATGCAAAAAAAAAAAAAAAGGTTTGTTTAGCAGCCAGATTACAATACAACAAACTCATGAATGACCTGAACTTGAAAAAAAAAATATACAGACAGCATAAAAAAATACAGTGTTACAAGGATGCATTTATATATAAAAAAATATTGATAAAGTCCACAAGAAAGTTAAAATCTACAGTAAGAAATTCTACTGAGTCCTACTTGTTATTACAAAAAAGTTTTAATTCATGATGTAGTTGTAAAGACAGGGAAATTAAAACGTTTGGAAGATTCTAGATCATTCCAGAAAATTTGGGAGTGTTCAAGAAAATTTTGAAATGTTTCGAGAAATATGCAAATTAGGTGTTAGACCCTATAAAAGTAGGTTTTGGTAAGAGAGTAGTTAGCTGTTAAAAGGATTTGCTGACATTATCAACTCCAGCTTTGATTCGAGGATTTATATCCAGCTGAAAGAACCTCTACAAAAAGTTGCGGACCAACTAAAACCTGAAAAAGAACCTCATGGAACTAAATGGGTAAATAGAATTTTTTGACTCTTTCATTTGACCAAACAAAAATAGTATTCTTTCCAACACATTTGAGGATTTCCAAAAAGTATAGCATTTAGACTACTTCGCTAGCTTAACTGGGTAAAGATACTTGACACCTTCCTTCCCCTTTGTAACACTTACCCGTTACTCTGCCAATAGTAAACTCTATATTTCTGTTTTGAATGCAAAAAATTGTAAATTTTGTATATATTCTTATTTGGTGTTTTTTGTAAATTAAATATTTGTCTGTGATTTAGCTCTGTGTTTTGGTCAATCATTCTTTTCTTTTCTTATAACATGTAACAAGAGGACAAACTGGAAATCGAAACTCTAAATGGGACACACTAAGAGAACGTCTGGTGACATCAGCAAATGACATCATCCCTAAAGAAAATGGACATATATCACCTATGAAATTCTTGACAAAGCAAACGAGACAGAAAACAATGCCAAGACATGGAACGGAATACAGGAAACTATACAAGAAAATAAGGAGCAAATGCAAACAGGCTAAAGAGAAATGGCTAAATAACAAATGTGTAGAAATTGAGATTGAACACAATGAATAAAGGAGAGATGCATAAAAAATTAAGGGAACTAAAAAAAGACATGCTTAGCAACAGAATGCATAAAATTGTTATGGACCAGGTTAAGGTTTGAAAAGAACAACATGACCACCAGGGTAGAAATAACAAATATATATTAACAAGAAATAACAATACAAAATGTGGAAGGTGTTAGTATGACTGTCAGTCTGGTTTGGAGTGTACTACTACCAACTCTACTCTTTCTCTCTTGAGAGGTGTCATATATATAGTGTTGGAAGAGTTCATTTCGGAGTTTCAGGTAAGGACCCATGACAAAAATTGAAGGATGGAACACTCATATTAGAGAAAGGATAAATACTTCAGCAGTGGGATGAATATATTGGAGCTCTCTTTCACAACAAGAAAGAGCAACCAGCAATACTGTCATGTCGTGAGTAAGAATAAATAACTCAACAACAGGAATAGGTTAATCATTGTATTCCGTGAAAATAGTATTTACAAAGGTTATTAGTATCCAATACAAGAATAGAGGTTAATCGTCTCAACCGTTGTAAGACGTAGTATGAGCAATGGGTACTTCCGGGTCGTCACCGGAAGTCTACGACTGACTTGTCGATACGGCTGCTCAGCACACTCTCCTACGTAGATGCCACCATTACTTTACATAGTAATGGAATAGTCCATTATAGCCGAATAGGTGCAGACGTCCCAACAAATACAAAGAAATACTGACTGACCAGAAATATTAAAAGCAGAAGTGGAAGTTGCACTGACCAAATTGAGCAAAAACAAACCAGAATGACCAGAGGGTATTATAATAGGGATGCTGACAGCATTAGATGAATTTGGTGTAGACAGGATCATTCTTCCTTTATGTACCCTCTACTTTTAGGACATAGACGACCATAGCTTTCCACATTTCCCTATCCCTGGTGGCTCTTAGCACGCCTTCTCCTGTTGCACCAT
>JBBBDQ010032388.1:0-11885 GCA_037127315.1 Ascarosepion bandense
CACGGAGAGACCCCGTCGACGCCAAATCTTGACCGACGCGCCGACCTTTGCCAGTACTTCTGACCAGTTTTTCTCCAGCTGTAAGTCCGGACCGAACCAAACTCCGAGGAGCTTGACCGGCCCGTCCGTCCAGCTGAAGGGCCCCTAGGGAGGAAACTCCCTTCCAGGCACCTAACCGCAAGCCGGATGACTTGTCGCAGTTAATTCTGGCCCCTGTCACCTTCTCATACCGTACAAGCGCCTGGTGTACCGCCTCTATGTCCCTGCGGGAGGACACAAAGGTCGTTACGTCATCGGCGTACGCAGAAACCCTGGCTCGAGCTCCGCCAGGGACTTCAATTCCACGCAGGACCGGACTGCCCGTCTCGTCCCTTAGCCGGCGAAGGAGGGGCTCCAACGCCAAGACGTAAAGGAGAGAAGACGGTGGACAACCCTGTCGGACCGACCTAGACAGCGCGAAAGCGCCCGACAGCTTCCCGTTCACCTGTACCACAGCCTTGGGGGAGCGATACAGAAGGCTAATCCAGCGGCTGAAGTCGGGTTTGAATCCGGCGGCCTGCAGGACAGCAGCCAGGTAGCCATGGTCAATCCTATCAAATGCCTTGGACTGATCTAAATTGATCAGCGCGGCCTCATCGTCGTCTTCTACACCCTCTATGATCGTGCGAATCAAGTGCAGGTTGCTCTGAATTGTTCTCCCCTTCACAGAACAAGTCTGATCCGGTTCCAACAGAGACTCGGCAACTAGCTGCAAGCGATTCGTCAGGATCTTGGCCAAAATCTTTAACTCTGTGTTTAGCAGAGTTATGGGCCTGTAGTCATCTAGTTCCCTCCCAACCTTCTTGCCTTTTCTCAACAGCGTGATCACGCCCCTGGTGATCCGACCGGGGAGGTGGACCCCTGCCGAAACCAGTGGTTGAACACGACAGCCAAGAGCGGGACAAAAAGGTGCGACATCCTCAAGTACAATTCATAGGGCAAACCATCCAAACCTGGCGACTTGCCACTGCCGACCTTCTTCAAAGCCACGTAGATTTCGTCCTCCGTAATCTCCCCTTCGCAGCTAGCCGCTTCAGCCGGCAAAAGCCGGGGAAAGTCAGCCAAATAGCTGCGAAACTCCTCGTCACGGAGACCAGGCTCCTTGGTAAATCGGTGCTCGAAATGCTGCCGGAACGCCTCGCACATGTCGTCGGTGGACCTAAGGAGATGTCCCTCCGGGTCGCGTACCTCTCGAATGTACCGGTCGCCGGCATGGCGAATTTCTTCCTTGCGCAGTTCCGCGCCCATGTTCACAGCTTCGGAAGACATCTTGCTTAACTTAGCCCTAATTACCTGACCCATGTAGCGCCCGCTAGTCGAGCGCTCCAGGGCCTCCCTGGCTAAGGCTATTTCTAGGGGATCCCCACCAGCCTCCGCCCGGGCGAAATTAGCACTAAGTGTCTTTGCCTCCGCAGCCTTATCTAGATTGAGCCGCTGGCTATATTTGGTGGCAAAAGACCTAATGGAGTCCTTAAGATTGACCCACCACTTACTCCCAATGACTCGCCCAATTAACGCCCTCTGCACTAGTCTTGTCAGCTGGTCACGAAAGTCCCGCCTGTCCAGTAAGGACTGATTGAACTTCCAATAACCAGCCAACCTAGGCCTAAATTCTAACGCCACCCGGGCACAAACGAGTTTGTGGTCCGAGTAGCCTAACCAGTGGAACGTTGGACATTCTAAGAAGTCTATGTCGGCTTCTCTCACTAACATCCTATCCAGGTACGCAGATACCCGGGTAGAAGGCCAACTACGCGTCCACGTCCACATGCTCCCTTCCGGATGATCGACCCGGTATCTATCGACGAGACCAAATTCGCCGATCAGATCAACCAGGCTACGATCACCACTCCACCCGCTAGCGCCCCTTCCTCTATCCCATTTGGGGGTTAGGACGGCATTCCAGTCCCCAACTAAGATTAGCCGTGTTGAATGCACCATGAAGGGCTCCAACAGCCGAAAGAAAGAGACACGCTCACCTTGAACATTGGGCGCATAAACCACAATCAGCCGGAACGACTTGCTTTTCACTGCAATATCGGCCACGATCAGCCGGCCCTCGGCACCGACATGGACAAGGTCCACCCTCGCGTCCAGGGTACGCTTGACCAGCAAAGAAACACCTCTGGCCAGCCGGCTCCCATATGCTGAATAGACGACAAAGTCGTTAGACAGCACACACGAGTCGACTTCGCAAACAAAGTGAGTCTCTTGGATCGCGGCCACATCCACGCCGAAGGACAAGAGGTCACGCAGCAGGCGAGCCGCCTTACCCCGATCCCTCAGGCCCTTCGCATTTATACTGGCTATCTTAATAGACATTCTTTAGTTCTGAAAAAGAAAAAAGAAAAACATGCAACAAACGGCTCTACTCGCATACGGGCCGGAAATCTCTGGCAGATAGGACCCCGACGGACTGTCCTAGGGACCCTGTTCCTACATCGGACGTAATCCGTCCGTCTAGGACAATTCCGCCGACGTCCGTGGGGTAAGTTAGTTTTACCACCCTATAGAGACTGGGGTGGAGTAAAACAGGGAACCTCCCCGAGCAATTCTTCGCCATTTTTTTTAGGGGCCGGAGTATTCTCCTGCACCAATCTTAAGTTTGCAAAATGTCTTTTCGCTTCATGAATATGGTCCCAGACCCTCAGGTTGCCACCGGTATTCCTTACCAGGGTGATGACACCTGGGGCCTGGGGAAAGTTTCTGGGATCTTCTACATCTTTGCCTTCCACTGAGGTCAGCCTCAGCAGAGGTTTTAAAAGTCTTCGCCTCTGAGATGACCACTCAGAGGCTACATCCTCGCTCACTTTTAGTAGAGCTTCCCCCTGGGGCAGGGCTTTCTTCTTTTTTGCCTGAGTGGGAGTGGACATAGGAGAAGGGGAGGGAGTGGGGGTTAAAGAAGCTGGTCTCAGGGGGGTCAATTTAAAGGTAGGGGACTGGGAAGCTTTCTGCGGGGACGAGGGAAGGCTCCTTGCTTTTTCGGCGTAGGATGTACGCACCGGCGATGTTGGCAGAGAAGAGCACTTTGGTGTTGTTGCCGATCTTTCTCTGCTTCTTCCTCTCCGCCGACTCTTGGCGATCTCTTGCCGCTCCTCCTCCTCCTCTCTGCCGCGTTTTAACGATGCTGCTCTCTGCGTCTCCATTCTTTCCTCCATTCTTTCCTCCTCCTGCACTATTTTTGGGGGAGACTTCTTCTCCCGCTTGGCAGGCGCTTTCTCCAACGTGAGCTCCTTTGATTTTGCTGGAGCTTTGGCAGGTGATGGCACCTTCACGGGTGAAGGCGTTTTGGGTTTTTTCCTGCTCACCACCTGCCACTCTCCCTCCTTGTTCGCCGCCGACTTTGGTGTTGGTGGTGCTGCTGTAGCTGCTGCTGGTGATGCTGGAGTTACTGGAGCCGGTCCTTCAGGCTTCTTGGTTGGTTGGGCCTTAGGGGCCGGATTCCTGGCCGTACACGCCTTAGCGACGTGCTCCGCGGCCCCGCAGACCCAACAGCATGGCTTCCTTCCTTCGACCACGATGAAAATCCTACGACCCCTGCAGGTGAGGATGTTGGGAATTTTCCCGATATTCTCCTTCGACGCAGTCACCTGCAGGGTCATATCACCAGTCATAAAGCCAGCCTTCGACCGCAGCGAGGAGACTGAGGCCACCTTTCCGTATCCTGCGAAAAAGGCGCCAACGTGGTCTTCATCAATTTCCATGGGGACGCCATGCAGTGTAATTTTCACTTTCCGGGCACCCATGTACTCAGTGCTGAACTGGAGTGATTTCGTCTCCAGTACGTCTCCGATCAGACGTTTCGCCTCCTCGGCTGAGCCCAGCAAGACGTCCCACATGGAATTGCCCCTCCTCGCTACGGCCCTGGCTTTAATATTCAAAGCTTTAATGGCTTCTTCCAATACGTCCCTTGAGACTCCCACCAACTTGTGCGATTTTATGTCTTTAGTATGCAAGGTAATAATCCTTGCCTCAATGTCGGCCAACTTATCCGGCACAGAGACCAGCTCTGTGCCCTTAATGTACTCCGCATATTTGGCTCTTATCTCCTCGTAGTACTTCTCATCCTTACATATCATCACACTGGTTGTCTTCCTCGCTGTCCATCCGGAAGTGGACGGTATGGGGGAACCTGCTGCTGGAACTGAGGGTGACTCCCGTGGCGGTAGTTGCCAGTCACCCTCTTTCCCTCCCACCGACGCCATGGTGGGAGGCACGACTTCGTCCGGCCTATCTAAGGCCATTGCCTCCTAAGAGGCCTGAAAAAGAAAAACTGGACAACTGTCCTCCGGTGTTTCACGACCGGTGAAGGTCGCTACTTTTCACTCAGCCACAAGCAATAAACTTGGGTGGAGAAGCAGAAAATCCCGAAACCACAAGCTGTAGTAAAAGCTACTATGGAACAGATACTACACTTTGATCCTGCCCATAAAAACCACGGAACGCAATTATGGGTAGGAAGATGGCTCGTTTTATTTATTCTGAGCAAAATACAGAATTGTGGCTCAAGGCCAAAAAGTGGGAGGGGGAACAAAAACTTGGGGTGGTCTTCAGCTACTCTATCCTATACCTAGCTAATCAGATTCACGACCCATACATACGTTACACTGCTTCTCATTCACCATAAGAATTTGTCCATCAACACTCGTACTTATCTAGCACCAAAATACCGCGAAACATACCGGGGACCTAAAAACGCCCCAAATGTACATAAAAATTTATTACTATATACAAATATAATACAAAAATAACTTTAAAAATTTGTACATGAAATGATATGATGGGAAGGGGGTATGAAGAAACAAAAAATCCCCAAAACAAAAACAATTTCAAATGAATATTTATACATTATGTTAGTAAGGCCCAAACACACTACATAATTAAAGAGGCCACTGTATTCTGCCTGTAGAGACAAAATCAAGCCGCTCTCTTTCTAAGGGGAATGGAGAAGTAGGGTACAAAAATAAAATGGACTGGAGAATATATAAGGCTGACCCAGCCGAGAATGAAACGGGACAAAATAACTCTGGACAATGGGGATCTCGAACTGGATCATAACAAAAGCAAGGGAGCCGGGAACAGGCCGGGACTAACACTATCACTCACATTAACTAGGTATACAAAAGAATACTTTACCTTAACCACGGGAGGGGTTCCAGAGGAATCCACCCCGATGCGAGCAGCAGATCTAAAAAAGAAAATCAAGACTAGCCCCGGTCACACGAACCAGGCTCGCTGCATATATCCACCTTTTGCTGAAGTCTGTCGGGTGCAGCCGTTTCCGTTCAGTTCTAATCTTCATTTTGAGCTGGTGCTCAAAATATCGGATTAGATCCTGATCCGAAAGACGACCTCCCCGCAAGACTTCCTCCAGACGCGTCATCCAAATCACCATTCTAGCCGTGGCCAGTAGCGACAGAAACACCATCCGCTTCACTCCAGAGTACGGGGGCGACACATTGTCCACAGCGTATGCGCGATCAATGAGCACAAGCTCCCGCGGCGCGATACGAGCAGTCAACTCGCCGACACGCGCCCACAACGGGCGAACGCGCGAACAATGGAAGAAGGCGTGCGCAGACGTCTCCTTAATTCCAAGGTTGCAACGTTCACAATCTGGCAAATCCGCCAGGCCCATTGCGAAACGCTTGTCATTGAGCGACAAACCATTCCGAGCCAATCGCCAGGTCAGAGAAAACTCAGAGTTGCTGAGCCAATCCGCACCTGGCGCCCAAGACCAATGAGAGCGGTACTCCACTCTCGACATGCCGAGCTTACTCCACAGCTTATCCTTCACGGCACCCTCCACTAATCCCCGATAGAAGATTTTCCTAGGCTGTGAAAGGTCACTGGACCGTGGAATGGCCTGTAAAGCCGCCAGACATTCGAGCAGGAATTTCGGTCGCACCCAAGGCCTGACGGTCAGCCATAGGGTCGGGGGCGTGATGGTAAGGCAAGGGAACATGTCCCTCACTACCCCGCAAGCAACCGATCTTCCTCCAACGCGCGCCTGAGGAATGCCAACCTTGAAGCGAGCACGTGGCTCCTCAAGTGTGGCATCCCCAGACCCCCTTGACACGGACGGAGGCAACAGACTCCTTTGTCGACCATGTGTTTGCGTCCTCTCCACAGACAGGAGAATAGCAAACGCTCGAGCGCCTTCTCATGATCGTCACAAAGGGGAAGTACTGACAGCCGGTAAAGGATCATGGGAAAGAGGTATGTGTTACACACCTCCGCCAAGCCCTTCACGGAGAGACCCCGTCGACGCCAAATCTTGACCGACGCGCCGACCTTTGCCAGTACTTCTGACCAGTTTTTCTCCAGCTGTAAGTCCGGACCGAACCAAACTCCGAGGAGCTTGACCGGCCCGTCCGTCCAGCTGAAGGGCCCCGGGAGGGAAACTCCCTTCCAGGCACCTAACCGCAAGCCGGATGACTTGTCGCAGTTAATTCTGGCCCCTGTCACCTTCTCGTACCGTACAAGCGCCTGGTGTACCGCCTCTATGTTCCTGCGGGAGGACACAAAGGTCGTTACGTCATCGGCGTACGCGGAAACCCTGGCTCGAGCTCCACCAGGGACTTCAATTCCACGCAGGACCGGACTGCCCGTCTCGTCCCTTAGCCTGCGAAGGAGGGGCTCCAACGCGAGGACATAAAGGAGAGAAGACAGTGGACAACCCTGTCGGACCGACCTAGACAGCGCGAAAGCGCCCGACAGCTTCCCGTTCACCTGTACCACAGCCTTGGGGGAGCGATACAGAAGGCTAATCCAGCGGCTGAAGTCGGGTTTGAATCCGGCGGCCTGCAGGACAGCAGCCAGGTAGCCATGGTCAATCCTATCAAATGCCTTGGACTGATCCAAATTGATCAGCGCGGCCTCATCGTCGTCTTCTACACCCTCTATGATCGTGCGAATCAAGTGCAGGTTGCTCTGAATTGTTCTCCCCTTCACAGAACAAGTCTGATCCGGTTCCAACAGAGACTCGGCAACTAGCTGCAAGCGATTCGTCAGGATCTTGGCCAAAATCTTTAACTCTGTGTTTAGCAGAGTTATGGGCCTGTAGTCATCTAGTTCCCTCCCAACCTTCTTGCCTTTTCTCAACAGCGTGATCACGCCCCTGGTGATCCGACCGGGGATGGACCCCTGCCGAAACCAGTGGTTGAACACGACAGCCAAGAGCGGGACAAAAAGGTGCGACATCCTCAAGTACAATTCATAGGGCAAACCATCCAAACCTGGCGACTTGCCACTGCCGACCTTCTTCAAAGCCACGTAGATTTCGTCCTCCGTAATCTCCCCTTCGCAGCTAGCCGCTTCAGCCGGCAAAAGCCGGGGAAAGTCAGCCAAATAGCTGCGAAACTCCTCGTCACGGAGACCAGGCTCCTTGGTAAATCGGTGCTCGAAATGCTGCCGGAACGCCTCGCACATGTCGTCGGTGGACCTAAGGAGATGTCCCTCCGGGTCGCGTACCTCTCGAATGTACCGGTCGCCGGCATGGCGAATTTCTTCCTTGCGCAGTTCCGCGCCCATGTTCACAGCTTCGGAAGACATCTTGCTTAACTTAGCCCCTAATTACCTGACCCATGTAGCGCCCGCTAGTCGAGGCGCTCCAGGGCCTCCCTGGCTAAGGCTATTTCTAGGGGATCCCCACCAGCCTCCGCCCGGGCGAAATTAGCACTAAGTGTCTTTGCCTCCGCAGCCTTATCTAGGTTGAGCCGCTGGCTATATTTGGTGGCGAAAGACCTAATGGAGTCCTTAAGGTTGACCCACCACTTACTCCCAATGACTCGCCCAATTAACGCCCTCTGCACTAGTCTTGTCAGCTGGTCACGAAAGTCCCGCTTGTCCAGTAAGGACTGATTGAACTTCCAATAACCAGCCAACCTAGGCCTAAATTCTAACGCCACCCGGGCACAAACGAGTTTGTGGTCCGAGTAGCCTAACCAGTGGAACGTTGGACATTCTAAGAAGTCTATGTCGGCTTCTCTCACTAACATCCTATCCAGGTACGCAGATACCCGGGTAGAAGGCCAACTACGCGTCCACGTCCACATGCTCCCTTCCGGATGATCGACCCGGTATCTATCGACGAGACCAAATTCGCCGATCAGATCAACCAGGCTACGATCACCACTCCACCCGCTAGCGCCCCTTCCTCTATCCCATTTGGGGGTTAGGACGGCATTCCAGTCCCCAACTAAGATTAGCCGTGTTGAATGCACCATGAAGGGCTCCAACAGCCGAAAGAAAGAGACACGCTCACCTTGAACATTGGGCGCATAAACCACAATCAGCCGGAACGACTTGCTTTTCACTGCAATATCGGCCACGATCAGCCGGCCCTCGGCACCGACATGGACAAGGTCAACCCTCGCGTCCAGGGTACGCTTGACCAGCAAAGAAACACCTCTGGCCAGCCGGCTCCCATATGCTGAATAGACGACAAAGTCGTTAGACAGCACACACGAGTCGACTTCGCAAACAAAGTGAGTCTCTTGGATCGCGGCCACATCCACGCCGAAGGACAAGAGGTCACGAAGCAGGCGAGCCGCCTTACCCCGATCCCTCAGGCCCTTCGCATTTATACTGGCTAACTTAATAGACATTCTTTAGATCTGAAACGAAAAAAACAGAGAAAAACATGCAACGAACGGCTCTACTCGCATACCGGGTAGAAATCTCGGGTAGACGGGACCCCGACGGACTGTCCTAGGGACCCTGTACCAATGTCGGACGTAATCCGTCCGTCTAGAACAATTCCGCCGACGTCCGTGGGGTAGGTTAGCTTTAGAACCCTATACAGACAGGGGTGGATTAAAACGGGGAACCTCCCCGAACAATTTTTTGCCATCTTTGCAAGTTCTGGTGAATTCTCAACTGCCATCCTCAATTTGGGAAAGTGTCTCTGAACCTCCGCAATGTGCTCCCAGACCCGCAGGTTCCCTCCGGTGTTGCGGACCAGAGTAATGACCCCTGGGGCCTGGGAGAAGTTTCTTGGATCCTCAGTGGATAACCCATCCACTGAGGTGAGTTTAAGGAGTGGTCTCAGCAGCTTACGCCGCTGAGAAGACCACTCAGCCGCAATGTCCTCTTCCACTTTCATTAAGGCATCCCCACGAGGGAGGCCTTTCTTTTTTTTCGTCCGAGAGGGAGTGGGAATAGGAGAAGGGGAGGGAGTGGGGGTTGCAGATCTGATTTTCCTGAGGGGGGTCAATTTAAAGGTTGGGGACTGGGAAGCTTTCCGCGGGGACGAGGGAAGGCTCCTTGCCTTTTGCGCATAGCTGCATCTTTCTGGAGAAGCAGGCAGAGATGAACACTTAGGAGCTGCCACTGCCCTTCTCTCCCTGCTTCTGCTTTTCCGCCTGCTTTTGGATTCTCCTGAAGTTCCTCCTCTCTATCTTCCCTGCTACGCTTCAGGGATGAAGCTCTCTGTGTCTCCATCGGTTCCTCCGCTTCCTTGCTTTGGGGAGGTTTTTTCCCCTGTTTGGGGGGCGATTTTGCTGCTGCAGGCTCCTTAGTCTTTGCCGGAGCCTTGTCAGGTGATGGCACCTTCACAGGTGAAGGCGTTTTAGGTTTTCTCCTTGCCACCACCTGCCACTCGCCCTCCTTGTTCACTGGTGACTTTGGTGTTGGTGGTGCTGGTGTTGCTACTGCAGGCGCTGCTGGTGCTGCTGGAACCGGACCTTCAGGCTTCTTGGTTGGCTGGGTCTTTGGGGCCGGCTTCTTAGGCTGGGCACGCCTTGGCAACGTGCTCCGCCGCCCCACAGACCCAACAGCAAGGTTTCCTGCCCTCCACGATCGCATATATGGCTCGCTTCCTGCAGGTGAGAATGTTGGGAACGTCCTCAATTTGCTTCTTTGTGAGGGTCACCTGCAGGACCATATCACCAGTGAGGAAACCCGCCTTAGATCTAAGTGAAGAGACCTCAGCCACTTTACCGTACTGCGCGAAGAAGGCGCCGATGTGGTTCTCTGAAATATCCATGGGGACGCCATGCAATGTTATTTTCAACTTGCGCGTCCCCATGTACTCCGTAATAAACTGGAGTCCCTTGGTTTCGAGAACCACACCCGCCAAACGCTTAGCCTCATCGGACGTACCAAGTAAAACGTCCCACTGCGCACTGGTCCTCCTCGCCACCGCCCTAGCCTTAATGTTGAGGGCCTTGATGGCTTCTTCCAGTCTCTCACGGTTGATGCTCACGAACTTCTGCGTCTTATGATCCCTCGTGATTAGCGATATGATCCTGGCCTCTATATCGGCCAATTCTTCCGGCACCGACAAGAGCTCCGTGCCCTTAATGTAACTGGCATACTTCTGCCGCTGTTCTTCATAAAATTCCTCCCCCTTTTTGGGAATTTTGCCTCCCTTCCATCCCGAAGAAGACGGTCTGGGGGATCCCGGTGCCGGTGCCGTTACGGGTCCTGGTAAATCATCTGGTGTTGTTGGAGGGGGATTGTCCCGAGGCGGTAATGCCCAATCCCCCTCTTTCCCCTCCCACCGAGTCCGTGGTGGGGGGAACGATCACCTCCGGCCTCTCAGAGGCCATTGCCTCCTAAGAGGCCTGAAAAAGAAAAACTGGACAACTGTCCTCCGGTGTTTCACGACCGGTGAAGGTCGCTACTTTTCACTCAGCCACAAGCAATAAACTTGGGTGGAGAAGCAGAAAATCCCGAAACCACAAGCTGTAGTAAACGCTACTACGGAACAGATACTACACTTTGATCCTGCCCATAAAAACCACGGAACGCAATTATGGGTAGGAAGATGGCTCGTTTTATTTATTTTGTTTTTACACAAAATTGTGGCTCAAGGCCAAAAACTGGGAGGGGGAACAAAACTTGGGGTGGTCTTCAGCTACTCTATCTTATACCTAGCTAATCAGATTCACGACCCATACATACGTTACAATGATTCTCATTCACCATAAGAATTTGTCCATCACCACTCATACTTATCAAGCACCAAAATACCGCAAAACATACCGGGGACCTAAAAAACGCCCAAATGTACATAAAACTTTATTACTATATACAAATATCATACAAAAGTAACTTTAAAAATTTGTACATGAAATGATATGATGGGAAGGGGGTATGAAGAAACAAAAAATCCCCAAAACAAAAACAATTTCAAATGAATATTTATACATAATGTTAGTAAGACCCAAACACACCCACATAATTAAAGAGGCCACTGTATTCTGCCTGTAGAGACAAAATCAAGCCGCTCTCTTTCTAAGGGGAATGGAGAAGCAGGGAACAAAAATAAATTGGACTGGAGAGTATATAAGGCTGACCCAGCCGAGACTGAAACGGGACAAAATAACGCTGGACAATGGGAATCTCGAACTGGATCATAACAAAAGCAATGGAGCCGGGAACAGGCTAGGACTAACACAATCACTCCCATTAACTAGGTATACAAAAGAATACTAACCTTAACCGCGGGAGGGGTTCCAGAGGAATCCACCCCGATGCGAGCAGCAGATCTAAAAAAGAAAATCAAGACTAGCCCCGGTCACACGAACCAGGCTCGCTGCATATATCCACCTTTTGCTAAAGTCTGTCGGGTGCAGCCGTTTCCGTTCAGTTCTAATCTTCATTTTGAGCTGGTGCTCAAAATATCGGATTAGATCCTGATCCGAAAGACGGCCTCCCCGCAAGACTTCCTCCAAAAGACGCGTCATGCCAAATCACCATTCTAGCCGTGGCCAGTAGCGACAGAAACACCATCCGCTTCACTCCAGAGTACGGGGGCGACACATTGTCCACAGCGTATGCGCGATCAATGAGCACAAGCTCCCGCGGCGCGATACGAGCAGTCAACTCGCCGACACGCG
>JBBBDQ010032404.1:0-116607 GCA_037127315.1 Ascarosepion bandense
GACAAAAACTAATTACATCGTTAGGACCGTTGTCCTCGTCTTTATTGCCATATTCACGACATTGTACGCTCCAACCGTCTTCAGATGATATACTTTAGAATTCCGAACCGAACCCTTTATTTAGTTCATGAGAGTGTAGGCGTACATTGTTTTAGTTCCACGCCTTTTTTTTTTATATCTCAGTATCAGTTAATCCTTTTAACTCAACTCTTCAAGTTTTTATTCCTTCAGGAGTGACATTAAGACAAGAAACAGAAAGTTGCCTCCTTCATAGCTTAAAAACTTAATGACATATTTCGGGCTTTGCGCGATACGTTCCGTGCATAAATTCCAAATAAAGTTGATAAAATACAACCCTAGATATATATTGACTAACCAGAAAATATATTCAAAGATGATCCAATTCTTGGTCGTCAAAATGCTTAAATACTCGTGATTTTGCCTTTTCTCTTTAGAAAAGCTTAACCCCAGGCCGTCTTCCCGGATGGCGTCCAGCCGACCTGCAGTGTCTTACCCTCTCACTTTCTCTTTTCTCATCGTGCAACGAAATATAAAGAAATACAAAGGTACAATCGTCAGTTTAGAATAAGACATACAAAAACCAGACAACACAAATATTTCGTTTTTACGCTTTCCTTCGTTTGACCTTTTTTCTTTTCGTTTTTCACAATAATCCGGCAATGATAAAAGGACTTTAACAAATACTTAACATTTTCACCGGATTTGTTCAACCTATACAGCGAGAATATTTTGAGGACCCTAGATGACACACCAGGATTTATTATTGGAGGCCACAAGAAGGGACTACAAATAAACTTTAAGAAAACTGAGTGCATGGTCATCAGCAAAAATACAACCCAAAATGCCAAATACAGGTGGGGGATAACAGAATCAAACAAGTCCAAGAATTTAAGTACCTAGGAAGTGTTCTAACAGGAGATGGAAAGTGCGACACGGAGATCCGAAGGCGAATTGGCATGGCAAAGGACGTGTTCCAGAAGATGAGCAAAATACTAACACACAGGAAGATCTCAATAGAAACGAAGAAAAGAGTGCTAGACTGCTACGTGATGTCAGTTCTTCAGTACGGCTGTGAATGCTGGACAATATCATCGAAAATGAGGAAAAAACTGGAAGCGGCCGAAATGTGGTTCTACAGAAGGATGCTACGGATATCGTGGACTGAGCATACAAGCAACGACGAAGTGTTAGAAAGAATGGCAACAAAAAGGAAATTGATGCTGAGCATCAGGAAGAGACAACTGAAGTTCCTGGGACATGCAATGAGGAAAGAGAGCCTGGAGAACCTGATACTGACTGGTCAGATAGAAGGAAGGAGAGACAGAGGAAGGCAGCGGATAACATATCTGCAGAGTCTGATCAGGTGGGTGACGGAACGGGGGTTGCCAGGAGCAACAGGAGCAAACATACTAAGAGCCACAAGGGATAGGGAGACGTGGAGATCCATGATCGCCTACGTCCTGAAGGGACAGAGCACATAGAAGAAGAAGAAGAAGAACATATGTGAAAATTTTTTTCGTCACTTCCAACGAAGGGCTTTTCACGTATATGTTACCATTACACAATTCAAGAGAGAAAAAGACTTATGATATGAAATCAATTTCATTAAAGAAAAATAATAAAGCAGTGTCTATATTAAATAAAAAGAAGGAAAGAAACGGATGTTGTTCACAACTGTTACTGCTTAATAATGTCCTCTTAAGCTCACAAGAAATTAATCTTGTGATGGTAACAAAAAACGAAAGGATAGACAAGAAAGAAAGATAGAAAGGTAGAAGAGAAGATATTGTCCACTTACAGTTTGGTAGATCTTACAGTTTTAATTCGACATTCACATTCTTATCATTATTTTTTTCATTTATTTAGTCGAATTTAAGAATAGACTCAAAAATGTTCTCTCCCTTGTATCGTAACATCAAAGTTCATTCCTTTTTTTTTCTTTTTTTTTGTGATGTCTGTCTTTTTGCCAATATTGCAGTTTGTCGAATCTTGATTTACAAAACGATTCATTCCTCCCGCAATCTGCCAATATTAACTTCTTCCTTTCATCCTGACCTTAGGATAATCCTTTTTTTCAACTGTTAAGTTCAGTTACGCTTAAGCTAGGATAATCATTCAGTCTCAGCATTCACTTAGAGACCTGAATAAGAACACGACTTAATCATAGACGAAATTTCGTTCCTTGATTTACGTCTAATATCGATGGAGGAGAATCTACATGACTAAATCTTTAGTCAGCATTTCTTCTTGAGTCTTGAGCTCTTGTGACTACTTTAATGTCCAGTCAGAACAGAGTTGGTTAATCCACAAGACCTCTGCATTTCTTCAGAGACCAGAACATGGCATCAGGTAACTTAGACGCCGGCTTCTTCTTCACGTCTGTTCTTTGTCGAGTCTTTTCACCAACTGCTTCTTTACTTCAAATTTCTTTCATAAAGGCGGGAAAAGGTTCTCCGGACCACTCAGAATGCAGAATCCGATCACATGACATAGCAGTCAAAGAAGTCGAAAAATACATAGAGAGGGAAAGAAGAAGGAGGGGAGACAGAAAAAGAAGAAGAAATAGAAACATAGGAATAAAATTTCAACACTCTCCCAACAAGAAAAGAAAAAAAAAGAAAAAAAGAAATTTTTAAACCACCATATTCAATATCAAACAAAATCTGGATTTCTTTCACTTATAGGCTTCCTAGATTTAATATCATTGACATCTACATTATTTATCTCTCTTAGAGAATCACTACTTTCCTCATCAGTAGAAGGAACCTGATACGAATGGGTAATAGAAAGTTCTAACGGATATAAATGCTTTAAAGAATGTTCTTGTGAGACGCCATCATCTTTCTGGATCAAAGCAGATCTAACCAAACCATCAGTTCCAGGAGTGAGATCAACCACTCTACCAAGAGTCCAATAAGGTCGAGGCATAATAGGATTCTTTATCAAAACAACATCTCCAATCTGAATCTTGTTATCATAATCAGTCTGATAGAGATCGTAAGACAATTAACAACCTTGATCAACCGTTCCCACACCACTCCATACCATGCAGAATACATAGGAAAGGTTAAGTGTTTGACATGACAAGTATCAAAACTTCCCTTAAACTCATCCGACAAATAAACTTGCTTTATCAAGTCGCAACCTTCAATTCTTAACCCTCTAGGGCCATTCGTATCATATTTGATACAGTATGAAAACAAGCCTTGAAAGAAATATTTTCCTGAAAATTTTTTAAAGAGAAATATTTTATAAATTTCAAATGAAAGCAGTACTGACTGCTCAGTCAATGAATACCAAATGTTTCCTTATAGGGAAATACCAAATGTTTCCTTATAGGGAAATACTGTATCAAATATGATACGAATGGCCCTAGAGGGTTAATAACAAAATTTATGTAATATTTTAATTAATAAATTTCGTTTTTATTATTAAAAAAAGAAAACTTTTATCCTTTAAGATATTTATCTTTTAAAGTATGTTAAACATTTTGCATCTTTAAATGTGAGTAGCTTCGGCTATCTTTTTGCAGTGGCCTTATACAAGACATGATCGACCGTCCCACCAACACACTCTTTGAGTCAAGTCACTTGTTGGATTACGTAAATAACACTTTTATCCACTGGACTATGTGCCCTTGTAAATAAAGAATGTTCCAATAACTTGAACCGATTTTAAATGTAAATTAAATTTAAACATCTAATGATCTTTTTAAATTTCTTTCAGATTTAACAACTCAAGTCTTTGGTAATTTCCACCATGGTAAGATTAACAATCGAACAACGTGTTAAAATTATCAAATCTTATGACGAATATAGTCGTCCAAACAAGAGAAGTTCCCATATCGCATCATCCCTCAAAAGATTAACAATCGAACAACGTGTTAAAATTATCAAATCTTATGACGAAAATAGTCGTCCAAACAAGAGAAGTTCCCATATCGCATCATCTCTCAAAAGATTAACAATCGAACAACGTGTTAAAATTATCAAATCTTATGACGAAAATAGTCGTCCAAACAAGAGAAGTTCCCATATTGCATCATCTCTCAAAAGATTAACAATCGAACAACGTGTTAAAATTATCAAATCTTATGACGAAAATAGTCGTCCAAACAAGAGAAGATCCCATATCGCATCATCTCTCAAAAGATTAACAATCGAACAACGTGTTAAAATTATCAAATCTTATGACGAAAATAGTCGTCCAAACAAGAGAAGTTCCCATATCGCATCATCTCTCAAAAGATTAACAATCGAACAACGTGTTAAAATTATCAAATCTTATGACGAATATAGTCGTCCAAACAAGAGAAGTTCCCATATTGCATCATCTCTCAAAAGATTAACAATCGAACAACGTGTTAAAATTATCAAATCTTATGACGAAAATAGTCGTCCAAACAAGAGAAGTTCCCATATCGCATCATCTCTCAAAAGATTAACAATCGAACAACGTGTTAAAATTATCAAATCTTATGACGAAAATAGTCGTCCAAACAAGAGAAGTTCCCATATCGCATCATCTCTCAAAAGATTAACAATCGAACAACGTGTTAAAATTATCAAATCTTATGACGAAAATAGTCGTCCAAACAAGAGAAGTTCCCATATCGCATCATCTCTCAAAAGATTAACAATCGAACAACGTGTTAAAATTATCAAATCTTATGACGAAAATAGTCGTCCAAACAAGAGAAGTTCCCATATCGCATCATCTCTCAAAAGATTAACAATCGAACAACGTGTTAAAATTATCAAATCTTATGACGAATATAGTCGTCCAAACAAGAGAAGTTCCCATATTGCATCATCTCTCAAAAGATTAACAATCGAACAACGTGTTAAAATTATCAAATCTTATGACGAAAATAGTCGTCCAAACAAGAGAAGTTCCCATATAGCATCATCTCTCAAAAGATTAACAATCGAACAACGTGTTAAAATTATCAAATCTTATGACGAAAATAGTCGTCCAAACAAGAGAAGTTCCCATATCGCATCATCTCTCAAAAGATTAACAATCGAACAACGTGTTAAAATTATCAAATCTTATGACGAATATAGTCGTCCAAACAAGAGAAGTTCCCATATTGCATCATCTCTCAAAAGATTAACAATCGAACAACGTGTTAAAATTATCAAATCTTATGACGAAAATAGTCGTCCAAACAAGAGAAGTTCCCATATCGCATCATCTCTCAAAAGATTAACAATCGAACAACGTGTTAAAATTATCAAATCTTATGACGAAAATAGTCGTCCAAACAAGAGAAGTTCCCATATCGCATCATCTCTCAAAAGATTAACAATCGAACAACGTGTTAAAATTATCAAATCTTATGACGAATATAGTCGTCCAAACAAGAGAAGTTCCCATATCGCATCATCTCTCAAAAGATTAACAATCGAACAACGTGTTAAAATGATCAAATCTTATGACGAAAATAGTCGTCCAAACAAGAGAAGTTCCCATATCGCATCATCTCTCAAAAGATTAACAATCGAACAACGTGTTAAAATTATCAAATCTTATGACGAAAATAGTCGTCCAAACAAGAGAAGTTCCCATATCGCATCATCTCTCAAAAGATTAACAATCGAACAACGTGTTAAAATTATCAAATCTTATGACGAAAATAGTCGTCCAAACAAGAGAAGTTCCCATATCGCATCATCTCTCAAAAGATTAACAATCGAACAACGTGTTAAAATTATCAAATCTTATGACGAATATAGTCGTCCAAACAAGAGAAGTTCCCATATCGCATCATCTCTCAAAAGATTAACAATCGAACAACGTGTTAAAATTATCAAATCTTATGACGAATATAGTCGTCCAAACAAGAGAAGTTCCCATATCGCATCATCCCTCAAAAGATTAACAATCGAACAACGTGTTAAAATTATCAAATCTTATGACGAATATAGTCGTCCAAACAAGAGAAGTTCCCATATCGCATCATCTCTCAAAAGATTAACAATCGAACAACGTGTTAAAATTATCAAATCTTATGACGAATATAGTCGTCCAAACAAGAGAAGTTCCCATATCGCATCATCTCTCAAAAGATTAACAATCGAACAACGTGTTAAAATTATCAAATCTTATGACGAATATAGTCGTCCAAACAAGAGAAGTTCCCATATTGCATCATCTCTCAAAAGATTAACAATCGAACAACGTGTTAAAATTATCAAATCTTATGACGAAAATAGTCGTCCAAACAAGAGAAGTTCCCATATAGCATCATCTCTCAAAAGATTAACAATCGAACAACGTGTTAAAATTATCAAATCTTATGACGAAAATAGTCGTCCAAACAAGAGAAGTTCCCATATCGCATCATCTCTCAAAAGATTAACAATCGAACAACGTGTTAAAATTATCAAATCTTATGACGAATATAGTCGTCCAAACAAGAGAAGTTCCCATATTGCATCATCTCTCAAAAGATTAACAATCGAACAACGTGTTAAAATTATCAAATCTTATGACGAAAATAGTCGTCCAAACAAGAGAAGTTCCCATATCGCATCATCTCTCAAAAGATTAACAATCGAACAACGTGTTAAAATTATCAAATCTTATGACGAAAATAGTCGTCCAAACAAGAGAAGTTCCCATATCGCATCATCTCTCAAAAGATTAACAATCGAACAACGTGTTAAAATTATCAAATCTTATGACGAATATAGTCGTCCAAACAAGAGAAGTTCCCATATCGCATCATCTCTCAAAAGATTAACAATCGAACAACGTGTTAAAATTATCAAATCTTATGACGAAAATAGTCGTCCAAACAAGAGAAGTTCCCATATCGCATCATCTCTCAAAAGATTAACAATCGAACAACGTGTTAAAATCATTGAAGCCTATTACGAAAATGGATGTTCAAGCATAAATGCATTTTGGGCACTTCGAGATTTTTTTGGTCAACATAATCGAATAACAGAGAATACAATTAAGAAAATTGTTCTTAAATCAAAACAAACTGTGTCGGTGGCAGATGTGAAAACGCCATTGCATGCTCGTTTACACTGTTCAGCTAAAAACATTACTGCATTGCGCAAGAATGTGGCTGAGATCCAGGCACCTCTATTTATTTTCACCATCGAGTAAAGGTGTGCCGCTGAAGCCTTGGCGGACATTTAGGCAATATTATTTTTCACACATAATTGTCATGAGTCAAACAACATGACACTGTTAACTTCGATCCTTCTCAACGGAACACCCTAAGGAGGTCCTTGGAGATAGTTTTAGGAATCGACAAATAGCTGCTGCAGAAAACAAGAATGCCCCGGTTCATAAAGATATAGGGATATAATGGTTGTCTTCCTTTAAGGAAAACAACAGTTGTCTTCCGTTTTGAGGAACTCGTTTTTATTTGGGTTCAGTTCCCTTCCCGGCTTGAATGGGATAGCCACGAAGACTAATTGCTGGCGTATGTCGTTTCTTATCTAGTCTTGCTAAAAACATTTTCGTCCATTTGAACAACATGAACATTCTTCTTGTTTTGGGACGTACTTAAACATTCTTAATGTATTGTACTTGTTTTTGTTTTATTAAATGCCTATTTGTTATTGCCATGTAACTTGTCCTTTTTTACTACACGTGCTACGGCAGCGTGTTAACACTTATATTGTTTATATCAGTATCGCGTAACTGGAAATATCGCCGGTTCAACCCAATACTAATAAGTGGTGACCCCAACGTGATTCGAACAGGCAATAAGAAATTTGATAATAACCTGATGAGAATTGGAAGGAACATCAAAGTCGCTTCCACACCAAGGAAAAGTTTTCGGCTGACGTGATTGTTCTATTCTTCACACGAACTTTACCTCCAAAATTGTATAAATTCTTTTAAAACTATTCAGAGAAGTATTTTCTCCTTTTCTTCATTCTACGAAGTTTTCTTTTCTATTTCATTTTGGCCATCATTTCGCACACATTGCACTTAATTTGTGCATTTCATTCTTTGTGTGTTAACAATAAATTTATTGTTTGTTTTTAAGCTGGGCTCGTGCCGCCTGCCTTTGTTGTGTGTCTATTTAAAAGTTGAATGTTACCTGAAACATTTGTTTGAACTTTATTTTGTAGGGCATTTTTACCAAATAAAAATTCCTTTAGGACATATATTTCTTTTTAATCGTATCACCCCGAGCAAGGCGGTAATGCCACTGATGTGCAGGTGGCTACATAAGAGTAAAAAGATTAATTTGAAGAGAGTGAAGAGGAAGACGAACCAGTTAGAAAGGAGCAAGAGAAGGATGGGAATACAGGTGTGATGACAGTTGCAAAGGTGGAGAGAAAGTAAAGGATATACGGGGTGGTGAAAGAACTAGAGTCAAGTGGTTAATAGATGAGTATTGACATTGCATTTAAATTTCTGGAGGTTGTAGCCGTCAGGAAAGCAAGAATATGGAAGCAAGTTCCACAGGCGAGAAGTGAGAGAGAAGAATCTGCAGGAGTAGAATTGTCGTCTGCATTTGGTTAATCTGTGAATGGGTGGGACCCAGATGCCAATCTGTTTGCACGAGTAAACACCTGTTGCAGAGGCACCAGTGACTTAAATTCGTTGGAGCAGATGCCATGAAAGTATTTATAGAACAGACAAAGGGAGGCCACAACTGATCACCGATAATGAATAATTAACCTCTTAAAAAAAATTCTATGTATAGTGTGATCCCCTATTTTTTGCGTAAAATACTGATAATAAAAACACGCACGATAGTCGAGTTTTAACTTTAAATAGGCAAATAAATATAAATAAGAAATTAGTCGATGTTTTGCGTGTACATAACTTTCTGAATATATTCTTATGTCTGACATTGAGTGAATCTAGGCAGCTTTCAAGCTTCACCACTAATTCAGTTCTCAACCAAATTTCAAACAGTTTACAGAGTTATATAAGACACCTCCTTAGCTACATTTAAAAAAAAATAAGTGAATTTTGGTTCAGCAGAAAAAAAAGTTATGTGAAAAAATATGTGAAGTCCGAAAAGGGATACTAACTACACAAGTATATAAATGATTAACTAGCATTTCTAATAATAAATCTTATTCTTTATAACTTTTTTCTGTTTAATATTTTTGAAGACGGTTTTCAACATTTAAATTCTGATGATATCTTTTATCATTTTGTCCATCAAACTTTGCTTATCATTTATCATTTTATCAGAATTGATTTAAGTATAAATAATCAATTTTTTTATTGTGAATCGACCAGAGCTCTCTTGTCACAGTTGCATTATAATGTTTCATTACTTTTTGTTTGTGAATTTTATTCAATAAGATATACGTTAAAATTTGATCGAAGTTTAAAACCATTTTCGCATAAAATCTTCGTCCGCATTTTTTATTTTTCACTTCAAACCATCTTATGCCAAATATGATTAAGATGGGTTCGTATGAATAGAATATGTATTACTAGCAGTATAGCCCGGCGTTGCTCGGGTGCAATGAAAGCTTTAAAATTAATCCATGGTCCTGGAGCTCAGACTCAGCCTAAAGAATATTTGTGTGAAGTTTGGTGAGAATCGGATAAAAATTGTGGATTTGTATAAAGGACATACAGACAGATAAACAGACACACACACAAACATCTTGCCTTATATATATATATATATATATGTATATATTATCGATTTTTTGCACTATTGTAAGAACTGCAACCTTGAAACTTCTGAATATCGTTTCTTATGTCTTTGTCTATGAGTGTATCAAATTTGATTAAAATCGGACCAATCCTTCTATAACCCGATTTTTTCGATTATCGATTTTCGATATTTATCGGGGGTACCTCGACACAAAACCTATCTGAGAACACTCGCAGATGTTTATAGTACAACTGTGTAAATTTTCATGAAAATAGGTTCAGCCGTTTCGGAGTCTATAGGTAACGGACACACACACACACACACACACACACACAGTTTAAATAAGTTTAGATTAGATTTGTAAGAAAACAATTTGTAGATCAGGTTTCATTAGCGTAGTTTTATAAAAATTGTTAAGAGTCAAATGTTTGCTGATAATATTTTCTTCACCAAAAATGTATTGTTGGTATTTTTACTACAAAAATGATTTTGCTTTCCCCACCATGACATTTAAAGATAAATTCATTTTTAATTTTTATTTATTAGTGAAACAAAATATAACAATTTCAAGACTTAAAGCGTAAAATATAATCAAAAGATATTTTAGAAGAAAATATTTTTATTAACTTTTTAGGACGTCAGACATACATCTCGGCAGATAAAGTAAAAAATAACAATTTTTCAGATAGCATATTTATGTAAGGCTTCATATATTTTTTTTTATTAACATCAATTCTTATAGAAAACAGAAAGGGTTACATCATAATCATTCTGTGGTTAGTGCTGCTAATGACTTCGTATGTAATATAGCAATCTGGCCCCACCCGAGGAAGGTTGATGCAATCGATGGTGTTTCCCGTCGGTGAAGGGGTCGGCGAACGACAAGACAGGTGTTTGAGAAATACATCCTGTCGGGGCCTGGAGCGGATGTCGCAGGGTTATGAGTCGGGCTCGTTTGACCTTATTTCCGACAGCGGCGGAAATGACTACGGAGGCAAACAGAACAGGTGTCTCTTGGAATTACGTGGGCGTTGCGTGGGCGAGGCAAAACCGGAAGGAAAAGTCCCGGTTCTAGAAGACTATAAAAAGATCTCGACACACGGATTCGCCAGCAGAGAACGGCCAGAGGAAGCAGAGAGACACCACAGGCAAGACTACACTCCCGTCGACCCATTCTATGTGCGCTCTCACTCTTCCATTCTCTGTTCCACACGGGTTCGTCGTCAGGAATAAAAATATAACCTTATATTTTTATATATGCGTGTTCTCGTTGTTTGTCGTCGTACGGCGATATATAACACGTAGAGACAATTCTTGTTAAAGACCGGCGGAGATGATCGGGAACGCGAAGTACTCCAGGTAGTTCTACCGAATGTTTGATTCCAAGTCTTTCCCTGCTTTTGGTGCATGTTCTCTGAGCTCCAAATGATTTTTTCTAGTCTCTTCTTGAATAAAATGTCTTCATTGCTTACTATTCAAAAACTTTTCTTTCTTAGGTATGATTGCTAAGTTCTATAAGTATATTCTTAAGATGGTTCTTGTATTTTGATATGTCCCGGAAAGGGATATCAGTGAAATGAATTAGAGCGCTCTCGCTATTGGGCGCGTATAATGATAAGTCTGCCTACTTCCACCGAACACCCATAGCCCAGAGGTAGAGTCGCCGACTGACGCCATTTCGGTCGAGTTTCAATCCCGGGTAAGAAAGCAATCGGAGTCTAACCGTACTGATGAGCTTTGATACTGCGAAACAGATCTGTCTGCGGATGACAATATATATATATATATATATATATATATATATATATATATATATATATTGTAACTAAGTTGTAGAACTCGTAGATTTTTTAACCTCTTGTTCATACATTTACTTTTATAAAGAGTGCTCGATACAAACATAGAGCGTTATATTGTAATAGTTGTTACAATGGTTTATAAATTCATAGTATCGCTACACAAAAATTGTCGCTTAAGAAGCAACCCAGATACAGGGCTAGCTTCGAAACGCGAAAATTTTTGTGTAGCGATACTATGAATTTATAAACCATTGTAACAACTATTACAGTATATATATATATATATATATATATATATATATATATATATATATATATAGTCGAAATAGCTAAGTGGTTTTGGCAAATGTAACCGGATAGGACAATCTAGCAAGTAGCCGTAATAGACTGGTAGTCGTATACAGTATGCTTAGGTGTAGGCTTATGCAATTGTCGTAGTCAATAAGTGTTCCAATAGGCGTAGTCCTTAGCGTCCCCGCCTTAGTCTGTATTACTGTGAGGTCACACCGTGAGAGCTCGAAATGATAACAGAACCATACATTTAAATGCAATGTATTGTGTTATGAACAGATTTAAACGTGATTTTATTAAGTGTGGGTTGTTTGGATTTAATGTAGATGGCCTCCAATATCTGAAGGTACTTTTTACTATGTGTATGAGTGAGGGTTATTGTAATGTTGACTAAAATCTGTCTGATATTACCTAAATGGTTATTTTTGTTCTGAGAAATATTGTTTAATTGTGCTCTGATCAGAAAGGTGACAGGTAAGTATACGAGAGAGCGTGGTTGGAGTGTGACGTCATAGAACCGCATTACAAATTTGCGAACTGCGTTTGCTATTTTTGGTAACTGTTGCCGTTGCTTAGCGGAGTTTTATGTCAACACAAGATAAAATCATTGCTGGTGGTGGATGTTTTTGTGTTAACGTCCTTGTAAATTCTCTGAAGATGGCTCATGTGAGCCGAAAACTTAGAACCAAATTCATAAAAAATCATCCAAATGTTGGAGAATTTTTGTCTTTATTTTCAACTGAAATTAAAGCCAAAATACGATGTTTAAAACAGCTCATGATTAAACATAATATACATTCATTGTCTCTTACATTTAATAGTATATGTTTAGAATATATATATATTCATATATATATATATATATATATATATATATATATATATAATTAGTAAGTTAGTTAATTAGTTTTTGGTCATAGTTAAATTAGACCAGTACAGTTGTATTAAAAAGTGTTCAATACATTTATATTGTAGAACTTTTGAATATTTTTCATTTGGAAATGAGTTATTTCTGCAACCTAGGTTTCAACCTTTTGGTATCTTCAGGCGATTTACAATAACTGATGTTTTCCCTTTTTCAAACGCACGAACAAGGATTTTCGCGAATGCGCGACTGGAATTTTCAAACTACCGAAAATTTTCAAAATTAGGGAAGAATTATTCAAGAATCTTACAACACTTTCATCCATGTTTGTATGATGTTATTATGTATTTATAGGTGTGACTACATCTTGACATAATTTTTGATCTTTCATTTAGTAATTTTTTTTGTTCTGGGAACAACATAATAGCTAGTTTTTTCTAGTTTTTCTAGTTTTTTCTTCTAGCACAATCTGTATAAATCGCCACCGTTGTATGGTTTGGCTATTTTACTATACTCCAAGTTATACCAGGATCTTTTCCATTTTCAATTTTAATTTTCACACATGGTTAGCCAGTTCGGTACAACTTTTAAGTTTTCCCAGTTTAAATGTTAAAAAGGTAGAATCTCCGACTGATGTCAAATCGGTCGGGTTTCAATCCTGGCTGCAAGAAAGCGGATGTCTAACTCTACTGATGAGCTGTGATAATATATATATTATAAATTATACTTTAGAACATGTACAAACTACAATCTACTACAAAATTGTACATTTTATTTCAACATTGAAAGAACAATGCTTCATCATCTTTTAATGTCGAAACAAAATGTACAATTTTGTAGTAGCATGTAGTTCGAACATGTTCTAAAGTATAATTTATAATAAATATTCATTGCTCTATTTTTATATCGAACAGTGTTTTAAATTAACGTTTTGAACGTTGCAAATATTTTCTTTGTTCTTTATTCATTTATATATATATATATATATATATATATATATATATATATATATATATATATATATATTCTGCATATTTAAGCAGTAAATATTTTTTTTAGGTTAATACTATTGAAAACGACATATTTTGTGCCTATTAATTTTAATGATCGATTTTTTCAAGTTACGAATAATTTTTCTCGGACAAAGAGGAAATTTCTTCAGAAAGGTCATATGCATATATATTGTATAATAAAAACAAACAAGGATGATATAGGAACGATGCAAAATATTATCATTATAAAAACAGAGCTAATATTCAAATATAAGTTATTTGTTCGTTTGGTATTGAACTCACAACACTTTGGATCAAGTCACTGGAACTATCCAATATCTATATCCACTGTGCATGTGTCCGCAAGGACGCTACAGCTGTGGTGAACAAATAACTTAGAGAGTCAAGTAAAAATGGAGATAACTACCTGGCTACCAGAAGTGGCACCGCAGATGGAATAAAAATGATATACCCCAGCGATCTTTAGGTTTAGTTTCGAAATTCCAAGCATCTGAAGAAAACCAGAGCGTACAACGGCCGAAACCTTGTAAACATGACAGTAAAGGTGAGGACAATAGTCCTAACAATGTAAATAGCGTAGAAACATATAATTTTATATTTTCATTGCGATTGGATCCAGTTTGCGGGTTCTCTATTTGACCATAGCCGTGACTCTAACAGAGTGCTACCATCCCGGGTCAGAGTGGACCTGAGAACAACAGCAATTAAAATGGTTACGCTCCTCAAAACCTCCTGATCAAAAACCTTGTTACTGGATGGAGTTTATCGTCATACCCAGGACGAAATAAGTAAATGAATATTTTTTTTTGTTTTTAATCATCTCACCCCCAAGCAAAGCGATAATGTTACTAGAACGCGGTGGGGTAGAAAATGTGAAAAGAAGGAGAACACTAGTAGAGAGGTTTGAGGAAAGAATAAAGACGTGATATGGTTCAAGAAGACAGAAGATGACGATTGACGTTAAATTTAAAATTTTGAAGGTTATAGTTACCAGGGAAGCAAGAAATCGGAAGGGAGTTCTACAGGTGAGAAGTACGAGAAAGAAAATGTTGGAGTAGAAGTGGTGGTTGTATCTAGCTAACTCAGCAGTAAAACGGTGAGACCTAATTTCCAATCTAGTAGCATCCTTAAATTTCTGTTGTCGGGGCACCGAAGAAAAAAACTGCCAAGAAAATATTTTCCATGTTAACAGTGAAATGAAAATATTTCCCGGAGGAAAAAGATTGGCGATAGAACGATAAAACAACGACAAAGCCTATTTCAAGACCAAGTTGAAGCAAACCGATCACTTAATAGACAAAAGGTGATTCACATGAAAGACTTAAACAAATAAGACTGAAATCTAAGAAACGCAGCAGTAAAGGTTAATTAATCGGTTCGTTTTGCTGGAGAACTAATTTTGTTTAAAGGCAGATAAATATTTTATCTGTATAGATCATTAAAACGACCAAGGGAAGTAATCACTCATAAATCTACGAACTTAAGTTGTCTCCCTTCCCACTACAGATGGGACAGAAAATATTTAAATAAACATAAGGGAAATATAAAAATAAACACACATTGATAATTAATATATGTTTTGATGTTTCCAGTATGGTATTTATTTCTATGCCAATGTGCATCGTAGTGTAATGGATATCGACCTGGAATAAGAAATCGGAGAGCAGAGTTCGAATCTCAGTCGAATTCACTTCATTAATTTGCTCACGAATACCCTTAGGAAAGATATTCATCTATCTCTTCTCCCTCCAGGTATGGATTAAATAGCATGATAGATTGGGTTTTATAGCCTTGGTTGGCAACCGGTCTACCACAGAAAGTAACCTACCTAATCAGGCATGTTTTGAAAGAAACATGATTGCTCAAGCTTGTATCATGTATGGTAATAAACTGACTGAGGCCCAGTGAGTAGGTCTTCGTAGCATAGCATATGCGCTGATTCCTTCAGACGTCTTACCCTGCAGTGCTTCTAGCAGAAAAGAACATTGCCAGACTAGTAATAATTGAGCAATATTAAATATGAGCTAGATATAGCCAAATGAAGACAATGTACCTCGTAGATTAAATAAAAGTTTTCATTTCGAAATTCACTTACGTTTACCAGGATAGACAAGCACCCGAATAAGGCAGGATAGTATAACGACCGAGACGTTAGGATAATAACAACAAAGATAAGGAAAGTAGTCTGAATGTAAATAGTGTAAATAATGATGACTTCTCGTCGTAGAAATTATTACGAAAATGATTTTAAAATTAAAAAAATACTTCATAATTTATTCATTAATACTTATCCTCTTTTGAGAATGCCTTTTGTTTTTTATTATTTTTCTTAACATAATTGAGCAATATTAAATATGAGCTAGATATAGCCGCATTATCGCCAAATGAAGACAATGTATCTCGTAGATTAAATAAAAGTTTTCATTTCGAAATTCACTTACGTTTACCAGGATAGACAAGCACCCGAATAAGGCAGGATAGTATAACGACCGAGACGTTAGGATAATAACAACAAAGATAAGGAAAGTAGTCTGAATGTAAATAATGATGACTTCTCGTCGTAGAAATTATTATGAAAATGATTTTAAAATTTAAAAAAATACTTCATAATTTATTCATTAATACTTATCCTCTTTTACGCATGCCTTTTGTTTTTTATTATTTTTCTTAACAGCGTTAGATAAATGAACATGTCTTGATATCTTTAACTGTTTCATGAACAATTCCAGAAGACTAAGTGGTAACTTCATCTTCTTCTTGGATGAAATACTCTCCGAGAGAACACCCTCAAACATTTTCATTATAATGAAGATAAAAAAAAAGATCTCACATGTGAAAAAAATCTTGCCAATGACTGGAGAGATGGCAGTCAATTCAGTAAAATTGTTTTTACCCAGAAGCAGTAAAAGTATCGCCGTCAACGACGACCCGTAAGAACGATAAGAATAAGTGGTTGCGAAGCAGATATTGCCGACGACCGTGAAAGCAAGGACATAGATTGAGAAAATGTAGAAGACCCCGATCAATGCCGAGATACAATGTTTTATCACAGACGCTAACTCTGACATTCTCTGGCTGATCCCTAGAATACAAGAAACTCGGATAACCGTGAAGAAAATTTGAAAGGCAAGATTGTAGGTGATCAATTGGTTCAGCATAACCAAATAGTAGAAGTTGACAAATATCCGCGGGTCTTTGCGAAACTGTTCCAGAACCGCCTGAGTTCCATAATACTGTATTGCGTACGCAACAAGCATAGAACTAGTGGTAATAAAAGCGCTTAGATCTACTAAGTTCCAGAAGTTTTTGAAGAAATTTGTTTGTTCTATTATTATATTGTAGGAGTTCTTTATTAAAAATATGATGAAGCAAAGGACGAATATCACCAGGCAGACGACGGTGTAAGGGTCCATGCTATTGTAGGCTGTGATGACATTGATTTGATAGTAAGGAATCGCTCCACCGCTTTCAGGAAATTCGATGAGGAAGAAGATGTTAGCAAACTGGTTTGAATTGGCATTGTAAAGAGTAAATTCAAGAAAAACGGCGCGAGTTTTTCTGTCGATCCACAAAGTACGGTTGAATTCCTCTTGAATCTTCTTGGAAATGAAATTGTTCACCTGCAAAAATGAAAGTAAGAGAAAAGTAAATATAATTCAAAGTGTAGTTGGGTGAATATGTATTTTTGAATGTATGTTCGTTTTTTTCCCCAACAGAAGTACTTGCTATTCACTACCAGATCAGGCCCCAAAATGGAATACTGTTGACAAATCTTCCTACCCAGTCTTCTCTTTCTGAAGCAAAAACGTTCCATTTTACTGGAGAGCACTCAGCTAACTCGCTCTACCACTATTAAAAAAATACACAATGTCAAAACTAATATTCACTACCTTCCCATTAGGCCTGACGCTCAAGGCGAATGTGGCACTAATCTACCTCTTCAAACAAAAGCAAATCACATTTTTAAAAGGTAACGAATTATTTCATTGGCTCAGACAGTGGCAGAGAACAAATCATTTGCATGAAATAAAGTCAGTCAAAAATAATGTGAGCTAAACGGAGAAGAAAGATTGATTCTTTGCACTCTTCCTTTAGCAAACCTCACAAAAGACACGAACTCGTTTTGAGGGTAAGAGATTTTTTCCTCGTTCGTCACTCTTTCCACTCTTGATGCACTCAGAAATCGTTTCCACTTCCTTGTGGTTGAAAAGTTATTTTCAACCTTACAACCCTATTTCAAAATAAATCGCGAATTTTCATATTCTGATTTCGGCATTATTTAACCCATACGGGTTGATATGTTGATTAAGAAAAACAACCAAACCAAACCAAAATATTTAAATTTCGGCATTATACAGGTTGATATGTAGCTTATCTAAAATAAGTAAACCATTCATTAACACGCTATCTTAAGGGACCTTTGGGCCTTGTATTTTGTGAACAATATCATAAACACTATTATTAAATCAAAATGAATATTTCTTTTCTTTTTTTCAAATAAAATAATTTTGTTTGGATCTGAGGCGGTTGTCTGTCAGATTTTCTTTTGTCTGGCGGTTATTCTTTTGTATAGTCTAGTAATCAATAGATTACATTGAACAAAGTACATGTACTAATCGATGTAATAAAACGCGTCTATAAATGCACATGATCCGTATTGATTGGACGCTGATATTCATTCGTCTCGATTTGTCAATACTTATTTTCATAGATTTAAGCTTTAATATAGGCTTTATTGAGCCTATTAGCGCGATGTAAAACTATGTTTGTTTAAAATAAAATAAGCAAGCGAGCGTGACTGTACATTTATGTGCGCCAAGCGTGGAGCTTGGTTTTTCTTTGTCAAACGGCAAACGTGAAAGTAAAGTGAATGGTGAATTCAGTCCCAGTGCATTAGATACGAAATATTAGATTAAAAGAAGCGGGCTGCTCTTTGTCGGCATTGGATTTCACTGCACTCATCCGCCTCCTCCTAAGAGTCGTTTCTTTCATTTTTTTTTTCTTTTTTTTTTTTTTTTGTCTACTACGATTGTCGATATGAAAAGTTCGACCGGATTCTTTACCTTTGTGCAATTCTGATTGTATGAAATGTTGAAATGTAATGTGAGACTTTTTTTTATTATTATTGACGAGACGATGATAAAATAAATATTTCCCAGAATAAATCAATAACATTTCTTCTTATTATTATTATTTCCTTTGATTTCTGGCGTATACTCATTATTTTCCGGGTCCCAACCAGAGATTTAAGGTCAGTAATGCCATCATGACATTTTCCACTGAATATTTTTTGTGTAAAAACACCCCCTTCTCTAAGATCATACAGATTTTACATAGATAAATCCATTTGTAAGGAGTGGGCTAGACTTGTGATGACAATTTGATGTATTTATTTAAAGTATGTGCTACCAGGAATCCCTTCAGTTAGTATCTCGGAACCTTTTCTAATCCGAGTGCTCCATCTACAACTAGGATTATTGATTTCCTCATGTGCTCCAATTTAGAGATTTCCATTTCAACATCTTGGTATTTAAATATATTTTTTTAAAGATCTTCAAAGATTCATTACAATCCATAGGAACGGCCATGTCAATAAGAAAGCCCATTCTGTTCTTGTGGTCTTTGATCTCGATGTCAGGGCGATTAGCTTTGATTGTTCTGTCTGTGTGTGTTGTAAAGTCCCATAAAATTGTTACAGGTCCTATTTTGGGAGATCTTTAAAGGTTCATTACAATCTGCAGGAACAGCCATGTCAATAAGAAAGACCATTCTATTCTTGTGGTCTTTGATCACGATGTCAGGGCGATTAGCTTTGATTGTTCTGTCTGTGTGTGTTGTAAAGTCCCATAAAATTGTTACATGTCCTATTTTGGGAGAACTTCAAAGGTTCATTACAATCTGCAGGAACAGCCATGTCAATAAGAAAGCCCATTCTATTCTTGTGGTCTTTGATCACGATGTCTGGGCGATTAGCTTTGATTTTTCTGTTTGTGTGTGTTGTAAAGTCCCATAAAATCTTTAAAGTTCTAATTTCTGTAACCGGGTTGGGGTGATGTTCATATCAGCTTCTTGTAGTTTCTTTCACGTAAAAGTTGCATATTTTCCAATGCAGATATTGGCCCACTCTATCATGGCCGGGTTATTATTATCATTGTGTTGTACCTTTGTTCCAGATGTGATAATGTTAAATAAATATAAAATTTTCATAAAAACTAATACAATAATTCAGTTATTTTTATAATATTTCAAAATGTTGTAAACTTGCACTAAAATATAGTTCTTGTTTTGATTTTAACAACTTTTCTTGTTTTTCAATATGTCCCATTACGCCCGCAGACAGAAAGTTCGACAAGCTCGAGTTCGAGTGAGTATTTACCCAAATCCCTTCAATGAGACGGGATGTGACAAAAGATAGGGCTTTACGTGTGGAACCAGAACGGGTCAAAATTTGCGCAGCCCCAGTATACGCGGGATCAAGTACTTAGCTTGTCTAATCTTCTTAGCCGAGTCTCAGTCCGTAGACGAAGCCCTGACTGAGTCGAACTCTACCCGAAGTCAAAGTTCTTGTATGCCATTCTCAGTCAATTCTCAGTCCGTAGATCGAGTTCCGACTGAGTCGTTCTCTGCCAGAAGACAGAGAACTTGACTGAAAGTTTCAACTTCGAGCGGAGCTTTTAGTATTTATCCAAGTCCCACCCACAGAACCAGGATGTGACAGAAGTTTATGTTTAAAGTGAGGTTTTCGAGTGCGTACATCCAGGCAAAAACTTAACCAGACCCCCATTTCGGGATCGGGTCCTTGTCTATTTTCCACAGCTGAGCCTTTGCCCGTAGAAACAGCTTCGTCTGAGTCCCACTCCGCCCGAAGACAGAGAATCCATCCAACAACCTCGGGTTCGAGCATAACGCAGAGTATTTATTCAAAGTCCCCCCCCCCGCCAGAATCGTTCTCTCTTCGTACAAAGAGCTTGTCTAACACTTTCAAATTCATGTGGAATTCTGAGTAATTAAGCCCCCACTGAGACGATCTCTCTCAGTGGGGGCTTAATTACGTGAGGAACCTGAGCGCGTGCACATAGGCCAAGCATCAAAATTTGCCCGGCCCCCGAATATGGGTCCTAGTTCATAGACCGAGCACCGACTGTGTTGTTCTATGCACAAAAACAGAGAGCTTGTCTGACAGCTTAGTGTTTGAGTAGAACTGTGGCCTTGCACTCTCTTTGAGCTTTTTTTAATTTTTATTTAAGGCGTCTTGCCAGGCGTGTCATATTTGTTCCACAAGTCTTTCGCCTAACTTTGAACTTTCGCACAAATGTGTCACGTTTAACGTATTAACTACTTCAGTCATTCAGGAGACTCAAAATAATTGTTATTCTGTCTTCTGACTTGGATTGGGTAATTCGATTGAATTTCCTAATCACATAGGATTTTACTTTTTCTAAATCAGGCAATATTAGTTTATTTGTTTATTTGCACGATTTACAAGCCATCCACGCGTTCATTTTATTTTGTTCGTTTTTGAAATGTTATATACCGTGTATGGTTGCAAGAAAATAAACGAAAACGATAAAATAATGCGAATGAGGCAGAAAGAAAAGGAGACAAGATATGTTACAGTAAAACTCTCTGTATTGCAGGTAAAATGAATCAAAGCAGAATGTCTCTTTGTGGGCGAAGGAAGTGACCTACAGGATAGAGGAGTCGGTAGTGTACGAGACTGGAGTTGAAGCTAATGTGAAGTCGGTTGACCCGGGGCTACTGGTGAACTTTAAGAGTGCTTTACAGCCTTGAGTATCGCGAGTGATTCCTTTTAAGCGGCCATGGTGTATACATGACTCAACTTCTTTTATATGTTTTTGCTTTAGCGGCAATGTTCAATAAGTCTAAATGATGCAAAAATGAAAATAACACTGATGTCTCATTTTAACAAATATAGTTACCAAAATTACACAAAAATATCTTGAAATGCTAAAGAGTACATTTATTCTATAATATCACCATTGGCTTCAACCATAGCCTTCAGACGACTTCAGAATCTTCTGCATCTCTTCTGGACGGTCTCTGTGTTTAATTTGCTGAATGCAGACATTCACCAAATTAAACTTTTTTTTTTCAGTACATTTTTGGTGTTATAAGGTGTTTTGTTGATCTCTTGCTCAACTGCACCCCACACATAATACTCAAGTGAGTTTCAGTCTGGGGAGTCGTGTGGCCAGATGTAAGGGGTGATATCGCAGTAATCATCTGACAACCATGACTGGATTCTCCTGTTTGAGTTGCATCGTGCAGAATTTTCCAGGGTCAGAGATTCTTCAGAAGATAGTATCAGTTATCTCTTTAACTCAAACCTGATATTTTTGTTCACCTCTACTGTAGTCGGGTATTGAACAACTCTTTGGGTCAAGTTACGAGTTCATTACCTGGATATAGCAGGGATGAACTTAGATAGTTGAGTTCAAGGGAGATAATTCATAATGAAACATCTGGAAGAGGCGTGACTCGTGGAACTTGAACAATTTACCCTGGTAAATGAAATAAAGGGTTCAGTTCGAAATTTCAATCACCTGAAGACGGTCGGAACGTATAACGACCAAAACGTCGTGAATATGGCAACAAAGATGAGGACAACAGTCCGAACACCGTTAATAGTATAAATAATTACAATACCTCATCTCAGAAATATAAACAGATCCTGAAGAAGGTTGGAGCAGACAGCAGTCGAAACGTCGTGAATATAGAAACAAAGTCCGAACACTGTAAATAGTGTAAATAATTCCAATACCCTCTTGAGCATAGCAGCACCACATGTTCAAGGCATTTAATCTGGGGCGCTCACCAACAAATTCGGAAATTCTTGTCTTATCAGAATGATCTGAGTGAGTTTCAAGAGCTGCCGTACTTTCGAAATCGCCATTATTTAAGGTACATGGCTATTAAGGTAACTGTCACAAAATTCTTGATTCTGGATTTTTTATTGTATTGTTGCCTCTTTCTACGATGCCGAGAGATTTCATTAAATATCAGTGAAAATAATTCGGTTTTCGCTTTGTGGCTAAGTTAGCACAGTTTTTATGCCGTTTGTTTAAAATGAATTCACCTAAGCGCCGTGATTCAAATCAAATTATATGTCTAACTGAGCTTAGAAGTAGATAGGTTTAATTATCGTCAGGTTCACACTTCTCTCAGATGTTTTAAACAAGAATAGAGATTCATCCCTCGTTTCCTGTTTAGGATTAGGTTTCCGAGTATTTCTTTTCATTTTCTTTCAACTCCTTGCATCTTAGTGGCATTATTGTCTTTCTTGTGTTGAATTGGTCAAAAAACATATATCTCATCTGGCTAAAAAATCAACTATTTGTAAAATACGTGATACTAAACTAATGCAATTCAAACAGGAAATATTCCTTTGAGGGCCATACGTTTGGTATTTTCACCGGATATAATTATGGTGATATTAAAGGAATAGTTCAGACAGCACAGGGACGAAAACTTGGAATGTGAGGGCTTTTTTTATTCTCCCTTGGTTTCGTGTTTTTTATCATTGTTATTTTGGAATTATTCGCTTTTACTATCCTAGCTCCGCTAGCATGGCAACACAGAACCTCTTCAAACTATCTGACAATTACCGACTTAAAAGTTCCAAGTCCTTTCCTGCTATTTTTTCCGCAGGAACTTGTCAAGAAACGAAGTGAACGCTTTTGGGTTATAAATACCAGAATGATGACATTCGTGAAATGTCAAAGGGTTCTGAAGCTGAAATAATTCCCACGAACACAGGCATTCCAGCATCTCTTTGCCTAAGACCCAAGCACGAACTCAAATGAATTCAATTGAATGCAACTTATGCGGTTTATTTATTCTTATAAGAACAACAAAATAAAAACTGCTGAATTCAATGTTAAACTTTTATTGAAATTGTATAATAAACATGTGCGTTTTAGTGCAGTGGATATCGGATCGGAACGAGAAATCGGGGAGCCGAGTTCGATTTCCAGTTGAACTCATTGCATTCACTTACGCGCAAATACCCTTGGGAAAGGTATTAATCCGTCTCTTCCCTCCTGTCATGGGTTAAATAACAGGACAGCTTGGGTTCTATAGCCTTGGCTGGCAACCAGTCTACCGCAGAAAGCAATGGCAACCTACTGCGGACTGGGACAATCTTCTGCCTAGTCAGTCATGTCTCTTTCGAGACATGATCGCCCAAGCGTGTTTCACGTATGACACTTATCTGACTGACAATAAACACTCCAACCAGTTTTTTTTTAAATTTCAAACTATTTTTTTCTTTTTACTATAGATTAAGCATGGATATAATTTTTTTCATATAATTTTGTAAAAGTTAATAAGGAGGAATTCATTTTGCTATGTAACTTCATTTTGAAGCGATCTCCATATCTAAACTTATATATAAATGGAACTTTGTCTGTGTGTATGTGTGTGTGTCTGTGTGTTTGTGTGTGTGTCCGTTACCTATAGACTCAGAAACGGCTGAACCGAATTTCTTGAAAATTTACACAGTTGTACTATAAGCGTCTGCGATTTTTCTTAGATAGGTTTTGTATCAAGGTACCCCCGATAAATATCGAAAATCGATAATCGAAAAAATCGGGTTATAGAAGGAGTGGACGAATTTTAATCAAATATGATACACTGATAGACAAAGACATAAGAAACGATATTCAGAAGTTTCAAGGTTGCAGTTCTTACAATAGTGCATAAAATCGATAATATATATATATATATATATATATATAAAAGGCAAGATGTTTGTGTGTGTGTCTGTTTATCTACCTGTATGTTTGTATTTTTTCAGCCCTTTTATTTTAGTTTTTGCTTCGAGTTTGGCTCTAAGTAGGTACAATTGTAGTTCTTAGTCTCAGCCATGATACCATTTACTCAGAGGACTTATTTAGCCTTCAAAATTCAGTTAACGACGAAAAAAACTTTATTTGGTATCGATACCAGGAAATCAAAATTTGACTTACACCCATTCATTTTTATTTCAGTCTACCGTTTCGCTGTAACTGGAAACAACTATTGCTTTTTAGTTTTTCGTACCAACGTCCAAAGAGTCTGAGCTCCAGGACCATGGATTAGTTTTAAAGCTTTTATTACACCCGAACAACGCCGGGATGTACTGCTAGTGGAAGATAAAATCAAATATGTTCATGCCACATGCTTTCTTAAAATTAATTGTTATTTTATTTATTTACTTATTTTGTAAATCTCGTAAGCTTCTTTTTCTTCTTTTATGTGCCATGTCCTTTCAGGACGTAGGCGATCATGGCTTTCCATATCTCCCTGTCGCTGGTGGCTCTTAGCACGCTTTCTCATGCAACCCTAGTTCCGTCATCCACCTGATCAGGTCCTTCAAATATGTTATCCGTTGCTTTCCCCTGTTTCTTTTTCTCTCGATCTGGCCTGTTAGTAACAGATTCTCCAATCCCTCCTTCCTCATTGCATGTCCCAAGAACTTTAGTTGTCTCTTCCTGATGCTCAGCATTAATTTCCTTTTCGTCTCCATCCTTTCCAAAACCTCGTCATTGCTCACATGCTCGATCCATGATATCCGCAGCATTCTTCTGTAGAACCACATTTCAGCTGCTTCAAGTTTTTCATTCATCTTCGAAGATATTGTCCAACTTTCACTACCATATTGAAGAACCGATATCACATATCAATCCAGTAACTCTCCTCTTTGTTTCTAATGAAATTATCCTGTTTCTTAATGCTTTACTCAACGTCTGGAATGCTTCTTTTAATCTATAATGCTTAATTGATAGTAATATCGTAATCTGTAATGTTTAACCGACAGTATTATTTGAAAAAATTCTTTTTTATCTTTAATTTAAACATTTTAAGAAATGACATTGTATGAGCATATTTTGTTTTGTCTTCCATAGTGGGGGTCAATTCACAACGAATTTGCATAGCAAACTGCCTTAACTTTTATATTTATTCATTCGTTGTATATGGCTTATCAACACTTTACCGGCTATTTAAAGCCATTTTTTGGATAGTAAGAATTTGCTTTAAGATAATACTAAATTAGTGATAGGTCTTACTAATTACCCCATAGCTGGCAGTAGAAGAGGTGGATACATACCTTTCCCAACGGGAACTGAAATTCAGCTCTCCGCTTAACAATTCCAAGTTTTGTTGTATAACTACCTATATACACTAATGGTATGATCCTATCCTCTTAAATAAGTGGACTCTATTGGAGTAAAAAGAAGAGTAGAGTGATTATTCTGATTAGTAGTTCACTAGCAGTGTATCTACTTCATGCAGCGTGTGAGTCTTGTAGTTGTTGATATACTATTATTCTCAACTTCCGCTTTGGTGATTACTCACGCAGTACATTTTAAGGCTACAACACTATTTCACTACCCGCACATCCAAGTTTAAAGCACGTGATATTCCTAAGCGATCACCCATCTAGGTATTGACCTTGGCTAACTTCGGTGATCCTACTGAAACTAGAGGTTCAACCTGATGTAGCTGTAAGCTTATAACATTATGAAATGTAACAAAAAATCGATGTTTGTGATCTGGAATGATTTATCTATAGTAATGGGGAAATAAATTGAAACAAATTATTGTTTCTGGGTACAGTGAATAGAACACAACATTTTTCTTTTGTTTTGCATAATAAACGAAACCTCAAGCTCGGAAATTAAACAAATGGCGCTATACAGTTATTACCGTTTCCTTTTAGAATCGTGATGATCGGAAATTTTGATAAATATCTTCAATTACAGTTTGAATAAAAGTAGGAAACGTTAGCCATAATGAAATTAGAGAGGCACAATTTATAGGGTTTGATTACCAAACAAAGGGCGCGTATTATGAGTAGAAGCATTTTACCTTACTATCAGCACAATTTTAGCGGTGCGTATTATGGATGAAGGCGTATTATGCTTGGAGAAAAATCGTTACATCAACAAAACCATTATTTCAGTCTGATGAACTGTTAAAGAAAGAAACATGCTACTCCAAAACATTTTTCTAATTTCTCATTCATTTTTCTAACATTGTTTTGATAAATTAAAATGTATATATCATATTCCTTCATATATACACTCTTGTGCAAATTAATCGAAACAAAACGAATAATGTTTTCCTATGATTTTTCACACCTGATCACGTATACGTCGTCTCTTAGCATTGTTTTTCTCTTTCGACCGCATTTTACTTTGCGTTTTGGGCTGAGAAATCCAGTTTTTTCTTCGCTTTGATGACACTACTGACAGTTGGAAGGATGACACCAACAATATCCGCTATCTCTTTGTAAGACTTGCCAGTGTAAGCACTTTTTAAAAAAAAAATTAAGCAAAATTAGGGGTGTGTATTATGCACAGCTACAACAAAAATCTTTAAAAAAATTGTCTATTCATAGGTCGATTTCGAGTTGTGAAATGACTACTCACCACAAACATACGGCAAATTGACAGTGTAAAGTTACCAGTGATTAGATATGTCTGGACTTATCTTGGTGAAAGGAATAAATCTTATTCCTTTTCCCACGTAGGTTAGTAAATAAATAATATTAAGAAAGGTCACCATGCAACAATAAGGCGGAATAGAGAAATGAAATGAATGAATGAATGAGCGAATGCATGTTCTCAAAGAAACTTTTATATTATAACACACACAATAATATATATATATATATATATATATATATATATATATATATATAACACAGGTGTCCACATGTGGAGAAATACATATCCATTACCTCCAACGCAAAGCAAAATATCAGAAGGTACAAGAAGGAAGGGTCTTGCATTTAAATTGAAGATACCTCTGATCAGCCATTGTCATGACTTCAGATTTGGAGGGGTCAAATTCATCTGTGTTCCAAAGAGATATGGCAGGCTTCATGTTTCCAGCGGACAGCAGAAGTTTTATGTTCCAATGGAACATAAAAGACCCGGACATAAGAGAAACATACTTCTCCCTCGGTTGCTGTTAGTTAAAAGGAATGGGACTAGCGCTTGAGTCACGAGCGGTTTGTCATGTGATCACGTGACTTTATTTCGACAAAAGAAGAACACATTTTGTAACCTTACAACAGTAACATTCGGTGATTGCGACCGCATAAGGAAGTCAAATACAATCATATGTGCCTAACAATACTTACAAAATGAAAATGAAATAAGAATCATCATAAAACTAAATTAGAATAATATTATTCTATGTTTAAAACCATTTTTGTGAAAAGCTTACGGCTAAACCATGAACTATGAGCACCGCCATGTTGCTTCTGCATGATACGTTCTGATTGGTACAATTTATAGGGTTTGATTACCAAGCAAGTGGTGCGTATTATGCGTGATTAAAAGCTTTCAGCACAATTTTAGGGGTGCGTATTATGTAGGTACCTCCACTCATTTTTTATACCTAAATTTTAATTTGTAGTTTTACAAATAAAAAAGTTTTCTTGAAGCTTTAATTTTAGCTTAATTGAAAACTAAATGGGTGTATCTACTATTCCCAGTAAGTAAAATACTCTGGTGGATCTCAAACAGAAATTATATTGATTGGAATCTAAAATTTTAAGATTTTAAAATTTTTCTCAATTTTTCAGCCATTTTTGAGCAATCGACACATTTGTAAACAAAAGATAATTCTCGGTTTTAAAAATCTTACAAAAAATAAAAAATAAATCAGTGACACGTTATTTTTGAAAATTTAAAGTTAAATTAATCTAATTTGAAACAAATATTACTTGTTTATGGCATGAAATTTAGAATAAAGGTATTTCTTAATCACGGAGGTCTGACTCGCTGACCTTTCAAGCATGCGATGACGGCCCTGTCATCAAACATTTTTGCATATCTAACCAAGTATGGTTGACCAGAATTTGCATAAATTTATAAAACCTACGTGAGAGTTTCGTAAGGAGAACAACCCTTCAAATACATGACCTTTTAATGATTATGACATTTAGGGATGACCATAAACTTTATAAATTATTATAACTAAAAAAATAAAAATGAAAACAATTGTTATTCATTTTCATTATTCATCGAAAAATTTATCCCTTCAGCCGATGATATTCTTAATATGTATTGTTTATAAAAGCAATTAAATGTTTATCTGAATAAAAAATGGCATAGTTTTATTGCATTTTTGTTTTTTGTTATTCGAGGCAAATTTTCTAAAGGAGAGAAACTGTTAGAAAAACAAAGGTGATTTACATTCCCTAAGTTGTCCTGCATCTTATATAAACTTATTTATAAATGGAACTTTGTCTGTGTGTGTGTCTGTGTGTGTGTGCGCGTGTGTGTGTCCGTTACCTATAGACTCCGAAACGGCTGAACCGATTTTCTTGAAAATTTACACAGTTGTACGATAAGCGTCTGCGAGTGTTCTTAGCTAGGTTTTGTGTCGAGGTACCCCACGATAAATATCGAAAATAGATAATCGAAAAAATCGGGTTATAGAAGGAGTGGTCCGATTTTAATAAAATTTGATACACTCATAGGTAAAGACATAAGGTACGTTATTCAGAAGTTTCAAGGTTGCAGTTCTTAGAATAGCGCAGAAAATCGATAATATATATATATATAAGGCAAGATGCTTGTGTGTGTGTCTGTTTATCTCTCTGTATGTCCTTTATACAAATCCACATTTTTTACCCGATTCTCACCAAACTTCAAAATGTGACTTACATCCATTCATTTTTCTTTCAGTCTACGGTTTCGCTTTAACTGGAAACAACTATTGCTTTTTAGTCTTTCGTGCCAACGTCCAAAGAGTCTAAACTCCAGGACCATGGATTAGTTTTAAAGTTTTCATTACACCCGAGCAACGCCGGGCTATACTGCTAGTAACTAATAAAACAAAATTCCGTAACGGTAGTCGATTTCTACAAAATTCAGGAAAATAATTGGAGGGTAACATATGTAAAAAAAAAAAATACCAAGAATTTATAAAAATAATGATTTCAAAAATAATTTCAGTAATTTGTGAATAAGTCCTGAAAGTTTAATCAAATTTGACAATTATTAGATTTTTGCAAGAATTTCCAAATTAATGTGTTTTTCACCGGCAAAAAGTGACTTGTTTAATATTACGTTCGTCTTAATCCTCTCTTGTAAGAATCGGGTCACAAACAAAAAACAAAATTTCGGACGTGTTAGAAAGCATTAACTTTGTTTTTATAATTAAAAATACTTTGATCTATCCTCTTCATAATAACATCAACACTTTGACGATAAAGCTTTGTTTTTATTAAATTTGGGGCCTTTGAACATCATGCTATGCTGTTTTGTCAGCGAATGAGGGGAGGTACCTAGTAACATGAATGGATGCGTATTATGCTTGGAGAAATACGGTGTTTATTTTTAAGTAAGTTAGATGTCATGTAGAAATAAAGTGTTGCTGCCAACACTTGGTTTTGAACACGGATCGCCAGAGATCAAGCACAGTCGACCTCGTCTTGAAGTAATTAGAGGTATCGTGCTGCTGGGATCACATGACGTGTAAAAACAATATATATATATATATATATATATATATATATATATATATATGAGAAGCATTCGGTGATTGGTGTCAATCAGATGCCAGTCTGACTTTGACGGACTCTCTGCCTTTGGACGGAGAGGAACCCAGACAAGGATCCGGCGAAGGGTAGAATATCGTCTGGGGAAAATAGACAGGTGCTTGACCCTTCCTTATGCTGGGTTTGCGGAACATTTTTAACCGAGTTTAAGGTCTCGGGTACACCCCCCCCCCCCCACACACACACACAATAAAAATGGTATTGTGCCACAGTCCGTCACAGCGGGGAAGCAGCTAAATATCATTCACGTTGAGAGGACGCTACTCTGACAATGTCGGATACTCTGCCTTCGGGTGGAGAGGAACCCAAACGTGGCTCTGCTGAAGGACAGATTCTTGTCTGGGAAAAAGTAGACAATGTTTTTTTGCCTGAACGATATGGTTTGGATTACCCACATTAAAAATGCCTTGTGTCACATTTTGCTTCAGTGGGGAGTCAGCTAAATGTTATTAGCGTAGAGACACTAGTTTCTATTTGTCGGATTCTCTGCCTCTGGGCAGAGAGGAATCCAGAGGAGTCTCTGTCGAAGAGGAGAGTCTCGTCTGGGAAAAAATAGACAATAAATTTTTGCCCGTGCTTAAGGTTCGGATTTCCCACTTAAAAAAGGCTTTGTGCAACATCCGTCTCAGTGGGGAGGCAGCTAAACATTATTAGCGTTGAGAAGAATAAGTGTCTGACACAGTATTGTTCGAAGACGTTATTATTCTTGTATCTGTGACTTTGTATAAGTGACTTTACAAAATGGCGACCAGTATTTGTTGAACTTATACGAGAAAATAGAAAAAATATATACTTATCTTACACGCCGTAATAGGATATTAAGTAATATTTAATACTTCACCAAAGAGACGTCATATTCGCATGACTACAGAACAATAACCAGGCAAAGTTATTCAAAAATTAATCTACAAAATATTCAGCTATAGTACGGTAAAATGGAAGAACTAAAATCTATTATGATTCAAATGTTGGCGCGACAAAACCAACAAAAACTACAACAAGAACAACAATTGCAGCAACAAAAACAACAGCATGAATTGCAACTACAATTACAACAACAATAGAAGTTTATTTAATTATTTACTAAAACTGCGGAAAAAAAACTTCAGATTTATTCACTCCAGATGTTGTTGCTAATTCAATTAGTGGATTTGTATACAATCCAAACGAAGGGGTAACTTTTTCAGCTTGTTATAAAAGATAGAAAGAGATCTTCAAAATTGTTTGCATTGGAATGATGAAAATAAATTCCGTTTTTCATTAAGGGAATTGTCCTCTGCTGAACATGAAAACTGTGTGAATTTTATTTTGCCAAAAAGAAAAACAGGAGAGATAAATTCTGATGAAACTGTTGTAATACTGTTGTGGTGAACTCCCCTGTCTAGGGATAGTGAACTCTCCCTCCTTACGGCTGTGAATGCTGGATAATATCATCGAAAATGAGGACAAAACTAGAAGCGGCCGAAATGTGGTTCTACAGAAGGATGCTACGGATATCGTGGACTGAGCATACAAGCAACGACGAAGTGTTAGAAAGAATGGCAACAAAAAGGAAATTGATGCTGAGCATCAGGAAGAGACAATTGAAGTTCCTGGGACAGGCAATGAGGAAGGAGAGCCTGGAGAACCTGATACTGACTGGACAGATAGAAGGAAGGAGAGACAGAGGAAGGCAGCGGATAATATATTTGCAGGGTCTGATCAGGTGGATGACGGAACGGGGGTTGCCAGGAGCAACAGGAGCAACAGGAGCAAACATACTAAGAGCCACAAGGGATAGGGAGACGTGGAGATCCATGATCGCCTACGTCCTGAAGGGACAGGGCACATAGAAGAAGAAGAAGAAGTAGCGAGTAGTCAGAGAGAAAATACAAGTCAGCGACCTGGCAAGTCACGTGATAATACAAAGTTCCCACCAGTACGCCGAATCTAAGGGACCGATATTTGTACTTATATACAATGTACAATCTTCTATGTTGTACTCCACAACAAATACTATAAAAATTGTATTTGACTTCCTTATGAGGTCGCAATCGCTGAATGTTACTGTTGTAAGGGTACAAAACCAATATCCCATACTTCAAGATCATTAATAACAGCTGAAAAAAGCTACAGCCAGATAGAAAAGGAAGCATTGGCTATCATATTTGCTATGAAAAAATTTTCATGAATTCCAACATGGTAGAGATTTTATACCACAGACAGATCATCGTTCATTATTGTTCATATATAGACCAGAAAAGGCTGTTCCCACACATATAGTAAATATATTACAGTGCTGGAGAACTATAATTATAAAATGGAGTTTCCACCATTCAAAATATTAGATAATTTAGACGGATTATCTACATTAATACTAAAATTCTGCGAACCACTTGAGTTGCGGCGATAATGGCCGAAAATGAAATTAATAATGTATTATAAATACTGTAAGAGAACTGCACATAATACTGGAAGAAATAAGAATTAAGTCAGAAAAAAAACTTTATAATGAAAATGAAGAAGTAATTAATATTTAAAGAAAAAATATTAATGGAAATTCACTATGCAATAATCTTAGGTACGTAAAAAGAACTGTGATACCAACAGTTGCAAAAGCGTTATGCTAAAAGAATTTCACATAAGACATCTAGGAATTTCTAGAATTAAATCTTTAATGAGATGTTACACGTATTGGCCAAAACTGGATCAAAATATCGAAAATTTAGTGAAATCATGCAGAGGTTGTGCTCTGGTAGCAAATTTACTGCCTGTAAAATTTCAACCTTGGCTGAAAATCGGTATAGAATGCATATACACTTGTAGAAGACCGACTAACTCGGTAACGATAAATTTCTTACACGAGATTTTTGCAAGGTTCGGTTTTTCAGGCTCTATTGTTTCAGATAAAGGGACACAATTCACGCCTAGTGAATTTCAGATTTTCTGTAAATCATTAGCAATAGAACTTATTACAACTTCCCCTTATCATTCAAGATCAAACGGAGAAGCAGAACGTTTTGTCGATACGTTTAAAAGGGCACTAAAAAGTCGGAGGGAGAGGAGTCAGATGAAGAGATGCTACAACAGTTTCTAATCGTTTTCAGAATAACACCAATCTCGAACACCATGTCTGGAATGTCGCCTGCAGAGATGATGTTCGTTAGGAAGATTAAGTCTGTTTTTAATAAATTACTACCAGAACGTAAGGCAAGAGCATGAAGAAATCACAGTATAAATAAATACTTCAAACATGGAGATAAGGTATTTTTTTAAATGTATCACTGTGGAAAAGAGTTCTAGGAGGATGACATTATAAAAAATGAATCAGCAACATGACATACATGGTACAGGGACAAAGGTGGGAACCTAAGTGACACCTTAACCAGTTAAAATGCAGATTCATTCACTGATTTTAAAAGTCATTGAAAAGAGGTACCTGTGGAAATTTTGTATGACACATTTATCGTAACCACGCCATCAGAAATTGTTAAACCAAGGTTTCATATTAAGAGGAAAAGAATAGCAACGGAATTTTGTCACATAACTGTCCCGATAATAACCGTCAAGATGTTTATATGTCGATTCGTGTATATTGCATTTTCACATCTCTAGACAGATACTGATTATCTGTCCCAGATCATGACAAATGGACAATGATTTAAATAAGAAAATAATAAAATAAGATTGCTGTTCAATTCGTAATCGAATGGCAATCTTTTCCAAGGTCTGATTCGATATTCAACACGGGGGCTGACAACAAATCAAGGACGAACGTCGAGACAATATAATTTTGATATAAAATTTTAATGAATAATAGATCAAAAAGAAAAATAAAAGAAAAAAGAAATCTAAATATGAATTAGAATGTCCAATGACCTGAACCTCAAAATTAGTTTCGAATACCCAACGTGGTCGAAATATCAAATTACAATACACAACAGAAAATATGAACAAAATACAGACATTTACGAATGATATCAACATACAATAAAATGGGTGGAAATCATATTATTTGAAACACGTGGTATGGTGTGTGTAATAACATAATATTTATGAAAGTGTATGTGTGTTCTAACGTGGGTTTATAAACTCGATAACTTATCTTTGTATCAGTTTCTTCTCTCTTTCTTTTACTGTCTCTTCTTTTCTTTTCTTTCTTTCTCTTCTTTCATTATACTTGAAATTCATGTTACAACTGTCTCTATATCTTTCAGTTGATTATTATATTTTCAGCACACAACTATTCTGAAATGTCCGCACATTTCTTTATTATTTTCTTCAGTCAGCGTCCTCTTTTCTGCACTCAAATAATTCTGTTTGCTTTATCTTCAACGTAGCTTCTTTTATTTGGTGACTTCTCTGCGTCATTATCTGTCTTTCTTTTCTCTTCTTCTCCTGATAAATTACTTGGCTTCGCTTTCTTTTTCTCTTTCGAATAAACTGAAATCAGCGTATAAATTATATTACAACTTCTGCCAACTTTGTAGCTATCTCTTTCTTTCAACAAGTATGAATCAACATACAAATATTAATATAACTATTTTTCGTTTTCATTGTTATATTTCTTTCTTTCTCGATACTCGGCACAGTTCCGTGTTCTTTCTTGTTTTGACGAATAAGAATTTATACATTCGATCTTTTTCTTATCCGGAGTTGCTTAAGATGAAATGGGCTAATTTACGCTATTTTCACAAAATGCGCTTTCCCTTACTCCATCGTTTGTCGGCGTTCAGCAAACACGACTTGATTTGTCGAGACCCAATAAGCACCTGACTAAATTTTTACTTTGGGTTTCTCTTCCCACGTGATTTCTTTTGGAGCGAAGTTTAACTCCTGCTGCTTCCACGACTTCCAATCGACTTCCATGTCTGGTTAATTTCCTGTCTGGCTTTTATCTGGGTCAACTAGCCTTGACCTGCTATTCCAAAACTAGCACTGGTCATTCACGTGATCGACTCCTTGTTACTACGCAAAGACTATTCTTATATGCCTAGATGTGTGTGTGTGTGTGCTGGTATCTATATATCCGTAACAATTTCTAAATATTGAACCGAAGCTGAAGAAGTATAGCCTCCAAAGGAAGTCATCTCAAAGGGGAAGTGTTATACAGGAATAAAGTGTCACTGTCAACACTTGGTTTCGCCTCAAGCAAGACAATAAAGCCCCTAAGACGTAAGCGAATATGAAAATGAATATAAAACGCCATTAAGTAGAGAGAACAGGGAAAGAACAAGAATTAAGAAGAGTGTAGATAAAGATTGTCACTTCATTAAAATTTTTGAAGCTGAGTTTCATAAGCGAGAGATATGCTAGAAAAAACTGTTGGTATATAACCTACGGTTACATCTCGCCATTTCATCTGTAAAATGATAAGGCGTTACCGTCAAACTAGTACTGCGCTTAGATTAATAAAATCTAGATACCACAGAGGAAAGATCATCAGAACAATTACCATGGAAATATTCATAGAAAAGGCACAGGGAAGCCACATTACAGTGGTGGGAAAGGGACTAAAGCTAAGGTTCTAGGTTAGGACTAATAACATTGCAGATTCTTCTTTAGAGTTTATCAAGAATATCGAGATATATAGCAAGAGCACCAAACCAGACGAGTCAGCAATATTCAAAGCAAAGACGAATGGTAGATTTATGAACATGTAACATAGATTCTGGCGCGAAATATTATCTAGCACGAGACAGGGAATTAACTTTCTTAGCAGAAAACCTGGTAATTCATTCAATACAATCTTTTCACTTCATGTCGGAAAACATTAACCCGGGAAGACGCAATGAATTACTTTAATGTACGTTAGCATCAGCCATGCTGATGGAAGGATGAAAAGTTTCTCTTAGACGATTAAAAAGAAGCAGTTTCTTTTTACTATTAGATGTTTGTCATATGCACTTCAATAAGGTTCTCCTAATTATCATAACAAATTTTGTTGAGTATTCGTCGGTTGATTTTTATATAGAGTGCCTAAAAATTTGAAGTTTTTGTTTATTATTTTCGTGATGTAGCATATTGGTATTGTCAACAAGCATTTTCTTGTATTGTAAAGATTAACAGAAATGTTTTTAGATGTACAATAGAACTTGTATCCGACAAATAAATTAGAAAACGCCTTGATAATATTGTGGTCCAATACCGAGCGCCCATAGCTCAGAGGTAGAATCACTGACACCAGTTTGGTCGGGTTTCAATCCTGGGTTAAAAAGCAATCGGAGTCTAACCGTACTGATGAGCTGTGATACAGCGAAACAGATCTGTCTGCGGATGACTATATATATATAAGCACGTTTAGTCAAATAATTTAGACATATGAATTTCTTCACGTTGTAATTAGAAGTATTAAGGAAGGCGTCGTAGTTTTTCGCATTCTTTTATTTCCCCAAGTACTTTCAATCTTATCCAAGATCATCTTCAGGAGTGAATTGTTAAAACAAAAGTTAATGTATTTGACAGTTATGAATTTGTTTTGAGTATGAGCATAGAACGCGCTCTGTTGATTCAAAATTTAAAATTTAGCTCCATGTAAGGGAGTTAACTTAATTTAGATATTTTAAAACATTGTGGTTATATACATTTAAAACATTGTTGCTATATTCATAATTAATTTTGTTCAGTGTTGGTTGCAGTTTTTATGTACAGTCTTCAAGAATTTGAAACTTTTGTTTTATTTTCGTGTTAGTGTATACTTGTGTTGTTGATTAATCTTTCACTAGATCGTGAGTGTGAACCGGAATTTTCCTTTAAACGTTGGGCAATCAAACTTAAATCCGACATATGTAGTGTAAGTCTACTCGATAATGTTGTTGTGGTGTAACCACCATATATATTTACTTTTATCAGGGATATAATATCCCAAAGAACATTTAAACTGATATACAATGTTGGTATTTTGCAAAACGTTAGTTGACAGAGAAGAAATATTGTGGACAATTAAATTGGTTGTATCGAATTCAGTATAATATATAATTAGCTTTATTTCTTTACTGGGATTAGTGAGGAATATAATATCATTAATATTATTATTCTTTTTGATTTATGTTAATATTTCTAAGAGTTCGTCTAATTTGTTCATCAGCAATGCAATTTGAAAAGTCATTAATAATAAGAGTTTATTTAATGTTATTTTAAATTCAGCGAAGATAATAATTTTCGTGGAAGTGTTAACATTTGCACGGTTCATTACAATTTTTATTATTGCTATTTTGTGATAGTTAGGGCGTTCACTTTTATAGTTGAGAGTGCACGTATTTATGCTAGTTATTTTTTTATATGCAGAAAAGTAATAAATGTATTATTTTTTATGTTTGTCAATATATCAAGAAAAGGAATGTTATTGTTAAGTTCGTATGTGAACTTAAGAACGGAGTTTTTTCGGGATTTTCTTTTTAGGTTCATGTATTTCATCTATGTTTTTGATTAAAATGAAAATATCTTCTACATATCTTAGATAGAAGCTTTTTAGTGTTATTAAATATCTTATTTTCAAGGTTAGCTGTGTAGAAGTTACTAAATGTTGGCCTCAGAACTGAACTTATGGAAACACAATTACGTTGTACGTTATATTTTGTTTTGATGGTCATAGAAGGGAATCTCCGTGATACAGGTCAAAAGTAGTTTCCGTAATATGTTAGATCTAATTTTTAATGGAGGGAGAAATGGATGTTTGTAAATATTCTTTATAATCATATCAATTGTTTCTCGAACTGCGACATTGGTAAATAAGCTTTCAACATCGAGTGAGGCTATGGTTTCATTATTAAGTTATCGTATTTTTAAGATTTGGATTATTTCGTTAGTGGATTTAATACTGTATTTACTAGGTATGGATGGTCTAATGAGTTGGCTAATGATTTTAGTTAATTGATAAACCGGTGTGGGGATTTGGTATATGATAGGACGGAGAGGGAAGTTTGGTTTATGCATTTTTATAGTTCCAGCCATGTATCCTGATTTGTAGTCATCAATTATTTTGAGAAGTTTTAAGTTCTCCAGTTCTGCGTCGTTGGCTGTGATCAGTTTGTTGATTTTCAATTTTAGTTGTTTAATATGATTTTTGCTGACTTTTTCACATTTGGTGTGATTACTGAGTATTTGTCGTATTTTTTAAAAATTATAATCAGATTTATTTAATACAACTAAGATATTGGTTTTATCTGCATTTTGTTTTACAATTATATCAGTATGGTTACGTAGCTACTTAGGAGCTAGGACGAGTTTTTCCTTTTGTCATGTTTGTATTTTATTGATTCTGTTTTTGTCTTAGCGATTCTTTCCTGAAGATGATCTTGGATGAGATTGAAAGTACTTGGGATAATAAAAACATCTACGGCGACTTCCTTAATATTTTTAATTACAACGTGAAGAAATTAATTCGTGGATATGAGAGGATTAAAATCGAATAAATAAACATAATATGTCTAAATTTTTTAAAAACTATAAAGATAATTTATATATTTTGTTGTATTTCAATTACATATCAATTATATATAAATCAAAATAAATGTAAGTATATATTGATAAATATCATGATAATGATATTAGCATGGGACAGGCTAGCCTCCCAGAGAGTAAAATACTACGCCTCCTTGGCCTTACACTTTCGGCGGACCTCAAATGGAATGACTATATCGAAAACATTGCCAAATCTGCTGAAATGAAAGTCGGCTCCCTGTGCAGAGCCCGGAAGTTTTTCCCACCTGAATCTATTCTGCACATATACAAATCTACCATCCGCCCGTGTATTGAATATTGCTGCCATATCTGGTCGGGTGCCTCTGCTGCTCTCCTTGGGCTTCTTGACAAAATACAAAGGAGGATCTGTAACGTGGTTGATACTGACTTGGCAGACCGGCTGCAGCCGCTCTCTCACCGGCGTGATGTGGCTTCCCTGTGCCTCTTCTACAAGTACTTTCATGGCTTCTGCTCCGATGAGCTTAGATCACTGGTGCCGCCTAAGCACGAATTTAAACGAGATACTAGATTAGCAACTAGGTCCCACCCTTTTACAGTTAAACAAATAAGATGTAACCGTAAATTCTACTCCAACAGCTTCTTTTCTCGCGCTTCCCGCCTGTGGAACTCCCTTCCACAACTCTACTTTCCCGACAGTTACAATCTTCAGGTGTTTAAATGTAGGGTCAATAGACACCTCCTATCACACTAACTCCCAATTATTCTCAGAACACTCTCATCTACCCAACCCTCATTCTCGGTATCCTTACCCGCCTATCACCCACCCTCTGACATTTCCTATATTTAATCATCCTTTCTCCACTCTACGTAGCCCCCTGCGCAGTAGTGGCAGCGACATGCCTTGCTCGGGGTGAAACGCTTATAAAAAAAAAAAAATCATTAACATATATTTGCTCGGAAGAAAAATTCTCGTAGTTTCCAAATAAAATTAATGATCTACAAACTGCGAGAACTTCCTTTTAACTAGATCCTTAGATTTATATTTAGTAATATTTATATTTTTAAATACTTGATAAAGATTATCTTTAAAATTTGGACTCCTTCATAAAAACTAAAATTTATATAGCTTTTTACTTTGTTAATATCCTTCTCCGTACGTTCTTTTCCTTTATTTGCTCTGAAGATGACTTTAAAAAGTCGACAGCTTGGGCCATATTTCCAGTATTTTTCCTCCGAAATACATTTCAGTCTCTGGCATGATGTCCACCTTGTCTGAGAAGGATTATTCGTAAGTTGGAAACGTCGATCATTACATTATTCGAGAAATATCTGTCGTTTTTAACCCTCTAGGGCCATTCGTATAATATTTGATACAGTATTTCCCTATAAGGAAACATTTGGTATTCATTGACTGAGCAGTCAGTACTGCTTTCATTTGAAATTTATAAAATATTTCTCTTAAAAAATTTTTCAGGAAAATATTTCTTTCAAGGCTTGTTTTCATACTGTATCAAATATGATACGAATGGCCCTAGAGGGTTAATAGTATTTGCCCCCACCCACATTTCATTGAATAATGTAGACATATTAATTTTTATAATGAAAATAATAAACAAAAAAATTCAAATTTGTGAAACCCTCCATATCAAAAGCAACCAATTAAAACTCAACAAAATTTATTACGAGTGTAGCAACAACGTGTTGAATGCATATAACAAGCATTTAATGCCATTTTGCAATTCTACAAATTTCTGGTCAGTTCCCTTATATTGGGATGCTTGTTTTGCAAAACAATTCATAGCTACAACGAATAAATATATATTTTTTTTATCAATTATAACAGATTGCGTTCACGCGTGTTTTTTTAATCACCATCACATTGAAATGCAGACTTTATCAGTTATAATAATTTAACTCACCACTGAAGATGTTAAAGAAGATCGAAAGTATCTGGGTGGGGAAAAAATACCGCACCTTCCTTGAATTTTATGTTAACATCTAACACACACACACACACACACACACACACATATATATATGAGGTAATTTGAGAAACCTCCGTTTTGATAAGTTTCACTAAAGAACTGGTGTAATCAAAAAATAATTTTTTTTTCTGAAAAAGAATTTCTTGTTTTTTTTATGACGCCAGTCAATCGACGAAATGAAGTTTTCAATGCATATATTTACTATTCCACAGTCGGATTGTCATGTAAATTTTGCAAGAAAAAGCGATAGTTGTATTGAGTCTTTTTTCTGTCTAATTAACGTCAAAGTCATCGCAATCTTTGAATTAATAATGTTTACTTTGATTTTGCGTTATTTCATCTTATTCTTTGTACAGTTTTCTGACTTCATAACAAAAAAATAAATTTACTTTAATGCAAATTTTTAAAAAATTCGTTGAAATTAAGCTACTGCGAAACATTTTTGGGAGAGAAGTAAACAACAGCACACAAAACAGTTATTTAACATACATATTAACATACATATTAACATATTAGCAGTATAGCCCGGCGTTACTCGGGTGTAATGAAAGCTTTAAAACTAATCCATGGTCCTGGAGCTCAGACTCTTTAGACGTTGGCACGAAAGACTAAAAAGCAATAGTTGTTTCCAGTTAAAGCGAAACCGTAGACTGAAAGAAAAATGAATGGATATAAGTCAAATTTTGATTTCCTGGTATCGATATCAAATAAAGTTTTTTTTCGTCGTAAACTGAATTTTGAAGGCTAAATAAGTCCTCTGAGTAAATGGTATCATGACTGAGACTAAGAACTACAATTATACCTAATTAGAGCCAAACCCGAAGCAAAAACTAAAATAAAAGGGCTGAAAAAAATACAGACATACAGGCAGATAAACACACACACACACACACACACACACACACACACACACACACACACATAAACATCTTGCCTTTTATATATATATATATATATATATATATATATATTAGCGATTTTCCACACTATTGTAAGAACTGCAATCTTGAAACTTATGAATATCGTTTCTTATGTCTTTGTCTATGAGTGTATCAAATTTGATTAAAATCGGACCACTCCTTCTATAACCCGATTTTTTCGATTATCGATATTTATCAGGGGTACCTCGACACAAAATCCAGCTAAGAACACTCGCAGACGCTTATAGTACAACTGTGTAAATTTTCAAGAAAATCGGTTCAGCCGTTTTGGAGTCTATAAGTAACGGACACACACACACACACACACACACACACACACACACACACACACACACACAAAGTTCCATTTATAAATAAGTTTAGATTAACAACTAGTACGCATGCGTGTGTGCATGCACACACAAAAAGTGATTAGAAATTCTGTTCTTTTTCTCTCTATATAGCGAATGACTATGCTTATAGCAATACATACGATCAAGTGCATAGTTTGCATAAAAACCTACAATGTTCACGGCGTATATAGTAACCGCTTACACGAAGACAAACTTATATGTAAGTAAGTCGTGAAATATATATGTGACTTTATTAGAGCAGCTTAGATGTGCCACAAATCCGAAAGTATGGTTTGGACTCACTACTCAGTTGTAATAGGTTCTAGTTTGAGAAGCGTTCTAACCATTGCATCATGCCAAGGTGACCAAATATATATTGGAAAGTAAAGATTAGCTGCGGAAAAAATTACTTTATGTTCCCTGCCTCTTCAGGGAGTGGGTGACCATGGCTCTCCATAACTTTCTCTGAATTTTTGCAAATCAAACTTTTAAATAGATTACTCGCTTTTCCCCCTCTTCTTAAATTAAACTCCTGTGAGTGTTAAATTCGCCAAGCCATTTTTCTTTCTTATGTGCAACTAAGTTTCAGCTGTCACTTTCTGATTATGTGTAAAAGTTTTATTGAATATCCTGTTCTCCTCTTTTCCTGTTTTTTTTAATGCTCAGTCCGTGTCTTTTTCACTAACATTTGTTGGCAAATCAACATTGTCGCTTCAAGTTGACTTTTTATCTGTGAGATGTCATCTGTCTCTTTTGGATCCTGAGTATAATTTTCCTTTTTGATTTCATTTTCTTCTGATACTTTGTCATTGATCACATATTCTGTCGATGGTATTCTCAGTATCCTTCTGCAGAATTACTCTTTATAAGAATTTGTAAGGAATAATAAAATTCGACAAAATACGACACAAAGAATTGATGGAAATGCTAGGCAACCTCGACATTTTCGGCAAAGACATAAGAATAATCAAGAATCTCTACTGGCAGCAAACGGCCTGCATACGGACAGGTAACGACCTCAGTAGATACACAAAGATAGAAAAAGGCGTAAGACAAGGATGTGTCTTTTCACCGGATTTGTTCAACCTATACAGCGAGAATATTTTGAGGACCCTAGATGACACACCAGGATTTGTTATTGGAGGCCACAACCTGAACAACATAAGGTATGCGGACGATACAGTACTGATTGCGGACACGGAAAGGAAACTGCAAGATCTCATACAGAAAGTAGCAGTAGAGAGTGACAAGAAAGGACTACAAATAAACTTTAAGAAAACTGAGTGCATGGTCATCAGCAAAAGATACAACCCAAAATGCCAAATACAGGTAGGGGATAACAGAATCAAACAAGTCCAAGAATTTAAGTACCTAGGAAGTGTTCTAACAGGAGATGGAAAGTGCGACACGGAGATCCGAAGGCGAATTGGCATGGCAAAGGACGCGTTCCAGAAGATGAACAAAATACTAACACACAGGAAAATCTCAATAGAAACGAAGAAAAGAGTGCTAGACTGCTACGTGATGTCAGTTCTTCAATACGGCTGTGAATGCTGGACAATATCATCGAAAATGAGGACAAAACTGGAAGCGGCCGAAATGTGATTCTACAGAAAGATGCTACGGATATCGTGGACTGAGCATACAAGCAACGACGAAGTGTTAGAAAGAATGGCAACAAAAGGAAATTGATGCTGAGCATCAGGAAGAGACAACTGAAGTTCCTGGGACATGCAATGAGGAAGGAGAGCCTGGAGAACCTGATACTGACTAGACAGATAGAAGGAAGGAGAAACAGAGGAAGGCAGTGGATAACATATTTGCAGGGTCTGATCAGGTGGATGACGGAACGGGGGTTGCCAGGAGCAACAGGAACAAACATACTAAGAGCCACAAGGGATAGGGAGACGTGGAGAGCCATGATCGCCTACGTCCTGAAGGGACAGGGCACATAGAAGAAGTAAAATGAGCTAACCTTTTATCATTCAAAGATCAACCTTGAACTTGAAACCCTAACTAGTTTGGTACTCTGACTGGCTAACTTCTGTTCAATCAGGATCCAATCTTCGGGTCACACGGTAAACTCGATCCTGAAATATTCTTCTTTTGCAACTGAGACGTAGTAGCCACATTTATTAGAGCCGTCCTTTCCGACATTAATGGAATCCATAAGTCGCGAAGTCCTCTTGTTCCTTGGACACTCTCCTTAACAAACAGATGAGTCTGCAATTATAAATTATATTTGCAAGCCTTCTTTTTACCTGTTGTGCATACAGCCTTTTCTGTACATTAAAACCGTTGAATAATGCATTTGTTGTTTTGCTTCTTTTCTTCAAGTATGTCCGTCCTTGTCTTTAAATTTGTGGAACTTAACTAACCAGAAAATCTTAATAAATTTTAGCTCAGGCTCTTCATCTGTGATGAAATTGTGCAGCATTCATTACCATATGGAAGGATCGATATTCAAGGACAGATTATTACCTTTTGGGCTGTTAGGTATATGAAATTATGTCCTATCTTCTAACTTTCCCGTACGCGGCTTGAGCAATTTTACTCGTGATATATTTTAGCAACATTTACATAGCTTGGAGTAAACTTATAGTAAAGTCTTTTACGTATCAATAAAAATAACCTTCAGAAATACCGCTCTTTTACATTTGCAAGCCAAATGAGCACATATTTCAACACACCCATAGTAAAAAGAAATAGATTTTTATAACTAATATTATAAAAATAAAACAATCAAAATAAATATAAGCTGGCCATATTGTTATCATTTCAGAATTTAGAAGATATCTGTCAGTCAGTTAAGTGCCATAGGGGATACACGATCATGCCTTAGCAGGTGCCCCTGCCGTTCACCTCAGTGTTCTCGACAGGCTCCAAAGGAGAGCCTGTAATGTGATAGGTACTGACTTGGCGGCTCGACTGCAGCCACTTCCCCACCGACGAAATGTGGCCTCCCTTTGTCTGATCTATAAATTCTTTCATGGCTTCTGCTCGGACAAACTTAAGTCACTGGTGCCTCCTCAACAGGTGTTTACTCGTGCAACCAGACTGGCAACTGGGTCCCACCCATTCACAGTTAGGTTAGCCAAATGCAGACGACAATTCTACTCCTGCAGCTTCTTCTCTCGCACTTCCCGCCCGTGGAACTCGCTCCCATATTCTTGCTTTCCTGATGGCTACAACCTCTAAGAATTTAAATGCAATGTCAATACTCATCTATTAACCACTGCTTTCTCCCCACCCCGTATATCCTTCCCTTTCCCTCCATCTATGTAACTGTCATCACACCTGCTTTCTCATCTTTCTATCGCTATTTTCTAACTGGTCTGTACTCCTCACTCTCTTCTAATTAATCTTTTTACAGTTATGTAACCCCCTGCACATCAGTGGCATTTCGGCCTTGCTCGGGGTGAAATGATTAAAAAAAAAGAAAGAAACATGACTGACTAGGTAGAACATTTTCCTGCAGTAGATTGGTATACTTTCTGCAGTAAACTGGTTCCGAACCAAGGCTATAAAACTTAATCTGTATTAACTCATAGCTAGAGAGAGAAGAGAAGGATTAATACTTTTCCCAGGGGTATTTGCACGTAAGTAGTTTAACTAGAATTCCGAGCCGATATCTATTGCACCACAACGCTCATTCATATATATATATATATATATATATATATATATATATGAAAGATATAACATTTAGAAAATGTAAATCATCGCTTTGTAAAATATAAATCTTGAGGGGCCCTTGGCTGCAACCTATACTAGTCTAAAGGATAATCCAGATCTGTTGATATTACATAATAGTTCAATATTCCTTTTTTTGTTTCTAACTAAATTTTACTCTTTCTTAGCATTTGCTTAGCTTCTGGAAGGTAACTTTCGCTATCCGAATGCGGAGTCGTATCTTCTGTACTATGTCAAGACCAAGTCGAAGCAAGTCTATCACTTAATAGACAAAAATATATGTGCCTCACAAAGAGACATGATCGCACAAGCGTGTATCTCACATGGCAATTAACTGACTGACATCTAAGTCAAACTCTTTTACCGTCGAAGTAGCTGAATATAACCGCCACTTTTACAATAACAGTTTCTTTTCTCGCACTTTCCACTTGTGGAAATCCCTTCCATGTACTTGCTTCTCTGATAATTACAATTTTCCAAAATTTAAATGCAACATCAATTGTCATCTTCTGTCTTTTTGAATCCCGTTCATCTTTTATCCTTTCCTTCAGTTAAGTTCCATACGTTATACATGCTTGGGGCTATCATGTCTCGAAAGAGACATGACTGACTGGGCAGAAGATTATCCCGCAGTATGTTGCCATTGCTTTCTGCGGTTAACTGGTTAACTCAATCTGTCCTATTATTTAACCCATAAGTAAAGAGAAGAGACGGATTAATACCTTTCCAAGGGTATGTGTGTGTAAGTGAATACAAGGAATTCAACTGGAATTCGAACTCGGCTCTCCGATTTGTCATTCCGAGTCGATATCTATTGCACCACAACGCACATCCGTCCTTACTTTAATCCCCCTTATTCTCACTCTTTTTTTTTTTTTTTTCACTTTCATTCCTCGTAACCCCCTGCGTACTACTGGCTTTCTCGCCTAGCTTGGGCCGAAATGATTAAAAAATGTTAGTTTCTGAATTGAGCTAATTTGAGTGATTAGGGTTTTACGGCTTATCGACTTTTTCAGGTTATTTAAAGTCAGAAATATTTTTATACTGTAATATTTACGTCTAAGTGAATATAACGAATCCGACTTAAATTGGAAGCTGGCTCTTCGATTTACAATTCGGAGCAATTATCCATTACACCATACGAAAATCCAAGCTTACAGCACCTGGTATTTCTAAGTGGTCACCCATCTGGGTACGGAACAGACTCAACGTTGCTTAACTTCAGTGACCTAATGTGGTCGTAAGCCTAGTTTGAGAAGAGACTGATTCATGACTTTCCCCATTAGTATTTGTGCGAATGTTAATGCAATAGACTAAGCGAGGTTTTGGTCGTTACTGCACCGATAACCTCTGCGCTACCCGCACATCTTGTTTATATATTCACTTTAAGTTTATAAACTCCACCTAAAAAAAAAAAATGAATAAAAAAAGAAAGTGAAGAAAGCGAGAAAGGATGTCTTACTTGAAAATTCATTATATAACCTCCTCCACCGTATGTATTGTAGATACCGACAATTGGTATCCCATTAATCTGACTAGCTCGCGTGTAACTCCAGGCAACCAATGTCTCGTTGAATGCCATTTCATAACCACATTTGGGGCCTTCTTTCCATCCTAAACAGTAGGAAGCTGTCTCCTCCCTATTGAAGCTATAAGGTGGATAACAATCTTCCATTTCTATCAAATGGTAAGTACTGCAGTTCTCTGTTAAAAAAAGAACAAAAAAAGAAACATTTATAAACATCTAAAAAAAAACAACAACATTAAACGGTATTACAAATTACGGAAATGTATGACGATTAACTGGGCCTATAATTAGTAAAAGAAAGGTGCTGGGAAAAACTTTATGTAAATGAGGCAGTCGCCCGTTTTTGCTCTTCGGATGGAAGCGATTTACCACAACTGGAATCTGCAGGGGTCTATACTTCAACGCCTCGGGCATCTTGAGGTGGTGTAATGGTTAGCAATCTTGTCTCGCTAGAATCATTACAATTGAGTAGTAAATTCGATCCTCACTGGGTGTCCCATTCTTTCGGCCTTGTGCAACATCTAAGCTGTGCTTAGAAAATTAATCCCCACGTTAAAATAGACCTTGTGTCACATCTCGCTCCAATGGGGGGAGTAGGGTAAATATCTATACTTCAATGTGAATGGAATGGCTATTCAGAACAACCTTAATGTTTGTACGCATCAAGCAAATCGACAGTGAAGCTGTGCTGATCAGTTTGATCGTAGCCAGCTAAGTTTAATGTAAGACAGATTGAAGACCAGCCTTCCGCTATACCCCCATTTTGGCCTGGTGCTACATTCTTGTATTACAACAAAAAATATTACTTCCCTCTATGATACTGGGATTTTATTAATTTAAGCGTCGTACTAGATTGGAGGCTAGGTCTCATCTTTTTACAGTTAAAAGTGTTAGAATTAAGAACAGAAACATTAGTAATGAGCAGGAAGAGAAACAGTAATCAGGAGGACAGTAGCTAGTGATTGTTATTGCATTTAAATTTTTGTTTATTAAATTTGTTTGGAAAGCATGGAGCTAGAAGGGAGTTTCACAAGCGAGAAGTTCAAGTAAAGAAACTGTTGGCATAGAGCTAATGGCGACATCTAGCCAGCTCTACTGTAAATTGCTAAAATTTCGACATCAGTCTAGTGCTGCCTTTAAATTAAAAAAGTCCAGGCACCATAGCAAAGAGCTCATGCGAACACTTACCACGAAAGTATTTATAGAAAAAGGCACAGGGAGGCAACCTTACGGTGGTGGGAAATTGAATGAAACCCAGACGCCAGATCAGGACCAGTAATATTGCTGATTCTTCTTTGGATTTTATCAAGGCGCTCAGGGTAAATAGCAGGGGCTCCGACCATATGCGACAGTAATATGCAATTTACTTGAAAAAAAGCTTGAAAACTGATTTAACGCAAAAGGCTTTTTTCCTTTATTAAAATTTGCAAGGAGGAGGTTACTTGTTTGAATGTATCGAGTTAGCTGAAAAATGGTAAGCGCAGATTCCGATAAAGCTTGCAAAGACAACGGATGGAGAAAGTACGCAGGCATGAACGCGAGTTTTCAACAGAGTTAGATACTATTTACATTGTTCTGACTGTTGTTCTTATCTTGATTGTTATATTTACGACATTTCAGTCGTTGTACGCCCGTTCTTTCTTCAGGTGATATATGTCGGAATTTCGAACCGACCCATTGATTTCATTCACTGCAAATAACCGAAACAGCGCGCCAGTTAGTGCCATACGTGATACACGCTTGGGCGATCATGTCTCGAAAGAGACATCACTGACTGGGCAGAAAGTTATTCCGAAGTAGGTTGCCATTGCTTTCTGCGGTAGACTGGTTGCCAGCAAAGGCTATAGAATCCAGTCTGTCCTATTATTTAACCCATAACTGGAGGGAAGAGACGGATTAATACCATTCCCAAGGGTATTTGTGTGTAAGTGAATGCAAGGAATTCTGCTGGAATTTGAACTCGGCTACTCGATTTGTCGTTCCGAGACGATATCCACTGCATCACAACGCACAACTGAAACAGAGATATCCAGAAAAGGCATGACACGTGGAAATCTATCACAATCCATTCCAGTGAACGAAATAAAGGTTTCGGTTCAAAATTCTAACGCATATCACCTGAAGAAGGCCGAAGCCTACATTAGCCGAAATGTCGTGACAATGAAGATAAGGACAACAATCTAGACAATGTAAATAGGGTGAATAGTTACAATACTTCATATCAGAAATACAGTCGGATGTTAAAATTAGATATCTTTATTTATTTATTTATTTTAAATCATTTCACGCAGGTGAAAATCATGGTGCGCAGGGGGTTACAGAAGAGGTGAGTGATGAGAAAAGGGAACAAGTTGCAGGGGAGTCAGAGAATAAGAAAAGAATGAGAATACAGGTGTGAAAAGGGCTGCATGAGAGCGGAGTGGAACGGAAGAAGAACTTAATACAAAGGTTTTCAGAAAAAGGATGTCAGTCAAGAAGATAAGAGATAACAATTGACTTTGTATTTTAATTCTTGGAGATTGTAGCTTTCAAGCAAGAAAGTATACGGAAGGGAACGCCACAGGCGATAAGTGCGAGCAAAGAAGCTGATGGAGTAGCGGTTACATTTGATTGGTTTCACTGTAAAAGGGTGGGACCTAGCCGCTAGTCAAGTAGCTCGACTAAATTCATGCAGTGGGGGCACCTGGGAGCTAAGCTCATCTAAACAGAAGCTGTAAAAGTATTTGTAGAAGAGACGTCGGTGAGAAAGTGACTGGAATGAGCTACCAAGCTAGGATCAATTACATTACAGATTCTTCGTTGGATTTTGTCAAGAAACCCGAGATGAATAGCAGGGGCACACAGCCAGATGTGACAGCCTGATCCATTCTGATGACGGATGGTAGAATCCGTTGTCTATGGTGGTTAAATGATAGCGGCTTCTTTTTGGAAGCATTAAAATTTACGAGCCATTTCTTACCCCCAGTTCACCACACATTGGAGGTCCTTTTCCAGATCAGCAGCAATGAATGATATTTGCTCAGGAAATCACCAGTATCTGAAAGACTGCTTCGATTAAAATTAAAAGTTGAAAACTACTCGATTAGTCCATTCATCAATTAATTATTTCTCGTCGGTGATGCGGTCACGAAAATAAATATATTTCTAAGTAATTGTATCTCAGCAGCATATCACTGCTCAGATGTACCAGTGTATGATACGATCAAATGTTTGAGAGGGTGGGATTCAGTAGGAATGATATAATCTGCATATTTGTATTTCACAGCCTAAATAATTCTACGAATGCTAATGGAAACTTGCCTGGAGCTTTTATTCTCAATTGACGAAATCGCATTGGACCCACTTTCATGTTGACACCATCGTTAATAAATTTTTTATCAATCCACTTTAATGGATCACCTCTGAGGTCATTCACTGGAAAGAGAGATGGATATACAATGTTTCGGGCCCACTGGTAGAAGGAAGTCACCGTCTTTATCTGAATAATAATAATAATAATAAAAGTAATAATAATAATAAAAAATAATAATAATAAAATAATAATAATATTAGTGATAATAAAATATAATGATAAAAATAATAAAACGCGCTAGGCGTGATTTTCTGAAACTCTTGAAAACTGGTGTCTCCTTCAACTGTTGCTTGGCAACCCATTTAGGAGAAGGATAACGCTGAACAACAACCCACAACTCAAGGTGTTAATCGTGCCGAGGAGTGAATGGCTACTGCGTTATGAGGTCACAAACTATCCCCTAAAGGCTTCAGAACCCTGTTTGTAAAAGACCGTTACTCAACGTGCCGAGCAACTTTGGGTGGACTTTTGGACCTGTGCGTCACTCATGGGAATAATATGAGAATTACAAATAGAAATAAAAGTCCAGTATGGCTCTTTCGGTGGATAAACAGTTAGCCTGGCCCTCAGGAGAGAACCTACCTGTGGCCTAAAAATCTGTCATAGCAACAAACTCCCACACAAAGAATGAATCTTCAGGTTCCCACAACCAGGATAATCCTAATGATGGCCCTGAAAATTCTCCAGCTAGATCCATAATCGTATATTTAAAGAACGAAAAAATAAAAAGGTCTCGTGTGGAGTACAAAGTCGTTATGACTGCATTTAATGAAGCGTTACTCAAACCTCCAAAAATCATCACTCGCCAAAGATGTGGTATTTGGCGAGAAAAGGTCGGACAAACAAATAGAAAGTACATTGACGAAAATAAATTTTAGCCAATGTACGAAGGTACATCATACGAAATAGCTGATTGAAAGAGGCTGAAATTAATTAGATAAAAAGAATTGCAACCAGAATAGATGAATCAACAAAACATGAAAGGGAACTGGAATAAGAAAAAAAGTAGTAACATCACACAAGCCACAGGTTATAATGCAGAAACCGTGATACACACAAATCACTGTGAAGATAATGCTGAAAGTTTAGAAGTGTTGGAAAAGTGTGATCTGAGTCAGTTGCAAGACGGCAATAAAACGAGTTCAAAACACATTATTTTACAGAAAACAAGAACAGTATACAAGAAACCAAGGAAGAAATCAAGAGTCATATAAGTCAGATACAAAATATTGCAATGGAAGAACGAGAACAACTCCCAAAATTACAACCAACAAAGCCTTAGGTCGAAACCATTACGCTCTACAATGCAGCACTTAAATTAATTTTGGATGAAGAAGACACTCATATAACTCTCAATGAAGCAATATAAGCATTATCAATAGCAGTAACAAAAGATTGAACATCAAATTAAAAATAAAGCAGTCTCGCTGACATGAAGATCCACCTTGGAAAAGAAAAATAGAAAAAGAAATCGAACAACTCAGAAGTGAATTATCAGTACCCGATGAAATGGCAAAAGGCAGAGTAGTCGAATGAAAATACAACATTAGAAATGAAAATGAAGTCTTATCAACTAAGGAAAAATAAAGCAAACAATACAACTGAAGGCTCAAAGAATAAGACGCTATGAGAAAAGATCAAGATTCTACAGACAAAACAAGATTTTTCAAACCGATGCAAAGAAATTTTACAGGGAAATAGGTAAAAAAAGAATTGAAGTGACAGTTCCCCCACCAAAAGGGAAGAAGTTATACAGTTCTGGGAAAAAATATGGGGTTGCCCTAAAGAACATAACGAAGAAGCAGACTAGATTGCGCAAGAGATAGAACGAATGAAAAATAAACCAGAACAGACATGGGCTGGAATCACAGAAGAGGATGTTAAATGTGCACTGAAAAAAGTACACAATTAGAAATTTCCAGGAATAGATAAAATTCCTAACTTTTGGCTATATTATTTAAATACAACACATAAAAAAAACTAGCCAAAGAACTTCAAGAAACGGTTAACGACTCCACTAAAATTCCTGCATGGAGGACCAAAGGAATTACCTTTCTTCTACTCAAGAATAGTGACACAAATAACCCGAAAAACTACAGACCAATTACATGCCTTCCGACAACATACAAACTATTAACATCTATTTTAACGAAACAGACATATTTCTTCTAGGAAAGAAATTACATACTACCGCTTGAACAAAAAGGTGCAAACGTGGCTATTATGGACCAATTACTTATTAATATGATGAACTTGGAAAACTGCTTCAATACAAAGAAAAATCTTAGTACTGCCTGGATAGATTATCGTAAGGCATACGATAGTGTACCACATTTCTGGATCTTAAAGACTTTAACTATGTACTAGGTGTCACCCGTCATCATCAATTTCATCAAACAATGTATGTCGATATGGAAAACAACCCTTTACCTCAATCATATAAATGGAAGCTATAAGTCTGGTGAAATAAACTTCAACAGAGGTGAGTCTTTGTCTCCCTTACTATTTTGCATATCAGTAATAGCATTAACCAGTCAACTTAACAAGACAGAATATGGTTATAAAATAGCTCAAACGAAAATAAACCATCTATTTTATATGGATGACATAAAGTTGTATGCTAAGAATAATAATGAGCTGGAAGGTCTTCTGCAAACTGTAAAATGCTTTATGAAATTCACTTTGAATAAATATGCTAAAACTACAGTTTTACGAGGATCACTGCAATAAACATCCTCAGTTAGCTTAGACCCTGCTGTAACAATAAAAGATTTAGAGCAAGCAGAAGCTTATAAGTACATAGGTGTAAATGGGAGTGAAAGTATTCACCATAAAAAAGACATAATGCGTAAAGGGTTTTATAGAAGTCTACGACTGATATTAAAAACTGAATCGAATTCTCAGAACAGAATTATGGCCATTAATATACTTGTCATCCCAGTGATCCAATATAGCTTCAACATCTTGAACTGGACGCTAAACGACATCGGACGAATGGATTCTAAGACAAGAAATCGATTTATAATGAAAAATGACATAATAATAATAATAATAATAATAATAATAATAATAATAATAATAAGAAGAAGAAGAAGAAGAAGAAGAAGAAGAAGAAAAAGAAGAACGAAAGAAGGTAGTTAATACAAACAAGATTTACATTTACTAAATTCTATATAAAACCAAAACAGAACTCAAGAACCAACTGTTGCAGCAAAAAATATAAAAAAGAAAAACCAAGGGTAAAGCTCTTGAACAGATGAAACAACGCTGGCAAGACAAACCTCTGCATGGCGAATATCCAGAACGCGCTAATAAATCCAGTGTTAATAAAGTTAATACTCATTGATGGTTACGTGCATCTGGATTAAAGTCTGAAACTGAAGGCTTTATTCTTGCAGCGCAAGACGAAAGTCTTTTCACTAGGAACATTCAGGCAAATAATATGGATAATAATATGGATCTAAAATGCAGGTTCTGTGATAAATACTAAGAAACAATAGACCATCTAATCTCAGGATGTTATGTACTTGCCCTAAATGAATATAAAAATTGTCATGATAGAATGGGGCAATATTCACACTGGACAATGTGCAAACAGTACGGAAAATATCTAAACAAACACTGCTATGAACATCTCCCAACAACGGTTACAGAAATACATGTCACCATTTTATGGGATTACACCATCTACACAGACAGAAAAATTGAAGTGAATAGGCCAGACATTATTGTTAAAACCCAAAAGGAAAAAAACTTGCCTATTAATTGATATGCCTTGTCCAGCGGATTGTAACATAGCCACCAAAGAATTCAAAAAATTGTCAAAATATAAAGACCTAGACATTGAAATAGAAAAAATACTTATCGATGGTTACGAGCATCCGTATTAAAGTCTGAAACTAAAGGCTTTGTTCTGGCAGTACAAGACTAAAGTCTCTTCACTAGGAACTTTCAGGCAAATATTATACATAATAATATGTATCCAATATTTTTCTAATTTCCACATTTTTAATTTCCAGCTCTTTATACTTTGATAGTTTTTCAAATTACTTGGTTGCTATGTTACGGTCCGCTTGACAAGCCCTGTCAATTAGTAGGTAAGCTTTTTTTTCTTTTCGGTTTTTGAGAAGAATATCCGGCCTATTTGCTTCAATTTTCCTGTTAGTGTAGATGATGTAATCCCCTAGAATGGTGATATCTAATCTGTAACCGGTGCTGGGTGATGCTCATGCCAGTGTTGTTGTTATTATTATTATTATTATTATTATTATTATTATTATTATTATTATTATTATTATTTGTCTATATTTTAGAGATGAGTTAGTATTTACAGTATTTACATTATTCGGACTGGTGTTCTCATCTTTGTTACCATTTGTACATTTCGGCCGTTGTGCGCTCCGGTCTTCTTCAGGTGCTAGGAATTTCGAACTCACAACTCTGAAGGACACTTAAGGGACTCTTAATGGTCCAGTGGATATAGACGTTGGTTAGTTTCTGTGACTTGACTCAAAGAGTTGTGAGTTCAATCCCAGGCTACAGCAGTGGTGAACAAGTAACTTACAGGGTTAGAGAAAGATAAATCATGACTACCAGAAGAGGCACTACTACGCAAGGAATGAAGTTCATATACTCCAGTGATTGTAATAAAGGGTTCGATTCGAAATTCCTAACACCAGAAGAAGGCCGGAGCGTACAACGGCCGAATCGTCGTATAAATGGCAACAAAAATGAGGACAATAGTCCGAATATTGTAAATGCTGTTCCTTTACCCTAGGTCTTGAGAAAGCAATTTTAATAAACAGAACGCAAATAATAATAATAATAATAATAATAATAATAATAATAATAATAATAATTCAAAGATAAAGCTCTTGAACAGATGAAACAACGCTGGCAAGACAAACCTCTGCATGGCCAATATCCAGAACGTGCCAATAAATCCAATGTTGACAAAGTTAATACTCATCGATGGTTACGTGCATCTGAATTAAAGTCTGAAACTGAAGGATTTATTCTTGCAGCGCAAGACGAAAGTCTTTTCCCTAGAAACTTTCAGGCAAATATTATGCATAATAATATGGATCCAAAATGCAGGTTTTGTGATAAACACCAAGAAACAATAGACCACCTAATCTGAGGCTGTTCTGTGCTTGCCCCAAATGAATATAAAAATCGCCACGATAGAGTTGGGCAATATTTACATTAGAAGATGTCACCATTCTATGGGATTACACCATCTACACAGACAGAAAAATTGAAGCAAACAGGCCAGACATTATTGTTAAAAACCAGAAAGAGAAAACTTGTCTATTAATTGATATGGCTTGTCCAGCGGATTGTAACATAGCAACCAAGGAATTTGAAAAACTGTCAAAATATAAAGACCTGGAAATTGAAACAGAAAAAATGTTGAAATTGAAAACAAGAGTTGTGCCAGTGACAGTAGGTGCACTTGGAATGATAAAAAATGGAACAAAACAACACATTGAAAGAATCCCTGGAAACTCCAGCTTAAGAGATATACAAAAATTGTCTTATTAAGTACAGCCCACACACTAAGGAAAACTTTATCTATGCAACGCTAGGGATGATAGGGAAGATAGAAAAAACATGAAATGGGGCCATAACAACACGCCACGACCTGCCTTAGGTCTACCCGCAGACTTGGTTGGTAGTGAGACCAAAGCAGAAATCGAAATATGATGAAAAATGACATAATAATAAATAAGAAGCAGAATATGTAACGAGGTTACTAACAAACAAATGCATATAAAGACGAGTAGTATTGGCAAATGTAGAGCAAGTTTCATGAAGACGGTGGACCAAAAAAAGAAAAAATTCTTAAGTGGAAATGGCCATCCGTAAGATCCACAGCAGAAAAATGCATTATGTGCATTATTTCCTACAAGAATCTGCACTGAAAGAAGCTTTAAGCCGATGATAGATCCGTTAATAAGAAGGGAAGCATGATTTAATGCGAAAGAATCTACCGAAAAAGTTCTCTAAAAATAAGAAAGAATTTTAATCTGAAACTTTTATGAGAATTACTGTTTGCTAAACTTCCACTTCTGTCACTAACTGCGACTCTAAGATGTTAGGTCGCAGAAGGCAGGATTGCAATGACAGCTTGATGGAATCTGTGGATTAACAAGATAAACTTGCTAGACTATTGCTATTGCTATATGTGGAGACACTATGATATTACGGTCACGGTATTAAAAATTATAGATTGATTTGTCTCTTTCCGTTTTGTCAACGTTTAAAGTCAGAAAATATTTTCAGATGTAAGAATTTTTCGGGGATAATACTGACTCGAACATACTACAGTATTTCTTAAACCAAAACTATACATTCTTACTTGCAATTTTTAGTACAGCCACCGTAATACCTCAGAATCTCTATGAAGTCCTAACTTTTTTTTTTTTTTTTTTAATCATCTCACCCCAAGCAAGGCATTCCACTGCCACTATTGCGCATGGGGCTACATAGGGGAAGGTAAAGAGAAGGAGTGGATAGACATAGGGAATGTCAGGAGAAAGGTGACAGATGAGTAAGGATAGCGAGGATGAGGGTCGGGCAGATGGGAAGAGTGCTTGATAGAATGGGAGCAGGTTAGTGTGTTAGGAGGTGTCTATTGACCTTACATTTAAACTCCTGGAGATTGTAGCCGTCGGGGAAGCAATCGTTTGGAAGAGAATTCCACAGTCGGGAAGTGCGAGGAAAGAAACTGTTGGAGTAGAAGTTACGGCTGCATTTTATCGGTTTCACTGTAAAAGGGTGGGATCTAGTTGCTAATCTAGTATCTTGTGCAAATTCGTATTTAGGGGGCACCAGTGATCTAAGTTCATCGGAGCAGAATCCATGAAAGTATTTATAGAAGAGTCACAGGGAAGCCACGTCTCGCCGGTGGGAGAGAGACTGCAGGCGGTCTGCCAAGTCGGTATCTATCACATTACAGACCCTCCTCTGAACCTTATCGAGATGCCTGAGGAGAACAGCAGGGGCACCCGACCAGATATGGCAGCAGTATTCAATGCACGGGCGGATGGTAGATTTGTAAATGTGCAGGGTAAATTTAGACGGAAAAAACTTCCGGGCCCTACACAGAGAACCGACTTTCATAGCAGCGGATTTAGCAATGGATTCGATATAGTCATTCCATTTGAGGTCCGCTGAAAGTGTGAGACCAAGGAGGCGTAGTGTTTTACTCTCTGGGAGGCAAGCCTGGTCCATGCTAGAAGGCCAGCATGCCAAACTCTGTCGAACGCCTTAGATATATCCAATGCAACGGTTCGAGCTTCGCCATTCCTGTCGAGTGCCTGGTATATGTACTCGGTGATGGTCGTTAGCATATCAGCAGTAGACCTGGTGAAGCGGAAACAATATTGCTTGTCCGAGAGGAGCCTGTGTGCTGTGAGATGCTGAACCACCTCGGCGTTGATAATGGCTTCGAACACTTTGCCAAAGATCGGAAGAAGGCTGATAGGGCGGTAGTTTGCAGGGTCAGAGGGTTCTCCAGTGTTTTTAAATATAGAAACTATAGAGGAAGATTTCCAACAGGCAGGAAAGCAGGAAGCAGATAGGCAGCGGTTGTAGAGCTTAGAAAGGATAGAGGAGAGTTCAGGGGCACATTTCTTTAAGACTATGGTTGGGATTCCGTCACCACCGCTCGCTTTGTGAGGGTCAAGTTTTAAGATTATCTTAGAGACAAGCGAAGGTGTAATGTGGACATCATTCAGTTGTGCCTCGGTTCTAGGTGAGAAGTCGGGTGTAAAAACTCCAGATGAGTCCAGACTCGAATTGTTCGAGAATCTGCGGGCAAAACATTCAGCCTTATCTGCTGGGGAGGTGAAGACCTCAAATTTGTTGATTAGCGGGGGTATTGTGGACTTGCTCTTGTTAAGTACTCTTTTACAGAGTCGCCAGTAGTCTTTAGAGCCGAATTTAGAGCATGCTATGCGTTGCTTCATTCTGGCAGCAAACAACATCTTAGCTTCGTTAAGTATCCTTTTACACTTATTACGAGCTGAAGTGAAAAGGCGCCTGTTTTGTTCCGACGCATAGTTACGATAGAGTCGGAAGAAATGATTCCGGTGGGCAATGGCAGCCGAGCAAGTGGGTGAGAACCATGGAGACGAATGAGATTTAAGCTGGAATTTCCTAGCAGGGATGAAGGCATCGATGCCAGCCTTAACCCAGGAGGAGACCTCGGATGCACATTCTTCGATGGGAAGACTAAAGACATTGTTTCAAGGGATGTCACAGAGGAAGTCTCGGAACGAATCCCATACTGCTCTTTGATAGCAGTAGGATATTCTACTTGTCTGTGTTTCATGGGTCGGGCGGGAGTGGAGTGAAATATTGACGGACACTACAGTGTGGTCAGAGTTTCCAAGTGGGCAGAGTTGTCTGGTAGTGCAAGAGTCTGGGATGAAAGTGAAGCAGAGGTCTAGAAGTGAGTCCCTTCCGTTAGAGTTGTCGGAGAAACGCGTGGGGAAGTCCACTACTTGCGTAAGGGATTGGGTGATTGAAAAGTTCATGGTGCAGCGTCAGTGACAGCGTTCTTCAGCCACTTGGTGTGGTGGGCGTTAAAGTCACCAAACACGAATACATGGGCAGAGGGATGGGTAGAAATGGCTTTGTCAATATTGTCAGAAATGATGTCAAGTAACGAACAGTCAGGGGAGGAAGGAGAGCGGTAGAGAAAGAAGAGATAGCTAATCGAGCTGAGAAGTGAGAGGCGGAAGCACATGAAAGAATGATCTGGGGATTCAAAAGATGACACCCTAGCTAAAGGAAGGTGTTCGCTGACATAGACACCAAGCCCATGCATATGAACATTGGAGTCCTTCCTGAAGAGGGGAAGGTAGCCAGGAACGCAGAACTCAGATGAGGTGATAAAAGGGTTAAGATTAGTTTCACATAGGGCTAATATATCAGGTGAGTTATTATGGAGGAAAGAATCTACGCTGAGGAAGTTGGTGCGGATGCCGCGTATGTTAGTGAAAGAGATGCAGACAGGTTTAGGCGTTTTCAAATGAGCTGGTTTAGTTTTGTTATTATGTTTGCTTTTTTCCATAGTAATTTAGTTAAGGAGTGGTCTTAGAATAGAATCAGTCGGCCAATCATTTGCAACTTGTGAAGGATGGAAACTGGCGCGGCCTACAACATAATGTGGCCTCGGGGTTGCCCACCGAACGTTCATGCAGGGACGCCCGTCCATGCGCGATATGGCACTACAAGAACCCCGGTATTATTCAACTGTTGATCAGAGCAGCCTCTCAAGACGCTACGCAAGAGTTCGGGCTCCTAATTACCAGTCGGAAGCAGCAACTAGGAAACTGCCAACCCGGTACCCTCAGAATGTAAAGACGTTGCCACCATACTACGTAACTGCAAAGAGCTTCCAGCTGAACTAACACCAAGACCAGAGAAAGGGGATGAACCGGGAACCCCTTCCTAAACAAGAAACAAGGTGATCACCTCTAAACTCATTCAAAAGAAGGGGGTGGAGTGTGAGACCGGGCGATAGTAGAAACTATCTGCTCCAATTAAAAAAAAAGAAGGAAAAAAAAAAAGAAACAAAGAAAAAGTGACTGAGGTTTACAAAGTTTTAACTTAGTAAAAGTCAAAAATACCCTTGAATAGCAAAATTATTTACACAAATTAAGTGACGAAAAAAAAAAAAAATCAAAGACGACCAAAAGACGAAAAAAAAAAATAATAAATAAAAATAATTTCCAAGAAATTTCACAAAAACAGACTGAAAAATGGACTGAATCCCGGTTGACTTACCACAAGCAGCTAACACTGTAAAGTTGATTTAATTCAATTTCTGAAGACAAAAATAGAAATTAAACCGCTTTTTACAGAATATAGTCGAGTTATGTTGCTTGCGTTCGCTTGCCAAACCGTTAAGAATTCAATCTCTCGAAGACAGAAATTTAAATCTTCTACAAGACAAAACTAATGGAAATAATTGAACCGTGATGCTATTTATCATTAGTCAAAAATACCCTTGAATAGCAAAATTATTTACACAAATTAAGTGACGAAAAAAAAAAATCAAAGACGACCAAAAGACGAAAAAAAAAAATAATAAATAAAAATAATTTCCAAGAAATTTCACAAAAACAGACTGAAAAATGGACTGAATCCCGGTTGACTTACCACAAGCAGCTAACACTGTAAAGTTGATTTAATTCAATTTCTGAAGACAAAAATAGAAATTAGTTCCCACATGTACAATTTGTGTGTATGTGGGTGGGGAAAAACAACTAATTACCATGAAAGTATTTATGGAAAAAGCACAGGAAAACTACATTACGGCAGTGGGAAAGTGACTGAGATTGAAATGCCATGTCAAGACCAGTAATATTCCATCATTTTTGCCAAAAGTTATAATCTAGAAAGGCAGATTTTAAAATTGTAATTTTTAAAATTATTATTTTTTTTACCCGAAAAACACTTATTACAAGTGTTACTCAGAAAGTAATGCCTTTTATTGTATCATTTAACGACGTCAGATACAATTGTTGAATGTTCCCGTAAATAGCTATAATGTGTGTTCTTTGCTACAGATATAAGTGTTATATACTGCGTATTGCTGTAAAAATAACAAGCAATATTTTGTGGATAGGGCGGAAGAAGACGATATGTTAAATTAAAACTATAATTGCAATGTACACAGTGAAGCAAAGGTAGAATGTCTCTTGTGGGTGAAGGTGGTGATTGTGGAGGAATAGGTCACGATCTTGGAAGATGGGTGCGTATGTTTGATGTCGTGTACTGGACTTGCATTGATGCTGGTGATGAAAGGGGATTGTTGCCTTTACCTCAACTCAGGCAGGTTGGCCGAAAGTGCCTAGAGAGTAAACGAGCTGACTCTTTTAAACAAAGTATATTCTTCTTCTATGTGCCTTGTCCTTTCAGAACGTAGGCGGTCATGGCCTTCCACGACTCCCTATTCCTAGTGGCTTTTTCTCTTGTAACATCTTGCAAATCCCCGTTCTGTCATCCACCCGCTCAGACCCTTCAAATATGTTATCCACTGTCTCTTTTTCCCTCTATCTGGCCTGTATCAGATTCTTCAGGCCCTCCTTCCTCATTGTATGTCACAGGAACTTCAGTAGTCTCTTCCTGATGCTAAATATTAATTTCCTTTTCGTTTCCATTCTTTCCAATACCTCATCATTGCTCATATGCTCGGTCCACGATATCCGCAGCATATGACAATTTTTTTTGTCATGCATTTCCTTTAGCGGTAATTATCATTTAATTGGTGTTAAAATGTTATCTATTTATCAGCATATTATTTTATTTATATTATTAATATATAATTTTGTTTTGTAAGCGTCTATAGCCGTGACGAAGAAGAGATTTGAAGCACAAAAATGTGGTTCTACAAAAGAATGATGAGTTTATCATAGACTGAACTGTGAGCAATGACGAAGTTATAGAGACAATGTTAACAAAAAGGGCACTTATACTTAACACCAAGAAGAGGCAGTAGGAATATCTGGGGCACATTATGAGGGAAGAGGGTTTGGAAAATTTGTCCGTCACAGGACAGATAGAAGGTAAGAGGACCAAAGGAAAGCTACACGCAATTTACCTGTCGAGCTTGAGAGAATGGATGGCGAGGGTTTGGGTGAGATGGCATAACACAAAAGTTATTAAGAGCTACAAAGAACATGAAATTGGAAAGAGCCATGATAGCCAACGTCATGAAGTGAAACAGAAGAAGAAGAAGACGAAGAAGAAGAAGAAGACGCAGGATTCGATGATCGGAGCCTAAACGCAGAGTAAGACTTCTTTATTTTTAATCTTGCTATTGTCGTATTCACATCCAGACGACGGGTTTGGATGAAGAGTGAATCAGAACGATGTCTAAATTGAAGTAGAGTATAATACCAGTCTGGCAAAATCGCGTCTGACATAAAATTGCAATGAAGGAAATGAAGGAAAGATGAAAAATTGAATTTCCTTATGCAGAAAGAATACACACATACATACACCATTGACGTTCACTGGGGCCTGGAGGTTGGGCTATTTCGGAATCTGTCCCGGGTGTACGTGCTCGGGCTCATTACATTAAACTGACCTTGTACCACAGCCTGCCGGCACAGAGGGCGCAAGTTAATACAAGATGTAGTATATGCACTCTGGCGGACAAACTACACCTTTATCTCCGAAATGTGTTTCTGTCTACGAACATAGTGTAACTCAGTTGTATTTATGTCTTCGGTAGAGCAAAACTGAAAAAATATTAAGGTGGCCGTTCTCGGGGAACAGCTGTCCACGGCAAATTTCCTCATTGCATTAAAGAGACAGGGATCAGTAGATGCCAGTGCAACCGATTATTGCGAGGGTCTTGATTATTTTTAACCTGGCTCATATGCATGAGCTCCCCACTTTAAACCGGCCTTGTGCCATGTCCTGCCACTGTGGGGAACGAGTAAATGTCACTTGTAGTATCTATCAGCTGTCTTCGGAGACAAACTACATTTTATCTCTCAATTGTATTTCAAATAAATGAGAGAGGCAAGGTTCTGTGGCAGCCCTTCCAACAACTGAAGGAGAGTCGGTGTGATATCGACGCCACTGCGACGTTGGTTGCGGGGACTGAGCAAGTTTTAGTCTTAGTCCAGGTACAAACTAATTTTGTGCCATATCCCATCCCTGTGGGAGATGAGTAAATAACAAATGCCTATCATGTTTCTGTCTTCGGATGGAAAAGAATTGAGCTTGCCTGATTCCGTGGATACCACCCTACACCAAAACCCACACAGAGAGGGAAAGTTGGTGCATATCAACCCCAGTGTAATAGTGGTCTTGGAGCATAGTCCAATTTTGTCCTTGGTCCATACGTTCACGTAAGAGCAGCATCATCCGTCCATGATAACCTCATCATTCTTCTGTAGAACCACATTTCTGTGCTTCATTTTTTAGTCAGTTAATGCATTTTGTGTCCACCATTCCCATTTCATTTATGGTTTATGGTGACACTCAAGGCAGAATATTACAATGGCTGGCCGTTTTCTTTTGAATCTGGGATGTAGAGGTTAACGTGTTCCTCGTCTCACAGGTGGGTTTATTTTTGAAGTTACCTTCTTTTAAACCTACATGTTTGGTTTGAATTCAGAGTTTTCTAGTCTGGTTTTCACCTAAGACTATAGAATCCAGTCTGTTCTGCTTCTTTTTCTTTTACACAGAAGAGATGGATTCATACTTTTCTCAATGTAAGTGTATGTAATAAATTTAACTAGAATTCGAACCCAGCTCTCCGATTCTTCAATCCGAGCCGCTAACCTTAGGCGCACCTTGCCTCCTTAATGTACCACACATTAAAAAACGATCTCGTATCATATCCTACCACCGTAGGAAGGTGAGTAAATACAACGTCTAGACTTTGTGCTTGTTACATTCAGTTTCAACACAAATATTCAAAGATTTGTCATTATATACACTATTTATATAATTAAGACTGTTGTCCGTAACTTTGTTGCCAAATTCACGAAGTTTCACATCAAAGATGTGGAAAACACTCCGAACAATAAAAATAGTGCAAATAATTACAATACCTCATCTCAGAAATATTGACACATAAAGATTTGTTCATTTGTATTTCAAATTCAACTTTTCAACATAAAAAAAGAAATAAAGAATGATGGACAAATAACGATTATTTTCGCTTTCTGGGACATCCTTTATAGAGACATTTTAAAATTCAAACATTTGTATTATATCAATTAAGTCTTACCCCAGAAAATGTGATAGCGCTTCCAGGTGGATCAGCAAAAGTCTTTTGCAAATGATCTTTCAATATAAAAGCGTGTGGGTTTCGGTTGGTGAATGCAAGACTGCTTGAGCACCACAAAAGAAGGGCGTACATGACAAAATTCAACAAGATGCTTCTCAACCAAATTTCCCGTTGTACACTTTTCTGTCTTTTAATTTTTTTACGTTTTCCCATTGGTGGGAAAATAGAAATATTTACCGGTTTATCTGCCAAGAGAAAAAATAGTCAATTTGATCATAACTTAAACAACACGAATTCAATAAATATACCAATATGTTTTATTTTTTAATCATTTTACCCCACGTAATGCAACAAAGACACGAAAACGCATAGAAGTACTAAGTGTGAATGAATACGAGAAAAATGAAAACACTATTAAGGATAGAGAAAATAAAGAACAGGAATTAAGAAGACAGAAGGCAATGATTGACAGTGCATTTAAGTTTTTGAAGATGAAAGTTGACTGAAAAGCTAGAAGATAATTCCACAAACGAGAAGTATGATTGAAGAAACTGTTAGCATAGAACTTACAGTTACAGGTAGCCACTTTAATTGTAAAATGATGAGACTTTGCGGCCAATCCAGTAGGTCAAATGACAAACGTTATACACGCTTAGGAGATCATGTCTAGAAAGAGATATGAGTGAGTGCATAGAAGATTTTTCCGCAGGTTACCATTACTTTTTACGGTAGACTGGTTGCTATAGAACCCAATCAGTTTTGATATTTAATCCACAGCTTGAGGGAGAAGAGACGAATTAATACATTTCCCAAGGGTATTTGCGCGTAAGTGAATGCAACGAATTAACTGGAATTCGAATTCGGCTCTCCGATTTCGCGTTCCGAGATGATATCCACTGCATCACAACGCACTTCCTCTAATCCAGTACTGCGCTTACATTCATAAATTCTAGATACTACAGCGGAAGGTTCATCAAACGATTATATATATATATATATATATATATATATATATATATACACACATATATATATATACTAGCTGTATAGCCCGGCGTTGCTCGCGGTTTTTTAGTGGTTATCTTGAAATATTAAGCTCAAGTGTTTATTCAAAAAGCTTCAGTATGAGGTTGCCGTGACGCTTAAGATAAAATAATGCGAAGTAATTACTGGATTTTGTTATATTTGTAAAACGGAATTCATACTTGGTCAATTTTACCAATAAATGAGAATGAAGTATGTACAATTAGAAGAACGGTGGCGGGTGTTCCAGGAGCCTGTAATGTTATGCGATGATGTTGGGACGCAAAAAAAGTGGATGCATTGACCCTGCGATATCGGAGAGGTTGGCACCTTGTAGAAAACGTGAAATTGTTATGGCATATAATAAGGTAGAAATTGCAGAAAAGCCCCGATTGTTGTTGGAATGCAACTAAACGTTTCGAAGAAATAAACGATTGCAAAAAGCAACGTTTTCCATTAATTTTTGTCGCTCCCTGTGCATCAATTAGTATTTTTGTTCTCATATTAAGGCATCAGACCTTGATCCACCAGTGACTCGATTTTGGTTGACTTTGAGTGAAGCGTCTTAGAGAAATGCGTAAACGAGCACAAAAGACAACCCGAAATTATTTTTGTCGTTGATTTTTGACGAATCCTCTACATTGATGGGAAAATGTTTTGTGTACATCAAAGATTCGGACCTTGATCTACAAGTTATCCGATTTTGGACGAATTTGCATGAGGCATCTCAGAGAAGAGTTCGTAAATTCTAAGCGTTTTGGTTATTTCTATCGTACCTTGTAAATCGATTCGAAAGTTTTGTCATGATCGACAAGTGACCCAATTTTGGTTGAAATCGGACCGAGTGTTTCGAAGGAAGGAGTAAGGTTCATTAGAATGGAGACACACAAACACAAACACAAACATCCATATATATATATATATATATATATATATATATATATATATATCGGTCGGGTTTCAATCCTGGGTTCGGAAGCAAACGGAGTCTAAGCCGTACTGATGAGCTGTAATACAGCGAAACAGATCTGTCTGCGGATGACTATAGTATATATATATATATATATGATAATTAGAATGGCAAATATTACTACTACCTTTACAAAATGAAGTTATGTTTGCTACACAAGCTATTTTGAAGGATGAAATAACAGTATATAATAGACAGTCCATCTAAAGATTAAGCTATAATACTAGAACAGTCATGAGAAACTGTTTTGAAACAGAGGCTTGCATGAGATACAGTATAAGGCGGGTTGCACTACTAAAATAATTAAGGTATTTTGTATTATTAAAGGTAGCGCAGCCAGCTTTCAAACAAAAGCATGAAATGCTTAAGAAATGCGAAAATTTGATTTTTTTCTTTCAAGAAAAGATTCCTTGTATGATAAAAAGAAATTGAAATTGTTACAACAACATCATTATTGATGATAATTGTAAAGATTTCCTGTCCTACTTGGAAATACTGGGATAAAGACGGATCTAACGGGGAGTTTAAATTTTTTTTTTTAATCATTTCACCCCGAGCAAGTCGGAAATGCCACTGATGTGCGGGGGGCTACATAACTGTAAAAAGATGAATTAGAAGAGAGTGAGGAGTACAGACCAGTTAGAAAAGAGCAATATAAAGATGAGAATGCAGGTTTGATGACAGTTACATAGGTGGAGGGAAAGGGAAGGATATACGGGGTGGGGAGAGAGCTAGAATCCAGTGGTTAATAGATGAGTATTGACATTGCATTTAAATTCTTAGAGGTTGTAGCCATCAGGAAAGCAAGAATATGGGAGCGAGTTCCACAGGCGGGAAGTGCGAGAGAAGAAGCTGCAGGAGTAGAATTGTCGTCTGCATTTGGCTAACCTAACTGTGAATGAGTGGGACTCAGTTGCCAATCTGGTTACACGAGTAAACACCTGTTGTGGAGGCACCAGTGACTTAAGTTCGTCCGAATGAATGAGTTGTTAAGTTTACTACGTATCGTGTTGTCTTTGTGTTGCTTCGACTTTTCGACGGCCATTTTCATATATCTTTCTACTCTAAGCCCAGTGGAACAGAAGTGTTGGTATAATATTATCACTGATGACACACATTACTCTCAAGTTCGGTTCCAAAGATTACTGGCGGCTCTGCAAGAGTGTACTGAATAACAATAAACTCTCAATCTCTCCTCTATTCAATCGGTTCGAAGTCCTCGTATCCACAGTTGACAAAGTTGAGTGCTTTGCTCGTAAATTCTCTCTCAACTCCATACTTCAGGTGTCTGAAGTACCCATACCAGATTTCTCTCATAGAACAGAAGCACTACTGAGTGATATATATATCTCCCGGACATAATCTCCAAACTTGTCTCACATAAGGCAACTGAAGGAAATGGAATTACTACCATCGTCCTAAAGAAATATGCTCGTGAACTGTTTCCTGTCTTCCCCAAACTCTATAACTCTTGTCTCACTGTTTCATGCTTTCCTACTTGTTGGAAGTTTTTCTCTGTACTTCCTGTTTTTAAGAACTCAGAGGATCCCACTAACCCCGCTAACTATCACCCTATTACCCGCTTACCACTTTTTGGCAAACTGTTTGGATCTATTATCAATGCTGAAGCAATTAAGCATCTGATGTCTCACGATCTACACTTTAACAAGTACTATGTCTTCCGCTTTGCCAGGTCTACCGCTGATGGGCCATCACCAAATATATACTAAGCTCTTGATAAGCACGGCGAAGCTCGAGCTGTTGCGTTAGATATTTCAAAGGCGCTTGACAGGGTTTGGCTGCGCAAGGTCCAAGGGCACGGCATTTCTGGTCGATTGTTTGATTTAATCCAATCATTCTCAGCAAATCGTGAAATGAAGTTCGCTTTGAATAGACAATCTTCCAGATACGTTCATACGAACGCTGGTGCCCCTCAATGTTCTATCCCAGGTCCTACGCTGTTTCTGGTCTTCATCAGTGATCTTCCTGGTGATATCAGTTCCAAAGTTGGCATCTATGCAGATGACACCTCCATTTACTCCCGTCTGAATAGGTTAGTCTGACAAAGCTGACAAAGTAAACATGGGTGCTGCTTTTGTTTTGTGATGGAGTAGGAAATGGCACGTGAATTTTAATGCCTCCAAAACGAAATCATTCTCCTTTAACCACTATAGAGAAACGTCCTTACTTACCATCAGAATGAATGCTAGTCTCCTAGCAAGCAACACACTGCGCCTACTTGGCATGACTCTTTTAATCGACCTCACGTGGAACGACTATATCGTCTATAGCTGCATCTACTGACAAGAAGGTTGGGTCGCTGTGTCGCTCCAGAAAGTTAATCACGTCAGGATGTATCTTGTACATTTTTAAATCTACCATTCGTCTGTGCATTGAAAACTGTTGCCATATCTAGCTGGGTGCTCCTGCTATTCACCTTGAGATTTTCGACAAATTCCAGAGAACCTGTAATGTGGTTGATCCTGACTTGGCAGCCTGTCTTCATTCACTTTCTAATCGATTTGATGTGGTTTCCCTCTGTCTTTTCTACAAATATTTTCATGGCAACTGCTCTGACGAGCTTCTTCCCCTTGATACCCGACCACTTGAATTTACTTGTGCTTCTAGATTAGCATCAGGGTCTCATCCTTTTAACGTTGAAATAGCTAAATGTAACCCATCTTCTACTTTAAGAGTTTCTTTTCTCGCAATGTACATCTATGGAACTCCTTTCCGTTTATTTGCTTCCATGATAAGTAGAAGCTCCAAAAATCTAAATGCATCATCAATCGCTATCTTTTATCTTCTTGATTCTCATCCATCTCTTATCCTTTCTTCGACACCTCCAAAACTTTGATTTTTTATCTCAGTATGTGCGTTGTGGTGCATTGGATATCGGCTCGGAACGAGAAATCGGGGAGCTGAGTTCGAATTCCAGCTGAATTCACTGCATTCACTTACGCGCAAATACCCTTGGGAAAGGTATTAATCCGTCTCTTACTTCCAGTTATGGGTTAAATAACAGGACAGATTGGGTTCTATAGCCTTGGACGGCAACCAGTCTACCGCAGAAAGCAATGGCAACCTACTGCGGGATAATCTTCTCCCCAGTCAGGAATGTCTCTTTCGAGACATGATCGCCCAAGCGTGTATCACGTATGGCACTTAACTGACTGATAACCCCCTGTGCACCATTTGGGGGTAATGCTTTGCTTGGAATGAAATGGTTAAATAAAGTGATTTGCATATAATTCATTCATTTGAGTAGACAAAAAATATTTAAGAATAATCCTCGACGTTTCCTGCTTCTAAAGTAAAAGATGTTTCCACGCATGATCTTCTTCAACGAAAATCGTAATTGGTTTAAAATGCTGACAACGTTACCTTCAACGAAATATTACAAAATTCAAGAAACAATTTGATTAATCATTGTTTATTGGTTATGCATGAGTGTGGGTGAGCGAACAAGTGAGAACGAAAAGAAACAAACATTTTAATAAACGTTATTTTTGTCATGAAATTAGGCGTGCCATTCAGAAAGCCAATCGGGCCGCATGTAGCCTGCGGGCCGCTGTTTGTCCATAACTGTATTAAAATATTCAGAATTAAAAGACTAAACGATACAGTTTAATAACACGTTGACTTAATAAGCATCTTTATATTTTCAGATCATGAATCATCTTGAATCGGACACCTAATGTAGCTGAACGTTATATTTCATTTAATAGTTATGTCTGTTAATAGATCTTATTGTTTTGTCTGTATTTAAATAACTGTTGTTTTTATAGCATTATGCGTAATTGAAGAAATCAGTTCATTGGAGCGAGGTAAGAGCCATTTCTCTGCGCAATTCTTTGGCTCATATAGCGTGTGTATATTGATATAAGCCGTCAGCACACTGATTACAATGATTCTCATGCGAGTGTTGTTTTTTTACAACTCATTGCTTTTTCTTCACACTTGACGTACTAAAAAAGAAAGAGAGAAGGTTAGGCGGGCAAACAAACTTAATATATTGCCGTTTTAGCATCAGGATTTAATAAGCTTTGTCTGTTCTCTTTCACGCTGTTCTTATCTTTTTCTCTTTCCATCCCATCTTTTCTCACTTTTTCTCTCTCCACATGCTTCTCTTACACGTTTTCTCTCCCTTTTAACACATCATTCTGTCAATTACTTCCTCTATTTCTTTTTTTTCGATGTATTTCTACTTTCCTATGCATTTCTCTCCTTCTCTCTCTCTCTCTCTCTCTCTCTCTCTCTCTCTCTCTCTCTTTGTTTTGGCTTACGACCACGTCTCACTGAAACACCGGTCCTCGTACAATCATCGAAGTTAGGTAACGTCGGGTCTGGTCAGTACCTAGGTGGGTGACTGCTTGGGAGTACCAGGTGCTGTAAGGTTAGATGAGCGTATGGTATAATGGGTTTACGCTCATACCTCGGAACACCGGTTCCCTTACGATCAACGAAGTTAGGTAACGTCGGGTCTGGTCAGTACCTAGGTGGGTGACAGCTTGGAGGTACCAGGAGCTGTGAGCGTAGATGAACATCTGGTATAATGGGTTTACGCTCATATCTCGGAACACCGGTTCCCTTACAATCACTGGAGTTAGGTAACATTGGGCCTGGTCAGTACCTAGGTGAATGGCAGCCTGGGAGTACCAGGTGCTGTAAGCTTAGATGTACATATGGTAGAATGGATTTAGAGGGTCGTATGTAGTTGGAACACCTGTTCCCTTACAATCACCGAAGTTAGGTAACGTTGGTCATGGTCAGTACCTAAGTGGGTGACAACTTGAAAGTAACAGGTGATGTAAGCTTAGATGTACATATGACAGAATGGGTTTAGGGTCATATCTCGGAACACCGGTTCCCTTACAATCACCGAAGTTAGTTACGTCGGGTCGGGTCTGGTCAGTACCTAAGTGGGTGAAAGCTTGGCAGTACCAGGTGCGGTAAGCTTAGATGTAAATTTAGTATAATGGGTTTAAAGGGTCATAACTAGGTTGGAACACCTGTTCCCTTACGATCACCGAAGTTAGGTAACGTTGGGCCTGGTCAGTACCCAGGTGGATGAAATCTTGGGAGTACTAGGTGCGGTAAGATATATGGTAGAATCGGTTTAGGGTCATATCTCGTTGGAAGTGTTAATCGGAGAGTCAAGTTCCAGTTCCCGTTGGGTTTATTATAGTTGTTTACTTACGCGCAAATAACTTAGTAAAGGTATGATTCTACCTCTTCTTACCCTTCTGTTATGACTTCATTAATAAGACATGTAACAGTATAATCATTCTTCTTCTTCTTCTTCTTCTTCTTCTTCTTCTTCTTTTTCTTCTATTTGCCCTGTCCGTTCAGGATGTAGGCGATCATGGCCTTCCTCGTCTCCCTATCTCTGGTAGCTCTTAGCACGCTTTCTCTTCTTACACCACCTAACCTCCGCTCCGCCATTCACCCGCTCAGGCCAGTCAAGTACGTTACACGCTGTTTTCCCCTGTCTCTTCTTCTCTCTGTCTAGCCTGTTAGTATCAGGTTCTTCAAGCCCTCCTTCTTCATTGCATGTCCCAGGGACTTTAGCTGTCTCTTCCTGATGCTCAGTATTAATTTCCTTTTCATTTCCATCCTTTCTAAAACCTCATCATTGCTCACATGCTCGATCCATGATATCCGCAGCATCCTTCATTATAATCAGTACCATCTCAAAAAAGAAAAATCTAAGGATTTAAAATATTTTCTGGCTTTAAATAACCTAAAAACACTTGATAAATTGTAGAAAATAAGTGAATGAATCAATCAATATTTTCCTTCCTTTTTTTACTTTAATTCTTTTTTTCCTTTTTTTTCTCCTTTTTCCTTTTTCCTTTTTCTTTTTTCTTTTCTTTTTTACCTTTTTTCCTTTTTTCTTTTCTTTATCTTTAACTTGAATTGAATGTCGAAAATTGGTTCAAAAAGTAAACTAAATGAAGACTATCCAGAAATGAATAATAAAAATCACTAAAAAATAGAACAACTATTTAAGGTTATTTAATCAATTCCGACTAATATCTACATCTTATTTGTCAACGTCACTTTTTGCTGATTGTATTATCTGCAGCACCGTTTTATGCAAAGGTTGAATTTTATGCAATGGCAGATAAACGCTTTATAATTAGTTACCTAGAAGTATAAATTTTCAATCTTAGGGTGGACTAAGAAATAAAAGTTATATATTGTGTTCTGTTACCACAGTACATTCTGTATTCTTTCACTCCCCCTTTGTTTATCCCTTTTTTCAGTTTAGGTAGATTTTAAGTTAGTCGCCGTTTCTGAGCCGTTTCTGTTATCATTTAGTTACAACAGAAACCGGAACAATAAATCACGAGCACGAAGCACTTGGTTCATATTTTTCTTATCTTGCTAAATCTTGCCCTCAACAATAACATCGCCTGTATGTAACCCTTTAAACTTTTTCTCTTTTTATTGATCTCCTTTAATGTAATTTTATTATATCGACATTTCTTTAAGGTAGCCGACTTTTATACGTTTATTTTACTTTTATACGTTTATTTTTATTGTTGCATCTTTCTATACCGAACGCCTTTCGCAACGTTTCGACATACTGTATCCAAATTGTAACTTCATGTAACTTTCTTCCTTTATGAGAACTTGCACTTGCACCATTGTAATGTTTTCCTGTAGCAAACAACTTGCTATTTTCCTTAACTATTAAAACTTCTAGTTCAACTTGTGTTCTGTTTTTGTCTTTCTTGTTCCATTTCTTCTTCCCTTGCCTATTATATTTGTATTTATTTCTTTTTTTTTTCTAGTTTTACCCATTAATAAACTTAATGATTAAAAAGACTTTGTCTTCGGCGTTCTAATCGCCTTAAAGCGTTTACCTGGCTGTCTTCAGGTACGCACACGCACGAGACGAACACTTACTCGGGGGAAGGATACTCTTGATCCTAAAAAATAAAGCGGCTTCACATAGAAGAAATATTTTTGAATCATCCCCCCCCCCAAGTTACCTAATACGACACCTTAATAATACCAGAGAGTATTGCTACTGATACTTTATAGCTATAACAACCAAGATAAGAACACTAGTCTATATAGATTATTATAATTGATCTGAATCAGCATTCTCACTTTTTTCTTTCTATATTTATTTTGCATATTGTAATGGCAATACTTCGCACTTTACAGTATTACAACGTTACACCAATAAATCAAAATTTACATGCTTAGTAAATCAGCATTCAGAATCGTGGTATTTAATTGACCTGGAACACCGACCTCTGATCCGTGCGAAAGAGGTACTCCAGCAATGAGGCAGAACCCTAAAATCGACCATCTGTGATAGTTTATATAAGTTCTTCAAGCGTAAACTAATAACTTCATCATTGTTGTTTTCATGTCCACATTTTGACTGAGGACTAGGACTGGCTTTTTCGGGTACAAATTAACCGCATTTTTGAAGAAGTAATTTTTAGGGTACCAAAATACGTAACGGTAATGGAAAATCCCTAAATTTTGCTGCAGTGGCCACTGAAATTTCATAATTTTTGCAACAACACGTGTGTATGGAAGCCCCCACATTGAAACGAACTTGTGTTTCATTTGTACGTGTCGGAAAGCAAATAAATACATTTTGACCAGTACATTCTCCTACGTTTGCCAGATGCATGTCACATCATATGTATATGTATTTCAAGTATAACCCTATATCTATTTAAGAAGCATTTTACTAACTTCTGTCACTATTTAAATTCGAATAACCTGTTAGGCGTATGAAACATTCGCAACATCATCTTTTTTGGAAAGCTAGTGAATGCTGGACAATCTCATCAAGGATGAAGGAACGACTGGAGACAACCCAAATGTGGTCCTACAGAAGGATACTGAGGATACCACGGATCGAACATATGAGCAACGACGAGGTTTTGGAGTAGCTGGAAACGAAAAGGAAACTAATACTTAACATCAGGAAAAGACAGCTGAAGTTTCTGGGACATGTAATAAGGAAGGGAGCTTGGAGAATCTGATACTCACATGGCAGATAAAAGGAAAGAGAAAAAAAGAAAGCAACGCGTGATATATTTGATGGGCTTGAGTAAATGGATGGCAGAGCAAAGTTCGGGAGGAGTAACATGAGAAAGGGTGTTAAGAACTACAAGGGATAGAAAGATGTGGAAGGCTATGATTGCCTACGTCCTGAAAGGACATGGCACATAGAAGAAGAAGAAGAAGAAGAAGAAGAAGAAGAAGAAGAAGAAGACTTTGAATACCGGGTAGTAAAACTGGTATTTTTTATTATTTAAGAAGAAAAAAATCGCTGAAAAATACGCGTAAATACAAACAGCAACAAAGATTTATCTCGCATTGACTGGAATCAACCAGATGTCCACATTTATGAGATAGAATCATGCGGTACTTCGCGGTAATTTTCAAGAACTACAACACCGATTTCTCCATCAAAAAATAACATCTGCAGCTTCCTTGATTTTCCCCGTTACGTAATATCATTGCTGATAACGTGTTTTTTTTTTGTTTTTGTTTTTTTGCTTGTTTGAAAAACAAAACAAAACAAAAACAAAACAATTTGTCAGTTTGAGTTTTTCAAAAGAAGCAAAGAAAGAAAGCAAAGAAAAATGAAAGAAAGAATAAAAATTCTACCAACAAAGGCCCTGACTTCTGTAATGAGTATTTGCTTGAGAAAAAAATTAAATTAAAAATTAGACATTTTACAGATGTCTAATTTCTTCCTGAGTATCTTCAGCAGATCCAGGTGGTTCCACTTTGCGTGACCAATGAGTAGAAAACAGGGGATATCGGATAAAAGTGAAAAGAAGTTGAATGGCGTAAGGTAGCGGAAAATAAAACCGGATTAAAAAATAAAACAACTAAAACAAAACTATATACATACGTGCTCGGAGACTAAAAAAAAAATCTCCACACACACACACACACACACACACACACACACACACACACACACACACACACACACACATATGAGAAAAACAAATGAGTGAAGACATCATAACAGTGTTCTCACGAAACAAAGTCGGCATGAACCTGCTTATTTAAAGTGACAAATGTTTGCACTAGAACTATCAACGCTCTATCTCCACCCCGATATCGATGACTTTCAGTCAGTTAAGTGCCATACGTGATACACGCTTGGGCGATCATGTCTCGAAAGAAACATGACTGACTGGGCAGAAGATTATCCCGCAGTAGGTTGCCATTGCTTTCTGCGGTTGACTGGTTGCCGACCAAGGCTATAGAACCCAATCTGTCCTGCTATTTAACCCATAACTGGAGGGAAGAGACGGATTAATACCTTTCCCAAGGGTATTTGCGCGTAAGTGAATACAATTGATTCAACTGGAATTCGAACTCGGTTCGCCGGTTTCTCGTTCCGAGCCGATATACACTGTACTACAACCTCGAGGACTTTACTATAATAATAATAATAATAATAATAATAATAATAATAATAATAATAAAAAATAAAAACAAAAAAACAAAAAACAAAAAAACTGTTTGCCAAAATACGTTTTATCAGTAAAACTACTAAAAGAAAAACAACAATTTTATATGCATTCTTATATATAATGCTGTTTAATCTTATACAATAATTATATAAATAATGCTTACATTACTTTTAACCTTATTTTACATGTGGTTGATGTTATTATATTTTTATCATCAACGAGATGAGAGTTCTCCGTGTGTGTTTAAATGAGATCGAATTGAGCTAGGGTCAGAGAGATGTAAAGTGAGTCTTGTTGCTAAACGAGTAGTAGTATATCTGAAATTATTATTTACGAATTCGGATTGATCAAGAAGACAGTTGTGTAAAGGACATGTAAATTCTTAAATAATATTGGTTCTCTGTAGTTTAAATCTTGCAGGTGAATTGTTATTTCGACCAAGAAGTTAGCAGTTAAAATTTTGTGTAATAGATAATTAATTTGTTTTGTTTTTTTTGTTTATGCCACCTGGAGCTGCGTATTTTCTCATGATGATTCTAAATGAAGATTTATTCTGTTTGTAATTACGATATATATATATATATATATATATATATATATATATATATATATCGTAATTACAAATAGAATAAATCTTCATTGAGAAGATGTTAGCTCTATCACTGATATTGAGCGCTTTCAAATAAATACCGCGCATATATAATATATAAATAATATAATATATATATATATAAATTAAATATATATATATATATATATATATATATATATATATATATATATATATATATTGTACAATAAAGACGGAAGCTGATTATGGTTCGCCTGAAATAGGCCTATACTTCCGATTTACCATGAAATAACGTGTCTGCCTTAATTTTTCTTATATTTGCTCTATATGTATGAATATGCATATATATTTAGAGCTCTCTTAGAGAGTTATCCGTCCACTGAATATACAGGACACTGCTTTGGATTCTTCTATATCTACACCGCATGCTGATATATATATATATATATATATATATATATATATATATATATATATATATTATCAAGTATTATTTTGTTTGTTTAACTGATATATATATATATATATATATATATATATATATATATATATATATATATATTAATTCAGATTCTTCAATCCAAGGGAAAAAAGCAGGAAGGTAAATTCCAAAAAACACGATCCTAATTAATATTAAAAATTTCATTTTAATATTAAAAAATGATACAGGAAGAGAGCTCCATGTAATAAAATATTACAGAGCAAATATATATATATATATATATATATATATATATATATATATATGTATATATATATATATATATATATAATCAGTTAAACAAACAAAATAATACTTGATAATTGTAAATTGATAAGTCGAAAGCTGTCAAACCTACAGATCATTTGGACAGTTTTTACACATTCTATGTCAAGAAAAGATAATACTTGTCCAGGCCGGCTTCCTCTCGTATGCCCACTTTTTATTTCTTACTCGCTGACTTTTTCCCTTATGATAATGGTATTTATCCGTGGGAGAAGGATGATCAATTCAGACATTTACGACTATAATGAATTCGATCTCTACAAAATACCTCCCACTGGGGTTTACTGTCTCAGACTAAGATAATTGTACGAGAGTGATCTGGCAATTGGAATTGCATTTACAATTTTTGAAGATTGCAGTTAGTCGGAAAGTAAGAAATTAATTAAAACCGATTATTCATTAATAGAAAATATCATTCATAAAAGAGGACTGATAAAGGCCTACGAATTGAATAAAGAGTTCAGGTGAAAAATCTGAAGACGCCTGTTGTGTACAATGGCCGAAACCAAGGTAGATATGCTGTTACATATAGCAATATATGTAGTAACTCAAATTTATATTCAATTTATGAACTAATTACATCAGTTGATCCTTATTGACACTATTTATTTTCAGACAATTGTCTTTATCTTTCTTTTTTTAGCACAGTATTTCGGTCATTATGCCCTCCGGTATAATATAATAATATAATCATTATGCCCTCAGGTATACATCAATCTGGGTAACTGACAGGGAATTCTAGACTGAACCCTTTATTTAATCTACAAAGATATCCTTTAGTTATTATTTTATTCATTCGCCTGTTTCCCCTGAGTGCAAATAAATACTGCGTGAAGAAGGGGTCTAACTCACAATTACTTTGTCATTGAAGTCACAAATCAATGTTCTTATTCACTAGGCCATTGTCCAGTAGGAAAATTTGTTTTAGTATCAGTTTACTACATCAAATTGTTCTTCTAGAGCCTGAAAGTTAACCTAGCTGCTGATTAGTTTGCAACCGCTGCTTCTGGCTGTCTTGTTTTGATTCTGTTGCTAACTATGTTTTGATTTCGCTGCTGCGGTTAAAGATTTGCTATTATTTGTCATTCTTTTTTATTAACTTTTCCAGTATTGTATTTCTGTGAAGGTTCTCATAGGCTAGAATATGCGATGTTTCTTTCAGACGTATAACATTTGCTTGCCAAATATTTTCTCTTCATTTCACGGGTCTGATGCCTACCCTTTTCCCTCCATGATCTGCCATGCTGAATATAAACAGCGTAAATAAATAGTATAAATAGTGTAAATAATGATAACTTTTATTCATAGAAAAAATCAGCGCTATCCCAAAACCCAAGTTACATTTTGAGGGGGACTTAAGCATCGTAGTCTATAACTTTAAGGCTTGATACATACCTTTTTTCTTGTAATGAACGTAGTATATTTCCTGTAAAATGCTCATGTTATCGAAGTAAGTGAGTTTAAATTCTCGCTTTTCCTTTCTCAAAAAAGCGATGATGAAAGCAATCAGGAAAATCTGAAACAGAAAACAAAATTAAAATGTTTAAACTGTAATTGCTTTCAAATTATTTTTTTTAAGTTATAAGCTTTTAACAAGGGAAGCAGGCAATTCACCGGAAATTATACAAGACTGATACTTTTTATAAATAAGTGTAATTAGCTCGAGATAGATAGATAGATAGATAGATAGATAGATAGATAGATAGATAGATAGATAGATATGACTGAATTATAGATAGATACATAGATAGATATATAGATAGATATGACTGAATTAAAGAATTAAAGATAGATAGATAGATAGATAGATAGATAGATAGATAGATAGATATGACTGAATTAAAGATAGATAGATATATAGATAGATATGACGAATTGATAAAGATAGATAGATAGATAGATAGATAGATAGATAGATAGATAGATAGATAGATATGACTGAATTAAAGATAGATAGATAGATAGATAGATAGATAGATAGATAGATAGATAGATAGATAGATAGATAGATAGATAGATAGATAGGACTGAATTAAAGATAGATAGATAGATAGATAGATAGATAGATAGATAGATAGGACTGAATGAATTAAAGATAGATAGATAGATAGATAGATAGATAGATAGATAGATAGATAGACAGATAGATAGATAGATATGACTGAATTAAAGATAGATAGATAGATAGATAGATAGATAGATAGATAGATAGATAGATAGATAGATAGATAGGATCGAATTAAAGAATAAAGATAGATAGATAGATAGATAGATAGATAGATAGATAGATAGATAGATAGATATGACTGAATTAAAGATAGATAGATAGATAGATAGATAGATAGATAGATAGATAATGACAAAATGAAATCTTAGCCGATTCGATTTGTTCTCTGATGGACTTCATCAAGACAAGTAATAAGTTTCCTTTTGTCTTTATTCATATTGTCCTTTTGCAGATTTTAGATTTTTAAGATAAATTTTACAATATGTGTGCGTGTCTGTGTGTGACCCAATCTGTGTTGCATTGCTGAGGTGGATACGATACACAGAGAACGTGCGTTGCGGTATTATTCAGCACAATATCTTGTGCTAAACGGATATGCACAGTATCGTACAATAATTACAATGACAGACAAGACAGAACTTAAAACACAGAGATGAGGGGTTTAGATTGCAACAGTTGCTGAAGTAATCAGTCCGAATATTACTTGAATGACACTCGAATATTACACCTTAAATTATTTACTTAAATAGACCATTTCATACAATGGGCCATTCCATCATTGAGAGTGCTGCAGGGGTGTCAGCCATACTACAACAAGCCGAATCTTAAATGTTACATTAAATATTGTTTTTCATAATTAAACTATGAATTATTGATGTCCACACACACATAAATATATACATTTGAAGAATTACAACAGAAAAACTAAAATGGATATGATATATAACTCTAAGAGAGAATAATTAAGATATTTACAATTCTCACTTCTTAAAAGAAAAGGTTAGAAAGGAGACCCCTATCAGTACTGGAAAGAATTATAACAGCTACTGAACTTGAGAAACCTATTTTCTTGAAAATTGTTTTTAAGAGAAAGATTTAATACATTTCAACCAAAAGTAGTACCAACTGCTCGGTCAATGAATGCCAATTGTTCTCTTATAAAAAAATGGATAATATTACCATTACTACATCAGATATGTTTATAATTTCACCATAAAATTAGTACTAACCTTGGTAAAGTTTTCAGAATCTACATATATTTTCATGATCAATATACTACGCGAATTTCAATTTACAGTATATGATTTCATTAGAAATATTTCAATATTGTCATCATCATTATCTGTCCCATGATCGGGTGTGGTCGTAGGGTCTTTGCGCAGTTGAGTGCCTGATCAGTTCCTTTCACATATCTTTGTTGAGGATGCCTGAGAGGTATTCATTTATGCGTAGAGAGTCTTGGGAAAATAAACCTAGCGAGATCCACCCCTCCCCGGGTTAAAATATAGCCAATGTTCTTCAACCTGAAGGTTCGCCTTGGTCACGGATATGCGGCTGTTGATTCATTAGGGGGACCATTCCGATATGGTGGTTAATTTAAGTGTAACACCCCACGGTCGGTCCGAACAATTTCTCCGGCGTCCGTTCTCCACGCTGTGATGTTTGCCGGGAGTTTGTTGAAAATGTCGGAGCCTCAAGCTGGGGATACAAGATTGAACTATAAGGAACGAACTTCCACCACTTGGATGAGTTGAAAGGATGCTTTATTTCGTTTAGAGTTAGCCTTTTCGGTTGGGGCAGGCGAATGTGACACACAGCTCTAACTCTAATTAATGGAGATCGACAAATCCGAACTGACCGAAACAAGACGAACGGAGGTTCACTTCACTCAACTGACTGACTCACTTAACTGACTCTCTCACTCTACTCTACTCTACTCTACTGATCTGACTCGGAAAAATTACCTGAATTTATTTAAAATTGATCCGGAAATCCGGAAATCCGGAAATGCTTTAGACCACCGGTGATAAACATTGGCGACTGTAAGTCTGAAATTTCAGTTATCTTTTTTTTTTTTATCTTAATAAAGCTTCCGCCGGAAAATTCTTAATGTGTGGTCAAGATACAGTAAAAGACAGCTTTTGACCTAGTCATTCGAAAACCCACCTCCCGAACTCTATTTCCTGAACTTATCTCTTTATCACATTAAATCACTGAGTCAAATATTTACCGGAAGAGTGGTAGGATTTAAAACAGTAATCGGATACCCTTGTCTCTTCCACAATTTTCCTCATAAAAGAAAAGCGTTTATTTATTTATTTTTTCCTTTTCTTTTTCACTTTTGTTAAATATGTTTTTAAACTATTTTCTATTCTTAACCATTTTCTATTTTAATCTATTATAATAAAATACATATTTTACAAAGCACCTTAATATACGCCTAGTTATCGTGTCACCTAATCTATTTTCTATTCTTAAACATTTTCTATTTTAATCTATTATTATAAAATACATATTTTACAAAGCAACTTAATATACGCCTAGTTATCGTGTCACATTAGTCTAGCAAGCACACACACTCCGTTAATATTTCCTATAATTTATTTAATGGTGTGACCTTTTTATTATACGACTGGAAAGTTGTTCAACATGTCATGACCAGTAGCATTGTAGATTCTTCTTTGGATTTTATCAAGGACCTCTAAATATATTGTAAAAGCACCAGACAATATGTTGCAGTAATAGCCGAAGCATGGACGAATTATAAACTTATAAGTATACTAGCAGTATAGACCGGCGTTGCTCGGGTGTAATGAAAGCTTTAAAACTAATCCATGGTCCTGGAGCTCAGACTCAACCTAAAGAATATTTGTGTGAAGTTTGGTGAGAATCGGATAAAAATTGTGGATTTGTATAAAGGACATACAGACAGATAAACAGACACACACACACACAAACATCTTGCCTTTTATATATATATATTATCGATTTTCTGCACTATTGTAAGAACTGCAACCTTGAAACTTCTGAATATCGTTTCTTATGTCTTTGTCTATGAGTGTATCAAATTTGATTAAAATCGAACCACTTTTTCTATAACATGATTTTTTCGATTATCGATTTTCGATATTTATCGTGGGTATCTCGACACAAAACCTAGCTAAGAACACTCGCAGACTCTTATAGTACAACTGTGTAAATTTTCAAGAAAATCGATTCAGCCGTTTCGGAGTTTATAGTAACGGACACACACACACACACACACACACACACACACGCACAAACAGACACATACACACAGACAAAGTTCCATTTATAAATAAGTTTAGATATGGTTAGATAAGATAGATTCAGAAATATTGTCTAATACGATACACGGAGTAAACTTTTCTAGTAACTGACTTAGCAGTTGATTCAATATAATCTTTCCACTTCTTGTCAGTGGAAAACGTTATACCGATTAAGCGCAACGAGTCTATTTCCTAGAGGAAATCCTTTTACCTATTTTTAATTCTGCAAACTGTAAGGGAGGGCACAACGATCTATATGAATTGGTAGCTAAACTTGATTTATTCAGAAAAGATAGAATAATCCAGAACTTCTAAGCCGTTTGCGTACAGATAGAAAAAAAGATATGTTTTCTCATCGGATTTATTCAACTTTTACAGTGAGAGAACTAAATAATAGATATATTTACCAGAATTATAAATAAAAGAATAAATAATAATAGAATATAATAAATAATAAATAATAAATAAATAATAAATAATAATAAATAATAAATAAATAAATAATAAATAATAATAAATAAATAATAGAATATAATAAATAAACAAAATAAATAATAAATAAATAATAAATAATAAATAAATAATAAATAATAAATAACAGAATATAATAAATAATAAAAAATGAATAATAGATATATTTACCAGAATTATAAATGAAGAATGGTTTCAGAAATGATTCCAGTTGTTAGCGCTGTCTCCTGCAGCCATTTTGACTTCTCTAAGTTGATCTTTTTACAGTTCAAAAACTGGAAAGATTGATTTAATTCTTCTGATGGTGAAGATGGCCTGTTTTTATTGAAAATCAGTCAGTTAAGTGCCATACATGATACACGCTTTGGCGATCATGTCTCGAAAGAGACATGACTGACTGGGCAGAAGATGTATCCCGCACTAGGTTGCCATTGCTTTCTGCGGTAGACTGGTTTCCAGCCAAGGCTATAGAACCCAATCTGTCCTATTATTTAACCCATAACTGGAAGGAAGAGACGGATTAATACCTTTCCCAAGGGTATTTGTACGTAAGTGAATGCAAGGAATCCAACTGAAATTCGAACTCGACACCCCAATTTGTCAATCCGAGTCGATATCCATTGCACCACAACGTACATCCTTATTGAAAATAGGCTTTCCAAATACTGTCGTTTGTCATGATTAAGATATTTGACAAAAATATGAATTACGTAGCTATTTCGGCCAGCAGACAGGGCTCAATGCAGATTACTTTTAAAACCTTGCCAATTTTGGGGTCATGTCACACCCATGAGAAATGGACTTCAGTCACCTAAGTGTCATACGTGATACGCGCTTGGGGGATCATGTCTCGAAAGAGACATGACTGACTGGGCAGAAAATTATCCCGCAGTAGGTTGCCATTGCTTTCTGAAGTAGACTGGTTACCAGCCAAAGCTATAGAACCCAATCTGTCCTATTATTTAACCCATAACTATAGGGAAGAGTTGGATTAATACCTTTCCCAAGGCTATTTGCACGTAAGTGAATGCAGAGAATTCAACTGGAATTTGAACTCGGCTTTCCGATTTGTCGTTACGAACCGATATCCACTGCACCACAACACACATCCCTCCATGGACCTATCAGTAGAATACTTGAGAAACATGCTAACCTTTCCACTTGAACAGAAACTCCTTGAGTCGTGAACAGTTTGTTTTTACGGTTTAAGTCAAATTTCAATATTTTCGCGTAAAGTTGTGGTCATTGGCCTGGAAAATGGGTTCGACGTATCGAGTTCGAATTTCAGCCAAGGCTGTTACGTTCATACTCGTACAAATACTCCTGGAAAGATTTGAATCCAACTCCTCTCTCTTCAGCTAGGGGTTAAATAGCAGGGTTTACCGAGCTTTCTAGCTTCGGATGGTAATGCTGTTAGGAAACTGACAACTATAAATTATTAGCATGGAGCTAGTTATTTCAACCTGTAAAAAGCTTAATTGCTACAGGAACCACAGCAACACTACGATAGGTATTGTTGCTGTGGTTCCTGTAGCAATTAGCTTTTTATACTCTGCCAGGGCGTTTACAGGACTTGCATAAATACTTACAATCTAATTTTGACACGAGTCAAGATTCGTGCAATTCCCAATAAGGAATATAAAAATGAACTCGCTAAATATTGCTTTAAGATATATATATATATATATATATATATATATATATATATATATATATATATATATATATATATATATATATATATATATATATATATATATCGATATATATATATAGATATATATATAGATATATATAGATATAGATATATATAGATATATATATATAGATATATATATAGATATATATAGATATATATATAGATATATATAGATATATATATATATCTATATCTATATATATATATATATATATATATAGATATATATATATATATATATATATATATATATATATATATATATATAGATATATATAGATATATATATAGATAGATATATATAGATATATATGTAGATATATATAGATTTAAGTAACTAACCTGGTCTAGAATGACAGTCCCAAAGCACATTGCTGTTTCAATAACTTAGGGAGGTAGCTTGCTATACGCGGCGCTGCGATAGGCGGCTATTTCGAAAAAGCATAACGAGATTAAAAAGTAACTTTTAAATACAAGAAGGGGATTTTATTTTGCGGGATGGTACTGAAAAATTCTCGGTCCGGTCAAGAAGAGAATTTTAACATTTTTATGTTTAATTGTTTGGTCAATTTTAGAAAGTGGGTTGGGACAAGAACTTTTCAGAGGAATGATTTCATCAATATTTCTTACCTTCATAGGATCAACAAAACACAAAGATTCTCCACTGGAAAGTAGGAACGTTGTCATCCATTCTTCGGATTTGGTCTTGCCCCACTGCATGCTATAAAGAATCACAAAAAAACCCGAGGCCAGTATACCCAATAAAGATATGATCCAACCGAAATAAACACAGAAATGAGGTAAAAATCCATTTCCAGGAAACTCTTCAGGAGGACTGAACAAAAACGTGTTCTTTTCTAGTTCCGACTTTTCTCCTTTTTCCAATGAAAATATAGGTTTGTACTTTGGCGGTTTGGAATTTTTAAATAACATCAGCACCAAAATCGTCGGTGGGAAGGTAATGGCAATGCTCTGAAAAGAAATTGCAATTTGAGACAGACTAAACCGAAGTGGCCCAAGGGTAAACTGGTTCGGTTTGTTAAGGTTTTCCACAGCACGGTAAAACATCGCGTTGATTATCATTGTCAGATAGAGAACGAGAGTGCAACAAGTTACCCTTTGTGCGCGGGTGAATTGGCCGTAACAGGGTCGCATATAGGACGAGAACCACAAGTGTCCATCGGTCATTGATTGGTACATGTTCTCTTTGAAGCGACACGAGAAGGTCATTTCATCTTGAAATCTGTTGCAAGGGATAATATAAAGCGACCGACCAGTTTCATCAGTTGTAAGCCATGAATTGCATCTGAATATGAACCTAAACAAAACAACAACAAAAAATTAGTAGCAATAAAAATAATAAAAGAAAAAGTCTTTCAAAGAAAAAAAAAAAAAAAAAAAAAGCGAATAATTACCTCATGACTAAGATAATCGTGGATTTTACTAATGATGTGCTAAAAGTTCTCAGCTTAACCAAGAATGGATAAAAAAAAAAACTGATGATTCATAATTTTCTCAGATTTTTAAAATTGTTTTTTTTGTTTTTTTGTTTTAGGGCTTATTGCCGACAAGATCCAGATCCGTATGAATGGAGTATGTCAATTTGTAGATCAGGTTTTATTAACGTATTTTTGTAATGAGGGTTTTTGTCGATAATCAAGCGTATTAGGGGCAGCTTTTGTTAATTTTTCAAAAATGTATTTTTGATAACATTTCCCTTTTTTATTTTCAAAAATGTATTGCTGTTATTTTTACTATAAAATGTGTTTTTACCACTGTTTAGGGGAAAACCATTTGTCCGTAGCTGGGGCCCTAATAGGCGCTTTCACTTCATATCAGGGTGGACCTGGGAACAGCAGTAATTAAAAGGTTGTTTCACGTTTCTCAACGTCTCCAATCTCTCGATCAGAAGCCTTGATAACGGATAAAGGTCATCAGCATAGCCAGAACGATTAGAAATTGAATCGGACTGATAACTGCTATATAAGATGCTGAAATAATTTCACAGCTTCAAAAAAAAATTATCCAAACATGTTTCATATTGTGAATTATATAATTCATTGGATTTTTGAATCTAAGTAAAAATCAGAGCCTAGACATGTGTGCCGAGTCTCAAGATAAATAGGCCCAGCTTCCTTAAAAGGTTGGTGAAATAGTCTTATTCCTTTCATTTAACTTTATTAAGTGCAGTTAATATTATATTATAGGTCAAAGTATATAAATAAATTTGAACAGTACTATATGTTATCTGACATTAAGCATTATCTACAAATAATACGTAATATCTGTTCACACACACACAGACACACATTTATTTAATAATTTAATAATTTCACTCCAAGCAGGTCGGTAATACAACTAGAACCCAGGGGGTTACGGGGATTTAAAGTGAAAGAATAGACTGAGAATGGGGTATTTGAGGAAAGGACTAAAAGTGAGCAGGGTTCAGGAAAACAGAAGATGGTGATTAGCATTGCATTTACATTTCTGAAGATTTCAGTTATCAGAAAGTAAGAAAACGGAAAGGACGTCTACAGGCTGTGTGAGAAAATAAACGTTTAGAGTAGAAGTGGTGGTTGAAGTTAATTATTTAAAAATTAACACAGTGGGACCTAATTGCCAATATAGTAGCACGCTTAAATCCATGAAGTCGCGACACAGGGGAAAATAGCTCGTCAGCGCAATTGCCATGAAAATATTTATAGAAAAGTCAGATGAGAGACGTCCCGTCGGTGAGAAATTGATTAAAGTCGTGATATCATGTCAGGATCGATTTTATTACGACCCCAACAGGAATTGTAACTCAACTCTCAGATTAATAATTCCGAGCCATAATCCCTTACACCACTCGCACATCCAAGTTTACAACACCTGGTATTCAGAAGCGGTCACCCATGTAAGTACTGATCAGGCTCACCGTCGCTTAACTTTGGTGATCGTACGGAAACTGTTTTTTAATGTGATGTGGACGTAATCTTCGAGGACATTAAAAGAACAAGAAGTACCAAAAAAAACAAAAAACAAAACACAAGCGACTTTTATTAATGTTCACTCAATTCAAAGCCCTAGAGCCACTCAAAGTAAATGATTACTGTGTAGTATTGCAAGAACGTAAGAAAAGACAGGCAGTGATATTCTTAAGGTTATACAATAAAGATAACCTTACCCCTTTTTTAATAAATTCGCCCCAAGCAATGCAGTTTTACTGCCACTGGTTTGCAGGGGGTTACATAGGAAGAAAGTGATGTGAAAGATGGACAGAGTATAGGGGGTGTCAGGAAGTGGGTAAGAGAACGATGAGAATACTGGAGTGATGAGAGTGGAGTGGGTGGAGAAAGAGCGTGAGAGAATGTATGCGAGTCAGTGAGATAGGAGATGACCATTGACCTTACATTCAAATTCTTGGAGATTGCAGCTGTCGGGGAAGCAAGTATACGAAAGAGAATTCCATAGACGGGAAGTGCGATAAAAAAGCTGAAAGTAGAAGTTGTTACATTTTATGATGTATATGACAGCAGTATTCAATACACGGGCGGATGGTAGATGTATATATGAGCAGGATGGTTTCAGATAAACTTCCTGGCTCTACACAGTGAACCAACCTTCTTGGCAGCGAATTTAGCTATGGATTCGATATAGACATTTCACTTGCGGTCTGTTGAGAGAGTTAACCCGAGGTGGCGCAGTGTTTTGCTTTCTGGAAGACTAGCCTGATCCAGGCTAATGGGGGTGGGGTAGGAGTGATTGTCTATGATGGTTAATAGATAGCAGGTCAAGATTTAATCAGTGATTCATTCAGAGACGTAAGAAGTATAGAGTTGAAGTAGACGTGAAATGTATACAGTTTAAGTAGACTTGAGAAAAAATTGGAAACTCAGGTCAAAACGGCAAACAATGTATAAATCTCTATTCCTGTTAAAAAAGATAGAAGTAGAGTGTAATCCGAACGATAAGCAAACCTATTGTTATAGTGGAACATCCTGTCATCCCCGAGAATAGAATGCTCTAGACCATAAGAGACGGTGACGAGCGGTACGAGGGAGAGCAACCGTGTTAGGCACTCGCCTGACGACGCTATGACACTGTCAGTCTCTGCCTTCGGGTAGAGGGCGTTCTCTGCTTCCGAGCAGAGAGCACAAACCCAGTCGTGGTTTCGCCGAAGGGTAGAACCACGACTCGGTAAAAATAGACAGACATTTTTTTGGCCCGGCTATATGGCCGGGAATACCCACTATAAAATGACCATGTGTCACATCTGGCCTTGCGTGGGAAGGCTAGTAAATACAGCAACCGTGTTAGGCACTCGCCTGACGACGCTATGACACTGTCAGCTCTATGTCTTCGGGTAGAGGGCGCTCTCTGCTTCCGAGCAGAGAGCACTAACCCAGTCGTCGTTCCGCGACTCGGTAAAAATAGACAAACATTTTTTGGCCCGGCTATATGGCCGGGAATACCCACTATAAAATGACCATGTGTCACATCCGGCCTTGCTTGCGTGGGAAGGCTAGTAAATACAGCAACCGTGTTAGGCGAAGACATTCTCTATTTGATAGTTTATTCCGCTCCTACTCGTTGATTGCTTATCTGTATCTTATTATTAATTGTACAGTAGTACAATAAATCCGTTATATCGTATTCCTGTGTCGAGTACCATTCTTCCACTAATCTTTACACTGATATTCTTTTTCGGGATATATCACCTATCTACTCCAGTTAACTGTAAAATGAGGACACCTAGCTGCTAATCAGGTCAGTCAGTCAGTTAAGTGCCATAAGTGATACACACTTGGGCGATCATGTCTCGAAAGAGACATGACTGACTGGGGAGAAGATTATCCCACAGTAGGTTGCCATTGCTTTCTGCGGTAGACTGGTTGCCGACCAAGGCTATAGAACCCAATCTGTCCTGCTATTTAACCCATAACCGGAGGCAAGAGACGGCTTAATACCTTTCCCAAGGGTATTTGCGCGTAAGTGAATACAATTGATTCAACTGGAATTCGAACTCGGTTCCTCGATTTCTCGTTCCGAACCGATATCCACTGTACCACAACGCACATAGGTACCGTGCTTATATTCGTAACGTAGAGTATCAAAGATGAAAGTGATATTTATTTTGAAACCTATGAAAATAAGAGGACGGTTAATTTTTAATTTCTTTTGCCTTAAATGTAGTTAATGACGATTACTGACCCAAAGATACAAAAGTATTCTTAGCACCAAAACAACACATTATTACTTTCCTTTCTTATTACAGCCATCATAATACCTTAAAGTTTCTATATAATCTTCACTAATTCCCACACATATAACTTATCTGTTGGGGTGGGGATAAAAATAACAACATTTAAAAAAGAAACCCCAATAAGGAAAGTTCATTAGAACAATTACAATGAAAATATTTACAGAAGAGGTAAAGTCACATTACAGCGATTGGAAATTGACTGAAGTCATAATATCTAAACTTATTTATAAATGGAACTTTGTCTGTGTGTGTGTGCGCGTGTGTGTGTGTGGATCTGTGTGTGTGTGTGTGTGTGTTCGTTACCTATAGACTCCGAAACGGCTAAACCGATTTTCTTGAAAATTTACACAGTTGTACTATAAGTGTCTACGAGTGTTCTTAGCTAGGTTTTGTGTCGAGGTACCCCAGATAGATATCGAAAATCGATAATCGAAAAAATGGGGTTATAGAAGGAGTGGTCCGATTAATATCAAATTTGATACACTCATAGACAAAGACATAACAAACGATATTCAGAAGTTTCAAGGTTTCAGTTCTTACAATAGTGCAGAAAATCGATAATATATATATATATATATATATATATATATATATATATATATATATATATATATATATTGAATAATATAGACAAGTTTTGTCTATTAATTTTGTGTAGGATCCGTTCATACCGTCTGATATACTTGATGGTGATGTCGTTAAAAGACAACAAAAAATCACAGTATTTGTTGAATTTTTTATCAGGTCTAAGCTTTCGGCTCACATAAGCCATTATCAAAGAGTAAATAATAACACACAGTAGACATGTAGAAATTACTAAAAATCGGACCAAGCACTGAACCCATGGAGACTCCGTCACGTTGTATATATATAGTGTTGTTTGGATCAACAAAAGGCACTTCAGTAGTACAAGCTAGTAGAATTTTTCTTAGGATGTTGGGATTAATTTTGAGTGGGGGTAATGAAGGATTACTGTAAACATTTCTTATAATTATATCAATAGTTTCACTGACGGGTACATTAGTAAAAGGTTTTCCACATCAAGTGAAGCTATGATTTCATTATTAGGTTTTTCACTCTTGAGGATTTGGATTGCCTCTAGGGTTGACTTTATGCTGTATTTACTCGGAAGGTAGGGTGTGATAAGCTGGTTAATATGTTTAGTTAACTGGTATACAGGAGTAGGAATTTGGGATATGATAGGGCGGAGAGGATAGTTAGGTTTATGAGTTTTTATGGTTCCGTATATGTAACCAGGTTTATAGTCACCAATAATTTTAGGGAGTTTTAAGGAATTCTGATCAGCGTTGTTGGCACTAATGAGTTTATTAAGTTTAGATTTTAGTTGGTGTGTCGGGTTTTTGTTAATTTTTTTAAATTTTGTGTGGTCATGGAGTATGTGGTTGAGTTTTGTGTTGTAATCTGATTTGTTAAGTACAACAAAGATGTTAGCCTTGTCAGCTTTTTTTACAATTATGTGAAGGTGGTTGCGTAGTTCGTGCGCGGCACTTTTTAGTTGTTTCGATAGAATTTTTGAGGAGCTTCTGCTTTTATCATGGCGATCTTTGATTGCCTCAGCCTTAAGTAGATCTTTCAGTTCGGGTTTAACGGTTATAAGTTTTTCATCTTGTAATTTAGTGATGCTTTGATAGAGCGTTTCTATTTCAATTTTTTTAGTAAGCTGGTTATACTTACGGTATATATGGCAGTTAAAAACTTGACAAAATACAGCGAAGAATCTGTAATGTGATTGATACCGATTTAGCTGACCGCCTGCAGTCGCTCTCTCACCCGCGTGACGTGGCTTCCCTGTGCCTCTTCTATAAATACTTTCACGGCTTCTGCTCCGATGAACTAAGATCACTGGTGCCCCCTAGGTACGAATTTGCACGAGATACTAGATTAGCAACTAGGTCCCACCCTTTTACAGTGAAACCGATAAAATGTCACTGTAATTTCTACTCCAACAGCCTCTTTTCTCGCACTTCCCGCCCGTGGAATTCCCTTCCACATACTTGCTTCCTCGACAGCTACAATCTCCAGGAGTTTAAATGTAAGGTCAATAGACACCTCCTAACACACGAACTCGCATCCATTCTCTCAAACACTCTTCCCATCTACCCAACCCTCATCTTCAGTATCCTTACCCGTCTATCACCCTATCATATTTCCAATATCTAATCACTCTTCCTCATCCCCTTCCCCTATGTAACCCCCTGCGCAATAGTGGCAGTGGAATGCCTTGCTTGGGGTGAAGTGATTAAAAAAAAAAGTTCATTTTTTTATTTTTATGTACCGTGTCCCTTCAGAACGTGGGAGATCTTAGCTATACACAACTTCCTGTCTTTCGTAGCTCTTAGTAAAGATTATTTTTTGTTTTTATGTCCCCTAATCCTTGTACAGCCAAGCTCGTCAAGTAGGTCATGCGCTGCTTTTATCTTTCCCCTTTCCTTCAATATGCCATGTGATTGTCAAATTTTTAAAATCCTCTTTTCTCATTCAGTCAGTTAAGTGCCATATGTGATACACACTTGGGTGATCATGACTCGAAAGAAACATGACTGACTGGGGAGAAGATTTTCCTGCATTAGATTTCCATTAATTCCTGCGATAGATTCTAAAGCCACAGAATCTAATCTGTACCCATAGCGGAAGGGAAGAGATGATGAAATACTTCCCTAAAGTATTTGCTCTGAAGTGAATGCAACGAATTCGACAGGAATTCGAACTCGGTTTTCCGATTTCTTGTTCGGAGCCGATATTCACTGCAACACAACGCACATTATTTCCTCATTTTGTGCCCTAAAAATTTCAACTGTTTTTTTTTGTTTTTTTTGTAAATACTAATAAATGTCTTTTTTTACTTCCATTTTCCCTAAAAGTTCCCCGTTGATAATATCTATGGTAAGCTCGGTATCCCTTTATCCATCGCTGTCAGTGGAGCATAGGACCTCGACGACCCTTCCCAATCACACACTGTTCTGGGCTGATTCGTTGTCATTGATGTTTCTGTAACATTTCTTTTTACAGGCAGGGTTGTTAACTCTACACAAACCCCTTTATCCTCCGGGTGAGGTAGTCCCCTTCAAGGATGGTTTTGAATGCAGAGTTTTTTTATTTCTCCTAAAGCGGTTCCTAACCAAGGCTATAGAACCCAATCTGCCCTGCTATTTACCCATAGCTAGGAAAAGAAGAGATAGATTAATGCCTTTCCACGTAAGTGAATGCAATCAATTCGAACTCAGCTCTTCAGTTCCTCAATCCAAGTCGCTATTTGTTACTCCATGCCCCCACCGCATCCTTCTATAGAACCACAATTAAACCCAAAAGAGATAAAGAAAACAAAAACAGTTTTTCTTCAGTAGCAGTCAAACATTCTACTCACTTAGTTTCACTGTTGACTTCCATCACTTCAAAACGATCGAGGAACCAAGATGACTCATTTCCTATTCCAGAACCGTCAGTCCAGATCTTAAGAAAGATCAAATCCCCAAGGTCGCACGGTGTTGCCATCAGAAACTTTCGTACGGAACCAGATTTAAAACCCTTAAAATAGGAAGAAATAAACAAAAGGTTAAATAAAGCGAAAAGAAGAGAAACCGATACAGATGGATTGGATATTAAATACATATTATGACATGAAAAATTACGATACTTGTAATAACATAAAGATATGACGTTTAAAATAGAATGAAGAAAATACATGTATGATAACATAAAGGTATTAAATTTAGAATAAAATAATGATATGACATTCAGCATAATAAAGATTTAGCATTTAAAATAACATCGAGCTATAACGTTTGAATAGCATAAAGAAAGAGCATTTATGATTACATAAATATAACATCTAGAATAACAATATCACCTTTTGAATAACATAAAGCAAAGACGTTTGGAATAACAAAGATAACATTCAAGTTAATATAAAGGAAACATAATGTGACGCCGATAAAATAAAACTTAACAACTGTAATATAACAATCTGGCCCCACCCGAGGAAGTGATGCAAGCGATGGTGTTTTCCATCCGTGAAGGGGGCGGCGAAGCGACAAGACAGGTGTTTGTGAAATACATCCTGTCGAAGCCGGAGCGGATGTCGTTTTGACCTTATTTCCGACAGCGGCGGAAATGGCTACAGAGGCAAACAGATCAGGTGCCTCTTAGAATTACGTGGGCGTTGCGTGGGCGAGGCAAAAACCGGAAGGAAAGTCCCGGTTCTAGAGGACTATATAAAGACCTCGACACACGGATTCGCCAGTAGCAGAGAGCGACCGGTGGAAGCAGAGAGAGACAACACAGGCAGACTACACTCCCGTCAGCCATTCTATATGCGCCCTCACCCTCCCGTTCTCCATTCCACACAGTTCGTCGTCATTAATAAAAATATAACCTTATATTTTTATATATGCGTGTTTGTTGTTTTGTCGTCATACGGCGATATATAACACAACATCATTTACTGACTTTCGTTTATCAGACATTAAAATACGTCACTTAACATCCACAATAATTTACCAAAGCTTTTGAGTTAACCCGATGAATATTTAGTAATCTAAACTTATTTATAAATGGAACTTTGTCTGTGTGTGTGTGTGTGTGTGTGTGTGTGTGTGTGTGTGTGTGTGTGTGTGTGTGTGTGTGTCTGTGCATGTGTGTGGGTGTGTGTCCGTTACCTTTAGACTCCAAAAACAGCTGAACCGATTTTCTTGAAAATTTACACAGTTGTACTATAAGCGTCTGCGAGTGTTCTTAGCTAGGTTTTGTGTCGTTGTACCCCCGATAAATCTCGAAAATTGATAATCGAAAAAATCGGGTTATAGAAGGAATGATCCGATTAATATCAAATTTGATACACTCACAGACAAAGACATAAGAAACGATGTCCAGAAGTTTCAAGCTTGCATTTCTTACAATAGTGCTGAAAAATCGATAATATATATATATAAAAGGCAAGATGTTTGTGGGTGTGTATGTTTATCTGTCTGTATGTCCTTTATACAAATCCACAATTTTTATCCGATTCTAACCAAACTTCACACAAATATTCTTTAGGCTGAGTCTGAGCTCCAGGACCATGAATTAGTTTTAAAGCTTTCATTACACCCGAGCAACGCCGGGCTATACTGCTAGTCATCTATATTTCTGAGATGAGGTAGTATTTACAGAATGGCGTATATATATCCCAGTGATTTTAATAAAGGGTTCGGTTCAAAATTCCTAGCACCTGAAGAAGGCCGGAACGTACAACGACTGAAACGTACAAATGGTAACAAAGATGAGGACAATAGTCCGAATAATGTAAATACTGTACGATGAATATTTATAAGCGTTTTTTTTTTTAATTTTGTAAAACTAGAAACGTTTTTACTTCTGGGATTTGTCTATACTTCGGAGATGAGGCATCATTCACATTATTTACACAGTTCGGACTGTTTTCTTCATCTTAATTGCCTTTTTTACGACATTTCGGCCGTTGTACGCTCTGGCCTTCTTTATGTGCTAGGAATTTTTAACCGAATCTTTTATTTCGATAACTGGGGTATATAATTCTCATTCGATGTGCGATGCCACTTTCGGATGCCGTGTAGTTATCTCCCTTTACCTCAACTATCTAAGTTATTTGTTCCCCACTGCTGTAGCCAGGTATTAAACTCACAACTCTTTGGGACAAGTCATTGGAATTAAACAACGCCTATATCGACTGGTCGAAACGTCGAAAACATGTCAATAAATATGAGGGCAACAGTCCGAACAGTGTAAATAATGTTTTTACTTTTGTTTATAAATACTTGTTGTAAAATGAAATTCTTACATTTGCCTTGATAGGCTCAGCATTAATGTGCTTCAGTTAACTGATATTTCTGTTACAATTAAGGATTGCTTTTTCGTTTATTAATAACGCGATTTTGTTTAGTTTCTTGTATATATTATATTATGCATACTGTAACTATTCATTAAGTTTTAATTTTTTAAAAGTTGTTATTTTTATTTCACACCACACACAGACAAATTGTATGGGGACAAGTTGGGACTTCATTGAAACTTGGAGGTATTATGGTGATTCTAGTAAGATTGGTAGGTAAGAATGTGGTATTTCAGTGCAAGTAATATTTTATAGTGTCTTTGGATCAGTGATTGTGGAGAGCTAAGTTTTAAAATGAGGCAGATGAAGACCATCCTTCCCCATCACCACTTTTACCATTGTGCCACATTATTCTCCTATATGCCTTGATAAAATCAATCAGAGGACGAAACGCGCGGGCTAATATAAGTTTTCCTTTTGTATTTATTCTTATATATATATATATATATATATATATATATATATATATATATATATATTACGTACGCATCGCTCATTCCAAAATGAATTAGAGCACTCTGGCTATTCGGCGTGTATAATGATAATGTATACGCTAAAAAGTCTGCCTTCTTCTACCGAGCGCCCATAGCCCAAAGGTAGAATCGCCGACTGATGCCAATTCGGTCGGGTTTCAATCCTGGGTTAAAAGCAATCGGAGTCTAACCGTACTGATGAGCTGTGATACAGCGAAACAGATCTGTCTGCGGATGACTATATATATATATATATATATATATATATATATCGAAAAGCTAAACCTGACGAGTGACGACATCATAACGATGTCGTCACGAAACTTCGAAGTCGGTATGTATCTGCTCAGTTAAATGACAAACTTTTCTGCATTAATCCTAATAACGCTCTGTCTCTACCGACATCGAGCACTTTATGATAAAAATGCTTGCCAAAATACCTTTTATTAGTAAGATTACTGAAAAAAAACAACAATTTTCGCGCTAAATATTATCATAATTCAATGTTACACACACACACACACACACACACACACACACACACACACACAGATATATATATATATATATATATATATATATATAATGGGCGCATGGCCTCGTGGATACAACGCTGGAGGTGATTCCAGCATGCAGCACCTTTGGAAAGTGCCTGAAAATGCCGCGGGTTGACCAAAGTCTTGCGATGGCGATTGGGTAGATGTTTTGTTGGTTGTGATGGCTCGATGACCCAAATCATCGTGACCGAGTGTTGAACTCGTTCAGATTGTTGCTTAGACCAGTTAACGCGCTATCACCCAGAAACTATGGTCTGCTCAGCATCTTCTTCTATGTCTCACGCCCCTTCAAAACGTAGACGATCAAGGCCTTTCACGTATCCCTATTCCTGGTCATCTTAAACCACATCAATAATCCTAATTTACTGAATAAAACAAGTCATTTAATGACCACATGCTGTCATAGAAAAAATACTTACTTAAACTTTTAGAGCCAGATTGATATAGATTCCTCTATATGTTAGCTTCTTTCCTTCTTTCTTTCTTTCTTTCTTTCTTTCTTTCTTTATTTATTTATTTATTTCCCCGCAATATTACTTTTAACTATTATGAATTAAACCTTTTTAATTTCTGCTCCTTACATTATTTAATTTTAATTCTAAATTTTACTTTTTAATTCTCTATTTTTATTTTCATTGATTTTATTTTATTTTTATTTAAAATTTTATATTTGAATATTTAAATATTTACGTTTTATGATTTACGCCCCTTTGATTTCTTCTCAGAGCATTTCATTACTTTTAATATTTTTTAGTTTATATTTTAATTTTAAATTTAAATTTTAAATTTGAATGTACATGTATCCTTAGAATGTTTAAATTTTTAATCTTGTTATAAAAAAGCAGAAACAAATTTATAAGATTTAACTCCTACGAACATCGAGTGAACTTAAATTAAAATCTATTAAACTGTCAGTTTGAAATATGCACCTGATGATTACATAACGCATGAAATTACGAGTCGTGCCATAGACGTAGTATAATATATATATATATATATATATATATATATATATATATATATATAATACAGCTCTGTTCATACATTGAGCACTGTTTATTAATACCTGAATAAATAATGCCATACATATGTGCATCATCATATGTATATTCATTAATTCACCTCTCTCTCTCTCTCTCTCTATATATATATATATATATATATATATATATATATATATATATATATGATATAAAGCAATATAATTATAGTTAAAATGAACAGTACATACCTTGTGGGCTTCGTCGCTAAGAGATCTGACACCGCTTGTTGCGTGTTCTCCCGATAAAAGAAAACAAATATTCGATTGAGTGCCGGCGCCAACTTTAAGTCCCGTATAAACGATGAGTAGATAGTAAAACTTGTCGTCTTCATAGTTGTCCGTGAGAGAGCGAAAGTGACCCTGAAATATAATATCTCAATAATAACGATGGATAGATAGACAGATTTCGTTAAATATGATGGAGAAAAAACATTTTATTAATTTCTATGTAGTCCTACATTTTTCTGTTTAGTAGAAGTGAGTGACAGTGACACATAATCTATCTATCTATCTATCTATCTATCTATCTATCTATCTATCTATCTATCTATCTATCTAAAGATCCCAGTAAAAACAAAAAATAAAAAATAGATTCCTTGTTAAATCAAATTTCCGAAAAAGCGCTGTCCATCAAACAGCTTCCCCCACCATCAATCTTACCTTTTTTAACAATAGTTACGGAATGCTGAAAAGTGCTAGAAATAGAAAGTTGACTACTCGAATTCCAGTCATGCCCAACACACGTTGGCTCAGCATTAACGGTCTTACTATAATTCACGAATAATACTCCTTGCGCGGTCAAAATATGCAAATAGACTAACAACGCCCACCCCTGTAAATAGCTAAAGAAGTCTCCGAAAGCGCATTGAATCATCGACGATATAGGCTCATCCCTTGTTCCCTGTCTAGGATGTGGTTTCCGGCTTTCTCTTTTCCAATCTTTTCACTCTTTTCTTTCTTTCTTTTATTTATTTATTTTTTCAATTGGAGTAGATAGAATAAACTATCGCCCGGTTCACACTCCATCCACGTCTATTGAACAGGTGAAGAGGCTCATCCCTTGTTCCCTGTCTGGGATGTGGTTTCCGGCTTTCTCTTTCCCAATCTTTTACGTAGCCCCCTGCACATCAGTGGCGTTACCGCCTTGCTCGGGGTGATATGATTAAAAAAAAAAATTGTACTCCCTCACTCGCACCAAATGGATTATATATATATATATATATATATATATATATATATATATGCAAAACAACATAAAAACCCAAGACACACACACAAACACACTAAATTCAAACGCGATCAAAAAGAAAAAGAAATTTTGCAAGCCATTGCAAAAAATAGTATTCCAAAAACCAACAAAAATTACTAGATGACCCATAGAGCAGAACTGAATCAAAATCGCTAAAAAACAATTTTGAAGTATAAAAACAAAATTAAATTTCGCAAGTTAGTGTAAAAAAAGATTCTGGCCAACGAAAGGTGACGGAAGAAATTTAAGGTGCGAGTGTAAAAAAACAAAGCAAAAAAAAAAACAAAAAAAAAAAAACAAACAAACCCGAAACACGCACGCATATAAACTTTCTGACCTACTCACCATTTATCTATATATAAACGATATTTTGACCATCAGAAAAAAACGGATCTCGTTAGGTAAAGCCACAAGTTTATTTGCCTGAAGAGAGTCAACTTTAGACTCGAAACACGTGTAGTGACGCAAATGCCATTATGAACACTTAATGTATCATACAAAAAACAAGTTATATTAATAACAATAAATCTACACTTTAATACACACACACACACTCACACACACACACACACACACACACACACACACACACACACACACACACACACACACACATATATATATATATATATATATATATATAAAGGGGGCATTGAACTCAACACCCACAGGTGACAGTCTATCTCATGCTAAACGCAATCGTCTAGCTATATGCGTTCTGTTTTGCACGATTATTTATATATATAGATCAATAATGCATTGTGGGTAGCCTATTGTATAATAATCATTCCTATCACCAGTTACCAGCCATTGCCTGACAAAGTACAATTGATAGTACTGAAACATTAAAGTTTTGCGTAGTGATGTAAAATATTTTCATTATAAGCACTTATAATAAAAATATTACAACGATAATATATTGCTCTAATTTGTATTAAGCACTTTTAAAAAGTAAAAGCTTTGAATTGTGGATCATTATTTGTTCTAACTCATATATACATACACACACACACACACACACACACACATACACACACACACACACACACATATATATATGCAGGTTTCATAAAAATGACAGACAAGGTGTGATGGTTAAGTTCTTTAGGCAATTTTTTGATGGGGAAATGAATTATATAAAAAATATTTTGTTTATACAAGCGCTTTCGGTTATACTTTTGAAAAATAATGGAGGCCTTATTAATAAAAACGAAAAAAAAAACAACGTTCACTAACATCAGCTATGAACACGCTAACAACATGCTTACCATGTTCGGTACATAATACATACCACTACTCTACATTATACATAACACCACTTATATTCTATTACACGTAAAATAACATTCATCCTCAAAAATGGATAATGGCAATTCCCGTTGGGTTCATTTTATTCACTTACGCGCAAATACTCCTGGGAAAGATATAGAACCTACCTTTTTTTACCCCAGGTATGGCTCAATTAGTAAGACTCGTATCATCATCATTTATCCATCACACCCAGATGGTGCATAGGCAGCAACTTTTTGTTGCTGTTTCTGTAATAAACTGTTTTTTACGGAGCAGGGTTGTTAGCCCTGCACACAACCCCCAAACCTGGAGGACTGATGGACCATTCTTGGTCCTTACGTTTTCATCACCTGGTATTCCCAAATAGTCACTCATTTAAGTACTGACCAGGCTCGATGTTGCTTAACTTCGGTGATCGGACGGGAACCGGTGTATTTAACACGATATCACCGTAGACAAGACGCGTATCAGAAGCCATTATTATCTCAAAATAAATTCCTACAATCTAAAAATATTTTCTGACTTTAAATAACTTACAAATGATTAAAAAACAGTAAAAGATGAAGCAATCACTCACAAAAATCGAAAAGAACTATTCATACAACCCCAAAAATATCTCGGCTTTAGATAACCCACAAAGGATTGATCAGCAATACATTAAATTGCTTACTAATTACCCTGGAGTCGGGGAGGTGATAAATAGGCGGATTCATACTTTTTTCTAAGAGTATTTGCGCATGTGAGCATAATGAACTGGAATTGGAACTCGGTTTACTCATTAAACTACCTACACATCCAAGCTTACAGCATCTGGCATTCCCAAGCAGGTCACCCAGACTCGCAGTTGTTTAACTTCGTTGATCGTACGGAAACATGATGTGTGAGTGTATATTGCATTAATAGTTTTTTCTTTTTTAGAACAAAAAGGATTTTATTTTGCAAATCCTTGTAACTGGGTGGGTGTAGATGCGTCCTAACTTTCGCGAGGGCAATTGTGCGTCAGTGAAAGCAACGAATGCGACCTGAATTCGAACTCAGCTCTCTTATTAAGAAAAGAGTTACCCTTAATCGATAACAGTTTTATCGATTAATAAGCGACTAACTATATTATAATTAGTCTTAACTATTTCAAAAAGATCAGCTGCGGTTGAATTTACGAAAATCGATAAAAGATCAAACAGTTTGAAAGATTCAGCCTCATGGTTTTCAAAACAAAATAAATTTGACGTATAACTAAACTAAGTTCTTCCTGCTGATTGGCTCTCCATCATTTTACGTTTCTTTTTACAATGTTCATCTTGTAAAAGGTCCGGGAACCACTCGGGGTACAGAGTTTCAGATTACGAGGCACAGCTTATATGGATAGATGTGGAAGATAACGATTAACACTAGATTTGAACAGGTTAAGACTATAGTGATCAGGGAAGCAACTCCTTGGGAGTCGGTTCCACAAAGCAGTAGTTGGTGGGAAGAATCTGCTTGAGTGAAATATATATCTCACCAGGGAAAACATAGTTCGCTACTAAGTGTATGGCATGACAGGTTTTAGCCGCGAAGGTTAGGACTAGTGGAACTTAGGTGTGTATTTCATCTGAACACTCTCCATGGAAATAGCGATAGAATAGTGAGAGGATTGCAACGTCTCGTCTGTGAGAAAAGGGGTTGCAGAATGGGAAATAATTTGTTACAAGGACACGAAGACGCTTTCGGGTTGTATCGAAAGTGGCAAGTGAAGATTGTTTTCCGCATATATTTGACAGCAGTTCTCCATTTTCGGCCTGACCTGGCTCTTGAAAAAATCAAGTATAGCGGGAGGAGTTTGGTATGTTGTTGAATATACACATATAAACGAAGAATTAGGGATCTCCAAACACGGATCTACGAATTTCAATAATTATATTTGAGTTTTTTTTAAAAATGAAATTGAAAGAAATGGGTTACATAGATTATATGCAAATAACTTTACACAGAATGTCTTGCATATCATGTTTAAGGTCTGAAGTTATAATGACGAGGAAACACACGTGTACATTTTAACGACACAAGTTAAAGAATTTATTTAGAATTTTACACGTTTGGATTTGTCAGTAACTTGTTTTAGGAGAATTCATCAAACATTCAGTCAGTCATGGGCGTTGTGGTGCAGTGGATATCGACTCGGAACGACAAATCAGGGTGCCGAGTTCGAATTTCAGTTGAATGCCTTCCATTCCCTTACGCACAAATACTCTTGGGAAAGGTATTAATCCGTCTCTTCCCTCCAGTTATGGGTTAAATAATAGGACAAATTGGGTTCTATAGCCTTGGCCGGCAACCAGTCTACCGCAGAAAGCAATGGCAATCTACTGCGGGATAATCTTCTGCCCAGTCAGTCATGTCTCTTTCGAGACATGATCGCCCAAAGCGTGTATAACGTATGGCACTTAACTGACTGAATCAAACATTAAAAGTGCGTAAATTCGACGAATAGTCAAGAAGAGAAAATGTTCATATTAAATCATCAGACACGATGTAAATTTCCAAAACGCTTAAAACAAACTGAGAGAGTTTGTTTTTCACATAAAGTTATACAGTTGTATTCAACATAAAAAAAACGATATATTTTAAGGTACTTAGCTTGTCGGTTGAATATAGTTCTTTGAAATTTCCCAGCTCTCATTATAGTCTGATAATGAATCAGCATATAATTTATACCAGAATTATTTAAACGCCGTGAAACTCTGTCTTTCTTTCTCTCTTTAGTCCTTTATCTTTTTCTCTCTCTGGCTTCATTTAACCTTCTCTGTCTATATATATCGAAAACTATTTCACATCAGCTCGTTACTTTTCTCAGTTTGCAAGTAGCTCCCTTTTTCCTTTGGTCAGAATACATTTTCACAAAGGCTCGCTAAATTTTACCTATGTGCGTTGTGGTGCTAGGAACGAGAAATCAAAAAGCCGAGTTCAAATTCCAGTTAAATTCGTTGCATTCACTTACGTGCAAATACCATTGGTTAAGGTATTAATCCATTTCTTTTGGCTTATGGTGGACATGCTATGAAGCACAACCAGTTAAAAAAATAGCGAAATGTGCCCGATGATACAAAAAGTGAGTTACGGAAAGTTCCGGAGATTAACGAATTGGAACTTACCAAAAAAAAAAAAAAAAAAAAAGAAAAGTGGGTTGCAAAAAACAAACAAACAAACAAAACAAAAACAAAACGAACAAATGCATATGTTTGTTTGGAGGCGCGACAACGTTTGCAAGAAGCTGTTTGTTGAAAAAGTTTCTGAACTCTGTCCCGTTGCGTTAGGATTTCGCTGTGAGGTGACTCATTTACTTAGGAAGTCACCAAGAGTATAAATAGCAACAGATATTGCTCATGAGGTAGTTTAGTGTTTACCACTTTCCGTGAGTTGCTAACGCTACACAACAATGGCGTCGCCGATATATACAGAACCGAATGAACAATTATCACTTGATAATTATGAGTACACACCAGTGTGGCTTAGGAGTCTGGCAGCTAAACAGCAAGAAAGGTAAAGGATTAGAAATCAGTTGGAAATCTTGGAAACTGCAAGTTGTGAAGCAATTATAAAAGTATCAGGAATTGCACACACAAGAGTAGATAGACTAAACTATCACCCGGTTCACACTCCACCCACATTTATTGAACAGGTGAAAAGGCTCATCCCTTGTTTCCTGTTTAGGATGCGGTTTCCGGTTTTCTCTTTTCCAATCTTTTCGCTCTTTTCCTTTTTTATTTTATTTTTTATTTTTTTATTTGTTTTTCAATTGGAGTAGATAGACTAAACTATCGCCCGGTTCACACTCCACCCACATTTATTGAACAGGTGAAAAGGCTCATCCCTTGTTTCCTGTTTAGGATGCGGTTTCCGGTTTTCTCTTTTCCAATCTTTTCGCTCTTTTCCTTTTTTTATTTTATTTTTTATTTTTTTTATTTGTTTTTCAATTGGAGTAGATAGACTAAACTATCGCCCGGTTCACACTCCACCCACATTTATTGAACAGGTGAAGAGGCTCATCCCTTGTTTCCTGTTTAGGATGTTGTTTCCGGCTTTCTCTTTTCCATTCTTTTTACCCTTACGTAGCCCCCTGCGCATCAGTGGCGTTACCGCCTTGCTCGGGGTGATATGATTAAAAAAAAAAGTTGGAGGAAATGACGCTCGACGATATAATAGTAAAAAGCATTGCACCTAAGAAAAAGCTAGCGAATGCAAAGAGAGAACTAAGTTCATGAGCATTTCTCAAAAAGTCAATGAAAATATTCTTCGTTTGAAACAGGCTGGCCAGAAGAAATACACGTCTTCAAGATGTTCGGCCGCGAAAAAAGTATTAAGGATGATATTTTCAAGAAATGAAATTCTGAAAACGTTAGTATCCGACGGCGCCGCAGAGTTCTGTGACGAGAAACTATAGCAATGAAACTGGATGCAAACCATTTAAAACCCAAACGTGCTATCTGTAATCAAACGGATTAGCCCATAGGATAGTGCAAATGGGCAAAAACGGATAGAAAATATGTCTATGACGGAAGGAAAAATAGAAATATTTCCTATGTAAAGGCGTCACCTCATCTTCCTGGTCTGAAGAGGTTTATTTCCTTATTTTCCTGGTACTTCTGGGAGCTTTCGTCTCCTCACTATATTCTTCCCTCTCCCTAAGAGATTGTCTAACTATGGGAGATGGTGTTCTTTTTCTTTGGGGTCGAAGGTTAATCCAACAATTGTTCATTTTTAGATTCTTTACTGCTCTCGATTTCACAGTCATGTGAAATTTTACTATGACGAAGGAAAAATAGAAATATTTCTTCATAAAATTTTGCTAAGATATCGGACAATGATAGATTGGAAAGCCCGTCCGCCCTCATGGGTAAACAAATTAGAGCCCTATTGTCCATGTTTTATGCTAAAAATGAAAAACTGTGTTATTAAAAATAGTAAATTTAATCTAAAAGAGGCAATATTCATAATGCAAAGTGAGCAGAACACTATGATAATAGAAACAAATGGCAATTGGACATTAGCGCACGCAGACTAAGTCAGATTGCAACATGAAAGCAATAAAGAAATGTACAGTGAGCCTGAAACTAATGAAAGTGTTGTGTCAACGCAAAAACAAGCATGACTGTGAAATCGAGAGCAGTAAAGAATCTAAAAATGAACAATTGTTGGATTAACCTTCGACCCCAAAGAAAAAGAACACCATCTCCCATAGTTAGACAATCTCTTAGGGAGAGGGAAGAATATAGTGAGGAGACGAAAGCTCCCAGAAGTACCAGGAAAATAAGGAAATAAACCTCTCCAGACCAGCAAGATGAGGTGACCCCTTTACATAGGAATCACCAGCAGTATAAATAGCTACAGCTATTACCCATGATGTAGTTTACTGTTTATCACTTCCCGTGAGTTAGTGACACTATGTAGCAACTTTACTGTTTTTTTTATATTTGTATGACAATGTCCGGGAAGATAGAAATCAATAAAAAATGTTTATCTAATCATTTATTTGAGGAAAAATATTAAAAAAAATAAACATATCTGTTTTGCTTGTACACAGTGTCGCAGACATCAATATCAATTTTCTTAAACTTTGCGGTGATTTGAGTCTTCAATTCCTGAATGCTAAGAGGTTTTTCACGATAAGCAAGGTATTTCATTAACACCCAAAGAAAGAAATCAGGCATAAACATTGAAGGAGAGCATGCCAATCTCTCCCCTTCCGGTCGCACCACTTCCGGTTACTCAGTTGCTCCAATTCCGGTCACCCAGTTGCTCCGATTCCAGCCAAGTTATTGACAAAATAATTAAGTGAACTAATCATGTGTATGACAAATATTAATTACTTAGTCTCCTTGATTTGGGGCTCTACTTTTGACTCATCCTTTATCTAAACTTATTTATAAATGGAACTTTGTGTGTGTGTGTGTGTGTGTGTGTGTGTGTGTGTCTGTGTGTGTATGTGTCTGTGTGTGTCTGTGTGTGTGTGTGTCCGTTACCTATAGACTCCGAAACGGCTGAAACAATTTTCTTGAAAATTTACACAGTTGTACTATATACGTCTGCGAGTGTTCTTAGCTAGGTTTTGTGTCGAGGTACCCCTGATAAATATCAAAAATCGATAATCGAAAAAATCCGGTTATAGAAGGAGTGGTCCGATTTTAATCAAATTTGATACACTCATAGACAAAGACATTAGAAACGATATTCAGAAGTTTCAAGGTTGCAATTCTTACAATAGTGCAGAAAATTTGATATCGATGCTAGGAAATCAAAATTTGACTTACATCCATTTATTTTTCTTTCAGTCTACGGTTTCGCTTTAACTGGAAACAACTATTGCTTTTTAGTCTTTTGTGCCAACGTCCAAAGAGTCTGAGCTCCAGGACCATGGATTAGTTTAAAAGCTTTCATTACACCCGAGCAACGCCGGGCTATACTGCTAGTTTTTAATACTTAAAGCAAAAGAAAGCTGTAAGGTGTAAACACAAAAATCAAGCAAATCTTCGGCAAAGTGTTCGAAGCCATTATCAATGCCGAGGTCGTTCAGCATCTCACGGCCCACGGGCTCCTATTGGACAAACAGTATGGCTTCCGCTTCACCATGTCTACTGCTGATATGCTAATGACCATCACCGTGTATATATACCAGGCTCTCGACAAGAATGGTGAAGCCCGAACTGTCGCCCTGGATATCTCTAAGGCATTCGACAGAGTATGGCATGACGGCTTTCTACGGAAACTGCGAAGCTACGGCATTACTGGACTTTTGTTGGACTTAATCCAGTCATTCCTCTCCAACCGCACACTGAAGGTGGTTTTAAACGGACATGCCTCCCAGAACTACCCTACAAACGCGGGTGTCCCCCAAGACTCTATTCTAGATCCTACGCTCTTTCTAATCTACACCAATGATCTCCCCGATGCCATAAGATCACAAGTAGGCATGTACGCCGATGATACCACAGTATACGCTCGCCTCGATCAAAAATCTGGTGTTGATGATAAGGCGAACCTCGCGGCTGAACTTGAAAAGGACCTCCAATCCGTGGTAGGAAATGGCTCGTAAAATTCAATTCTTCTAAAACGAAGCTGCTGTCAATTAACCACCACAGACGACTGCACCTCCCTCCCATTAGCATGGAACAGGCATGCCCCCTCCCCCAGAGAATAAAACACTACGACTGCTTGGCCTGAAACTGTCAGCGGATCTCAAGTGGAATGACTACGTCGAATCCATTGCTAAATCCGCTGCTATGAAAGTTGGCTCTCTGTGCAGGGCTCGGAAATTCTTTCCGCCTGAATCTATCCTGCACTTATACAAATCTACCATCCGCCCGTGTTTTGAATACTGTTGCCACATCTGGTCGGGTGCCTCTACTATTCTCCTCGGGCTTCTTGACAAAATACAGCAAAGAATCTGTAATGTGATTGATACCGATTTAGCTGACCGCCTGCAGTCGCTCTCTCACCCGCGTGACGTGGCTTCCCTGTGCCTCTTCTATAAATACTTTCACGGCTTCTGCTCCGATGAACTAAGATCACTGGTGCCCCCTAGGTACGAATTTGCACGAGATACTAGATTAGCAACTAGGTCCCACCCTTTTACAGTGAAACCGATAAAATGTCACTGTAATTTCTACTCCAACAGCCTCTTTTCTCGCACTTCCCGCCCGTGGAATTCCCTTCCACATACTTGCTTCCTCGACAGCTACAATCTCCAGGAGTTTAAATGTAAGGTCAATAGACACCTCCTAACACACGAACTCGCATCCATTCTCTCAAACACTCTTCCCATCTACCCAACCCTCATCTTCAATATCCTTACCCATCTGTCACCCTCCTTCTGACATTTCCAATATCTAATCACTCTTTCTCATCACCTTCCCCTATGTAACCCCCTGCGCAATAGTGGCAGTGGAATGCCTTGCTTGGGGTGAAATGATTAAAAAGAAAATATAAGATCTACCAACCATAAGATATAAAAGTGAAATTAAATTAAAATAAAAGTTCGAGACGATGTTTACGAAGTGCTTTGAGAATTATATTCTACCTCCATCATTTCGTTCATTTATAGAATTGATTTGAAAAATCAGTTACATCAACTTTTAAATCGATGAACAGTGCTACGGGTACTTTGGCATAAAAACAGCTGTAATGATCAAAGTATTGATCATGAAAGAAATTTATCAGAAAAGACGACAGCTCCTTACCATATGTTTGTCCTTTCTGTCTTGCCTCAAAGCAATTACTAAGACAATGATAAACAACAGGAATATTCCTACGACGACGGAGAAAACTGTACTGTTGTTGATGATGTCAAATTTCAAAAACACCGTGGAAAAGTCGATGACATTGGGTGGCACGAAAAACGTGTTAGATACCGTAACTTGTGTATTCGAAAAGCATTCGCAGGCTACATGATCCGTCCATAGAAGCTGAAATTAAAATTAATAAGAAACTGGTGAAATAAGGAGATTATACAGGATGGCAATAAAGTCACTATGCAGTCAAAGATTCTGTTACTGTTATTTTTTTTTTCATTTTTTTAAATCATATCGCCCCAAGCAAGGCGGTGACGCCACTGAGGGGCATGGGGCTACTTAAGAGTAAAATGATTGGAAAAGAGAAAGCCGGGAACCACATCCTAAACAGGAAACAAAGGATGAGCCTCTTCACCTGTTCAAAAGACGTGGGTGGAGTGTGAACCGGGCGATAGTTAAGTCTATCTACTCCAATTGAGAACAAAAAAAAAAACCAGGAACAACATCCTAAACAGGAAACAAAGGATGAGCCTCTTCACCTGTTCAAAAGACGTGGGTGGAGTGTGAACCGGGCGATAGTTAAGTCTATCTACTCCAATTGAGAACAAAAAAAAGTGAAAGATTGGAAAAAAATAAAAAAAGAAAGCCGGGAACCACATCCTAAACAGGAAACAAGAGATGAGCCTCTTCACCTGTTCAAAAGACGTGGGTGGAGTGTGAACCGGGCGATAGTTAAGTCTATCTACTCCAATTGAGAACAAAAAAAAAAGTGAAATATTGGAAAAAAATAAAAAAAGAAAGCCGGAAACCACATCCTAAACAGGAAACAAGGGATGAGCCTCTTCACCTGTTCAAAAGACGTTATGTCTGGCATATGTCGCAGTTTCCGTATTCGATACGTAGTTCACCGTTACGCTTAACGTAATGGAATATTTATTATTGTATAAAAAAAACCATATTTATATGGTACATGGCCGAAGAGTGTGTGGGTTGAGGTTGGTCGACACTATTTATCCGATACTTAACTAATCACATTCACGACCCAATCAATCATGACAATTTCTTCAGTCAGTCAGTTAAGTGCCATACGTGATACACGCTTGGGCGATCATGTCTCGAAAGAGACATGACTGACTGGGCAGAAGATTATCCCGCAGTAGGTTGCCATTGCTTTTTGCGGTAGACTGGTTTCCAGCCAAGGCTATATAACCCAATCTGTCCTGTTATTTAACCCATAACTGGAGGGAAGAGACGGATTAATACCTTTCCCAAGGGTATTTGCGCGTAAGTGAATGCAATGAATTCAACTGGAATTCGAACTCGGCTCCCCGATTTCTCGTTCCGAGTCGATATCCACAGTACCACAACGCACGTCCACAATTTCTTCATTTACCTCAAAAACTCGTTCATCATCTTACAATTTACCATAATACCACATATTCACAGGGGAACCTAAAAAGGAGTAACAAAACCCATAAGATAAAGCATGACATAATGGAATATTTATTATTGAAAACAGAAGAAATGTGGCACATAACCGAAATGGTGGAGTAGAGGTTGGTCTTCATTAACTATCCTATACCTAGCTAATCACATTCACGACCCCATCACTCTTAACAATTTCTCTATTTACTATAAATATCATCCGTCACCTTACAATCCTACATATACAATAATACCACATATTCACAGGAGAACCTAAAAAAGGGATAAAAAAAAACCCTTAAGATAATGCGTTACCTAATAAAGTGCCGACAATTATCGGCTTAGCACTTAAATAGAGGTGACCGCTTGGGAATACCAGGTGCTGTAAGCGTTTAGTGACGGATGTGCGTCGTATTGCAGTGGATATCGGCTCGGAAAGAGAAATCGGTGAGCCGAGTTCGAATTCCAGTTGAATAACCTGCATTAACTTAAGCACTGGTACCCTTCGGAAAGGTATTAATCCGTCCATTCTCTCCAGTTATAGGTTAAATAACAAGGGTAGGACTTGGGGACCCTGCCCTTAAAAACAAAAATCCCAATGAATCTTGATACTCGAAAATAAAAAAGTATTGCTAGACACAAAACTTATATAAAATCAACAATAAATTGTTGAAAGAAAAAGGTATTACCAGAAAAATAGAAAAATTTAGTTGGCAATAAATAACCCGCCGAGGTTGATCTAAACTTATTCATAAATAGAACTTTGTCTGTGTGTGTGTGTGTGTGTGTGTGTGTGTGTGTGTGTGTGTTTGTGTGTGTGTGTGTGTATCCGTTACCTATAGACTCCGAAACGGCTGAACCGATTTTCTTGAAAATTTACACAGGTGTACTATAAGCGTCTGCGAGTGTTCTTAGCTAGGTTTTGTGTCGAGGTATCCCCGATAAATATCGGAAATCGATAATCGAAAAAATCGGGTTATAGAAGGAGTGGTCCGATTTTCATCAAATTTGATACACTCATAGACAAAGACATAAGAAACGATATTCAGAAGTTTCAAGGGTGCAGTTCTTACAATAGTGCAGAAAATTTGATATAGATACCAGGAAATCAAAATTTGACTTACATCCATTCATTTTTCTTTCAGTCTACGGTTTCACTTTAACTGGAAACAACTATTGCTTTTTAGACTTTCGTGCTTCAGGACCATGGATTAGTTGTAAAGCTTCCATTACACCCGAACAACGCCGGGCTATACAGTTAGTTTGCCATAAAAACAAAACAACCAACCAACCAACTTAAACAGAACTCAGCTAATTTGCATAGGATACCACAGCTACATTAACAAAGATTCGTTTTTTTTTTTAAAGAAGCCAAGAAATATCAATGACCTCAAGCAATTTATTCGAGATGCATTTACAGACTTAAGCCGTGAAAACAGTTCGTATCGTGAGATTTATCGACGCGTTCTCTCACGTTGTCGGGAATGCATTGAAGCAGGTTACTTGCAGTTCGAAAAGTATCTGTAACTGATTTACTATTGTTACCACAACATTTTATTGTTATTAACCAGAATTAACCAGAACCATTTCAATAATAATTTTCTGGACTGCTGATTAATTGCTTTGTCTTAATTATTATTGTAAGTAAATTACTTTATTGCCACTCTTAATAATAAATTTGCAGGTTGCAGCATAAAATAAAACGAAACAAGTTTCAGGTTTTCGTAGAAAATTTTCTTGATCATATTCTGAATTTGAGCCTCCAAAATTTATTTCTAAAATATTTTACCGTTTGCCAATTCAAAGAGTACTGCGCGTACGTCGTCGTTGGTTGGTTAACATATATGAATACAAATTCAAAAGAAAAATTCAAATATCTGGAGCCTGTTGATGTACAAAAATTGAGTTAATTTCTGTGAGCCGCTTTTCTGCAAAAATGAGTTTTCTGTGACAGTATTTAATTAGCATTTTTCTACAATTCGGAAACGGGGTTCTACAGGTACTGGTCGGAGAGGTACAAGGAGTCTTTCCCAGCATCTTTAGAGATCGATCGTATGTACGGGTTCCACTTGAAGTCTGGGATGAGTTCAAGTCCTACTAAGCGCTCAAGGCACAGAGTTTTGTGAGACGTTCACCTCTTCCAAACTGATCTTGTTCTTACACATCAGCTTAGTCAAATTTAGGGCGGAAAGGCGACATCTCTCTCCATAAGATTTTCGCAAAAAGTGGGTAAGTCTTGCGCGTTTGTGTCTCGTAAGAGAAGCCGATTTAGAGTTGCATGTTGATATCGGTTAGGCATTAGGATATAGCTCTGACTGGATTGAACTTTGGCAACCCTATTCAAAATTCGGTTAGTTTAGGGTTTGTTTATTGTCATTAGATATTTTTCCTTCAAAGTTTACTTAGGTAGTGGATGCAAGCTCATTGGCCTCTTTTATTTCTCTTCCAAATTTCTTTAGTTTATTTCCCATTCCCTCCCCTGTTAGGTGTTCAGAGATGTCAGTTCTCTGGTGGATGCGGTACGCCGTTCGTATTTCGGGTTTGTCTTTTTCGTATTTGTTGATGTGTTTGGATAAATGTGCTTGAGTGATTTTTTGGACGAATAAATGTTTTATATTATTAAAGTCCCAAATTGATTTCATCTAGGTAACTGATGCTTCAGCCACAATTAAGGATGAGGGGAGGTGTTATTACTAACACTATTTTATTTAGCTTTTTTTAAAATAGTTCATCTTATTTTAAATACACATTGAGATCTAGATTTTCTACCCTTTCTGAACCGGACACTTTGATGCACTGTTTTATAGTTGCTTAACAAAGATTTTATTTTTGCTAGCACAACCATCAATAGCTTCCGAACTTTTTTGTCTATCCAATTTCACTCACAAAGCTTTGGTCAACCAGTGGTATAGTCAGTAGTATGGTCTCCAGGTATTTCCCAAACTGTTCTGAATGTCAGGTCGATATTATCAGGAAGTCACCTCCTTGACAACATATCTCATGGTGAGATTAAAACCGGTGTCTCAAAGACAAAATGCTAGCTTTCTAATCATCAGCCACGCGTGCATTTAAGAAAAGAATTAAATATTATATCGAACTCAACTGATATATGGAATTAAGTCATCGACTTGTTGGGGATCATTATAGAAGGAATACTTACTCTACAGGAACTTCCTGACCATGTATTTTCATTCCACACTAAACAGTTTGCAGAGATCGCCTCGAAGGAATATGGTGCCAACAAATCGCTGGCATTGCCAGTAACTCCTGAAAATAAAAGAATTTATTAACATTATTTAGAATACCGAATTTAGATGTGGACGAAGATTCTTCTTCTTCTATGTGACATGTTCCTTCAGGACGTAAGCGATCATGGATTTCCACATCTCCCTATCCCTGATAGTTCTTAGCACGTTTTCTCCTGTTACCCCACCCTAACCCCTCCCTGCCATCCACTTCTTCAGGCCCTTAAATTTTGGTATCTGCTGCTTTCCCATGTCTCTCTTTCACCTCTATATGACCTGTGAGTATCAGATTATCCAAGCATCCCTTCCTCATTACACGTCACAAGAACTTCAGCTGTTTCTTCCTGATGCTCAGTATTAACTTCCTTTTCGTTTTCAACCTTTCCAAAACTCATCACTGCTCACGTGCTCGATCCATGATATCCACAGCATCCTTCTGTAGAACCACATTTCAGATGCTTCAAGTTTTTCATTAATCTTTGATGATATTGTCCAGCATTCACTGTCATATTGAAGGACGTACATCACATAGCAATCCAGTACTTTCTTCTTTGTTTCTAGCGATTTTTTACTGTCTCTTAATGCTTTGCTAAGCTTCTAGAATGCGTTCTTGGCCATGCGAAGTCGCCTTAGGATCTCAGTATCGCACTTTCCGTCTTCCGTGAGAACACTTCCCATTTTTGTGCTTGCTTGATTTTAGTAACCCCAACCTGTAATTGGCATTTTGGACTCCTTCGGTTTTCTTGTGCGCTATATATGTTTGAAAGTGCCTGCTTACCTCATTATCACTGATCTGGCTAAGCAACTTCAACTTCCGTTAAAACCAGTCAATATGGAATGAATAATGTAAAAAGCCTTTCTTACCACAACAGGGAAATTTTAGGAAAGTAAAATAACTTCTTTTATTTTTAATGAAGTTCGTTGAATTCATTTGCTTTTATGGTTTTGTGGTGATACATACCGAGCAAAGTGAGGGGCCGGATGTTTGCACTCTTACGACCAGAAAGCAAATGACCAAAACAGGTCTTTGCGCACCTCGGCTCCACGCAGATGTTCCGGTTGAAAACTAAAAATTAATTAAATATCAAATTCCAGTTCGCAAGCCTACGCGAATTTTATTTATCAGCCAATGAGAAACCCAGAATCAAATACGAGTGTGAATTCCCAAATGATCTGCTGCGATCCAAAAAGAGGATATAAAAAGCTGAGACAGACAGACCGGCACAGACAGACTCGAGAGAGACGAGAGTAATTAGTATCTCCCTTGACCGACGTCAAGCGACTTACTATGCTCGCCGCCCTTCCCTCTTCTTTTCTTCTTCGCTGTCTGTAAACTAATTACAGACCAAAGGAGCGGATACATCAAAGACATTGCTAATTTACAACGCTCCCACATTCATACGAACAAATTCTCATTTTAGCATTTTATTGCCATGAACATTTTAACGTCCGTTGGACCCATACTTAAAGAATTACTTTAATTGTAAAACCTTAATTGATATGAGTATATATAAAATGTTGTTTCTAAACTCAGTTTGCTTAGCTTGGTTTATAACCTTTCTTTATGACTTATGGTGGGCTATCTACAACGAGGCCAAGTTCCGTTAATCTGCAACAACATACGACTACTCTTCACTAGAACACACTATAGTCTATTGTAAGAATATTTTGGCGATAATATTGATTTACTGATAGAAGATCTATTAACTGAGAGAGAAAAATTAAATCCATACCCCCTTTAGCTTATGATACTGTTATGTCGTGAGTAAGAATAAATAACTCAACAACAGGAATAGGTTAATCGTTGTATTCCGTGAAAATAGTATTTACAAAGGTTATTAGTATCCAATACAAGAATAAAGGTTAATCGTCTCAACCGTCGTAAGACGTAGTATGAGCAATGGGTACTTCCGGGTCGTCACCGGAAGTCTACCACTGACTTGTCGATCGGCTGCTCGGCACACTCTATATTTAGTTGTCCCTCCCAGTAAGGGCAACATGTGACACATGGTCAGTTATAACTGGGATTTCCGGGCTATATGGCCCGGCCAAAAAATGTCTGTCTATTTTTGCCCAGTCGTGCCTCTACCCTTCGGCGGAACCACGACTGGGTTATAGCTCTCTGCTCGGAAGCAGAGAGCGCCCTCTACCCGAAAGCAGAGAGCCGACAGTGTCGTAGTACAGTACGGCTGCTCGGCACACTCTACCTACGTAGATGCCACCATTACTTTACATAGTAATGGAATAGTCCATTATAGCCGAATAGGCGCGGGCGTCACAACAGATACGAAGGTACCAGACAACGCTAAAGTACTAATGTGCTAATCCATTGAAGCAGATAAGTAATATTTACTTAAACAAATCAAATACTAACTGAAATGATTGATTCGATTTTGCTTTGCAGATTATTTAAGATCATAATTTTTTTTAGATTTTGAGATATTTTTTTAGATAATAATGATTTAATGACAAAATCTTAATAGTTAATCCATAAGTGGGGAAATAAGAAGTGGATTCATATCTTGCCTAAGTGTATTTGAGAGTAAGTGAATATAACGAACCCAACTGGAATTAGAGTTCGGCTCTCCGATTTCCAAATTTGACCTGTTATATATACACCATCTACATACACATAGCTTATAATACCTGGTATTCCAAGTGTTAACCAATCTATATTCTTACTAGGTTCGACTCTGCTCAACTTCGACGATCGTATGAGAACTATAGTTTCAACATATTAAGACCGTGAGCCCTGAAATTCGTGTTTAATAGCTTTGTCTATTTTTTCACAAAAAAGTTTTACAATTTTCTTTACAAACGGGAAATAGCGTAAAAGATTATCTTTCTAGCCAAGGATTGTGTTATGAATAGGCCGTAAAAGAACGCGAAGGGTATTCTTGCACAGTTCAGCCAGGCACAGCCACCTGTCTCGTCGACCGTACACTGTTCACCAAACAGTGAAATATCAAGTAAGTCATGATCATTAATCAATAACATTTCTTACGATCATTGCACCCCAATCAAGACGGAATCTCACTTATACGCATGGTGTTAAAGGAAATTAAGTTGAAAGAAAAGACTAGGAATTGGGAGGATTGAGGAAAGGAAAAAAGATTAACGGGATTCAAGAAGACAGGATGGCGATTCACTAGTACGCAGGAGGGGGTGGGCTACAGGGAGTGAAAGTGAAAACTTAGAATTGGGAGTATTGAGGAATGGGCAAATTTTGAACGGGATTCAAGAAAACAGAAGATGGCAATTCACTAGTTCGCAGGGGATGTACAGGGAGTGAAAAGGAAAGAGAAAACGAAGGATAGAGAAGATTGAGGAAAGGACAAAAGATGAACAGAATTCAAGATGAGAGAAGATGGCGAATAACTAGTAGGAAATGGTTTACAGGGATTGAAAGTGAACGAGAAAACGCAGAATAGGGAGGATTGAAAAAAAGAAAAAAATGATGAACGGGATTCAAGAAAACAGACGATGGCAATTCACTAGCTCGTAGAGGTTTA
>JBBBDQ010032408.1:0-26787 GCA_037127315.1 Ascarosepion bandense
AGATAGATAGATAGATAGATAGATATCACTGTATAGTAAATATTTCATGTCTCAAATGATCTTCAAACGATCATATCAACAAACGACACTGAGCCCTCTTTCCTCCTCCAAATAATGCACCGAAGCGTGAAAATGTCAGTCACAAAGCAGTGTTGACTTCTTTATACACGAGATATAGCATTGATAATAATATAAGTCATCTCTTTTTTAAATTCCTACTGTCGAAAAGTAGTGAATTTCAAAGGAACAAAATAAAGTATTAAATTAAAGGCATAGTTAATTTATCTCTAAAAGAATTTATACTTTATACGCTCACGGTGAATGATGTCTTGCTTTAAATCAGCAATCAATCTAGGCAAAGATTAACTGAATTGTAACCTGTTGGAAAAGCAGTAGAATACAGCCTCATTATTTTTCTCAAAATAAAAAATTTCAAAGAGATTTGATCGCCTTGATTCTCAACGTTGACCCTTAGATTTACAAACTGACCCAAGAAAAATTTTTAGATGAGTCTGGAGACATTTTGTTTTTTTTTTTTAAATTATTTCACTCCAAGTAAGGACAGCATGACTGCCAGCACATATAATTTTATTATGTAGGCCGTTGAAAACAAAATTCAAAATCTATTTCTCAAAAAAAGCTATTATGTAGCATAGATTTCAATTTCAGCATCAAAACAGACTTTGAGAAAAAAATGTTGTAATCACTATCTATCTATCTATCTATCTATCTATCTATCTATCTATCTATCTATCTATCTTTATATATATATATAATATTTTTATACTCATTAATATTAAATGAAGAAGTGCGTTGATGAAATCTTTTCTCAAAGAATGCTTAGTACTACCAATATAAATCTTTATATTACTAGTATTTAAGTACATATATAGAACATCCCTATCGAAATATTTCTGAATCTAAAAGAAATCATTAAAACTCCTACAAGAAAATAGATTTGTTTTTAAAATGCTTAATATATATAAGTCTTTAAAAGACCCATGCTCCTAGTGTCTGTATTAAAATCTATATATTATTAAATTTCTTAAGAATAAAAGTCTGTCAAATAACATAATGAAATAAATGTCATGTGTAAACATTGCAAAAACTTCACTTTATAATATGTTTAATAATTCTTCATAAAAATATCGATAAAATTACATATATCCGCAATTTTTTTTTGTATTATGCTATAACATTAATTAAATAAATATTATTTTTTTCCAAATTAGGGGTTTATGAAATATTGATAAAAAACGCTCTCTGAAACGAAATAAAAACATTATAATCATACAAAAGATTGCTTTAAGTCAAATCAAATATAAAAAATGTTTTCTTTCTTTCATTTTTCTTTTAAAAATGCTAGGATACAAAGAAATCTAAAACAATAATCTTATAACAAAAATGGTTACATAACAAAGCAAAGTAGAAATCTAGACGATAGCTCAGTAGACTGAAAACATTCCCGTTAAAATTTAAAAAAGAAAATCTTTATTTCACAAATATACAAGCTATATTTCCAAATTTAAAATTTGACCTTTATTCTGATTAGTTAAATTAAAGACACTCGTAAAATTTAAATTGTTCTACCTTCCCCCACTACATATTAGTTTTTTAAATAACAAGCGTATATATATATGTATATATATATATTGAACAGGGAATATTAGGTATTCAAAACAAGGATGTGGTCTCCGGCTTTCTCTTTTCCAATCTTTTCGCTTTTCTTTTTTTCTTTTTCATTTTTTTTTTCTCAATTGGAGTAGATAGACTAAACTATCGCCCGGTTCACACTCCACCCACGTCTATTGTACAGGTGTAGAGGCTCATTCCATGTTCCCTGTTCAGGATGTGATTTCCGGCTTTCTCTTTTCCAATCTTTTCACTTTTCTTTTTCATTTTTTTTTCTTTTTCATTTTTTTTTCTCAATTAGAGTAGAGAGACTAAACTATCGCCCGGTTCACACTCTACCCACGTCTATTGTACAGGTGTAGAGGCTCATCCCTTGTTCCCTGTTCAGGATGTGGTTTCCGGCTTTCTTTTTTCCAATCTTTTCACTCTTACGTAGCCCCCTGCACATCAGTGGCGTTACCGCCTTGCTCGGAGTGATACGATTAAAAAAAAACTGTTCCACATTCTTTCTTAAAAATAGATACGTATGTAAAACAATTGTGGAGATGGGTGGTTGGAAAATATCAACGGAGGCGTGGTTGACCCATACAACTGACATGCGAGCTGTGAGCAATTGTCAAATGTCATTAAACTTTAATTCATAAAGATCTTTTTTGGAAATACACGGCATGTGTTGGGGTCAACATGCTAATTTATTTTTAGCTACAATAGCCGAAAATCGAGTCGAAAAACTCCCCATTCAAGTTCAAAGATAATATACATTAAGCTGTCCGATGATAGTTTTAAGCTTAACAAATTGGACCGGGAGGCTGGCGACGTTTAGTTTGAGAGTGAAAGATATCCGGGTTTGTGTGTCTATAATAAATTCCAAATTTACTTGAATTATTTCAACTTATTCGTTTCTTTTGACCTCATGGAAACAATTCTCTTAACATATTGTATCTGACCTACTTTAAAAGACCGGCAAACACCCGGTATCAAAGTATAAGATATTTTTCTTTAATTCAAACGGCTATTTTGTGCCATAAATTTCAGTTTTGACTTCAAAACTCTGCGTTTACAAAACTTATAATGAAATACATTTAATATTTTTATACATGTGAATGGTAGAATGAAGTAAATAACAAAGTAGAAAAAGTATCCCAATCTTATATGTTTCACTTTTATTAAAGTTTCTGCAGAAAGTGTGGTAAAACGTAAATTAATAAATAAGGATCATTTAAAAGAATAAATATAAGAATAAAATAAGCGAAAAGAATGAATCTAAAATATTTTTTAAAAATTCAAATTTATTTTGTATTTTAGTAAAAAATATATTATAACAAGTATAACATGAGAACACGCATAAAATAATTTAACATTTTTTTAGACAAAAGATATCAAATTGTTTTGCTAGCTTTTTGTTGTAACATTTTCTGAATCTTTGAACAAAACCTAATTTCCAAACAAAAAAACATACAACAGATAAAAATGAGTTAGAGATGAAATTAGAAAAACGGACAGTTTGCAGAAAAACATTAAAATATAAATGAAGACAAGACTAAGCTTTGTTAAACAACCAAAATATTAAGTATAAATAAAGAGTATATTGAATATGTTTAAAACCTTTTAAAACTTAACGTTTCTGTCTTCCGACATTCATTTAATCATTTTTTTTTTGTATTAATTTATTTTCAGTCGTAATTATTTATCTTTGTCAAAAATATAAATGTATAATTGAGATAGATTTATTGTTAACATTAAACAGTGATTCTATGTCGAAATAAATATATCATTTTGGTCAAATAATAATTACGCCTTTTATAAAAAAAAGTAATGAAATATCAATGGGAATTATATCAGGTACATTCACAAACATGTAAATTCAAAAATAAAAACAATCTCTGAGTGTTGCCTTTTTAATAAAGCATTGGAATTGAAGAACATGCTGCTGACCTTATCCGTTTTTTTTTTTGGGGGGGGGGTTGTAGATATCTTTTCCTGTCACTATTTTCTTATTTGAAAATATTAACTTTATGTTCTATTTTGACCATACATTTTTGTATGTTTTATTGATTTACTAAGACACAAGTGTATGAAAGTGTTACAATCAGGAATACTTACTATGGGTGCGAGGGCAGGGGAAGAGTAATCAGAAGGAGAGTAGATAGCGATGGATATTGCATTTAATTTTTTGTTGATTAAATTTGGATGTCACTTACATTCGTTATTAAAAGTTTCCATTCCGCATAGATTATTACATTTTTCATCTCTATACTTCATATCATTTTGAAATTTATTCCTATTTCGCATTTTATAAAAATATCTTCATATATAAAAGCACGAACACTTTTTCATAATCATTTCACCAAATTCAAGGTAAGATCTCCACTGGTGCGTAGTAGGTTACAGGACGAGAAAAGCAAGGTACAGGGGATGTCGAAGTAAAGATAAGAGATGGCTGGGAATCAAGTAGGTAGAAAATGGCAATTGAGGTTGCATTTGAAATTTTGAAAATGAACGGAAAAAGGTATAATAACCATGTTTTAAAAACACTAAATACGAAAATGCTACAACAATGTCAGCGTATTACAGAAAAATTAAAAGAGAAGTATTTAAGTCTCCTAAAATTTGGAAATTTATTTTAAAAAATCAGTAAATGTAAGAATGCTAAGGATAGATATAGACTTAGTAGAAAAGATTTTCTGTACTAAGTTAGAGCAATGCTAGCAAAGTAATTAATTTCAAAATACAGAATTAATTAATAGTTGTAGACTTAATAAAAAATACCTATTGTGTTACCTGCCGTCTGACTAGCTCATTGGTTTATCATTTGTTTATATTTTACCTTAGCCCATTTAATGCTGCTTTTAGTATTCAAGTGATATTTTGCATATTTTCCTTTTCCCCTCTGACTGAGTGGTTATACACAGGTTTTTAAATAAAATCATTTTGTTTCTTTTTTCTCATGACGCTTTAACGCAGGGGTTGGCACCTTTTGGATGAACACACACACACACACACACACACACACACACACACACACACACACACACACACACATATTTAATCATATCACCCCAAGCAAGGCGGTAACGCCACTAATGCGCAGATGGCTACGTATGGATAGTAAGGCCTCTGATGTGCAGGGGGCTACGTAATAGTGAAAAGATCAGAAAAGAGAAAGCCGGAAACCACATCCTAAACAGGGAACAAGGGATGAGCCTCTTCACCTGTTCAATAGACATGGGTAGAGTGTGAACCGGGCGATAGATAGATCTATCTACTCCAATTGAAAAAAAAAAACAAAGTGAGAAGATTGGAAAAGAGAAAACCGGAAACCACATTCCAAACAGGGAACAAGGGATGAACCTCTACACCTGTTCAATAGACGTGGGTGGAGTGTGAACCGGGCCATAGTTTAGTCTCTCTCTCTCTCTCTCTATATATATATATATATATATGTGTGTGTGTGTGTGTGTGTGTGTGTGTGTGTGTGTGTGGAGAGAGAGAGAGATGATTAGACAATGAGGTAAAGCCTGTTGGTCTCAAAAAAATTATGTAAAAAAAAAGTCCAACGCATTTTTGTAACACAGTTTTTTTTCTACCCGACCTGAAAAAGCTGAGACCAATGGACGTAGGCGAAACGCGTCGTTTATAAAGCTCTCATACATTGTCTGATTATCTCTAACTTTATTTCGAATACTATTATACATTCTATATAAACACAGATGCGCATCCAATCACAAACAAACCTGTGTATGTCTGTGTATGTGCGATAAAAAATATGTTGAAAACTCAAACTTAGTAATCGAAGTTGTAATAGTTATTAAAAACTTTAATAGCATTTTTAAATGTATCTAAAGCATGTTCTTTGAAAGATATATCGCAAACTCTTAATATTCAAAAATGAGAGGAGGTACAAATTTTCATCTTCGGAAAAATGTGTATCTTGTCATTATATTTTATATTGTATATTTGTGGTGGAGTGGATGTCGGCTCAGGACGAAAAATCAAAGAGCCAAGTTCGAATTCCAGTTGAATTCACTTACGTGCAAATACACTTGGGAAAGGTATTATAATCCGTTTCTTCCCTCCTGCTATGGGTTAAATAACAGGACAGACTGGGTTCTATAGCCTTGGATGACAACCAATCTAGAACAGAATGTAATGGTAGCCTACTGCGGGATAATCATCTGCCCAGTCAGTCATGTCTCGAAAGAGACATGATCGCCCAAGCCTATAACAAGTATGGCACTTAACTGACTGACCGTATCTTGTGAAAGAGTAAAAATAATTCGACGTAACTATTAAACGGAAATTTCGTATTTTCAGAAAGTTGTCCGCATAAAATTATTAAGTTGGTGTAGTAGTCAACTGAAAATCGTTTTCTTCTGTCGTATTTTCAACAGGACTTCTAACAATTTGTATTATTATTATTATTATTATTATTATTATTATTATTATTATTATTTAAATTTAAATTCCTTTAAATTCTGGTGTATACTCATTGCTTTCTGACGTTTCTTATATTATTATTGCTGCTGTTGTTGTTGTTGCTGTTCTTTTTTTTTTTTCTTCTTCTTCTTCTTTGGGGTTTCATTTTATCTTACGTGTTATATGTAACATTAGCTAGGGAAATTTAGCTTGTCCTGAAAATATGTCACTTTTTAATTATTTGAGCGTTAGTGGAGCAAATTTAATACAATTAGAGTTAATAACCTGTATTTACATTTTTTTACATTATATAAACTTCAATCGCCAGAAATGACGATCAATTAAAACGGCTCAGACCATAGATAGTTTTTATTTCATCAAAATATTGCAGCTGTTGTTAAACTTTTGATGTGCATCTCAAGGATTATACACACGTACATGTATATGAATAAAAACAAAAAAGTCAACTTTTCTTTGCCGAAGCGTTTCGTCTTTTGATGAACTTTATTTGCAATCCGTGTTTATAAATAGAAGTAAAAATGTCGGCAGTTCTGAATTGTAAAATTTCAGAATGCACATAAATATATATGAGACTAAGTGAACATCAAAGTAAATTATGGACGATACTAAGTGACGTAATTTAATGTTTAATAAACGAAAGTGAGTAAATGTTGTTATTGTTGTTGGTTTATTTTATTATTGATATTATTTTAGTTGGAGATTATTTTATATATCATATATTTTAAATAATAGGTTTTGAATTTAACTGTATTATTTTAATTTGAAAATAGTAAATTATTTCATATAGTTAATTTCCTTTGAAATTCTCGAAATTCCAGCTCAGGCCAAACTTTTTGGCAGGTTCTCGACTCTCTTTTTTTCACTCTCTCTTAAAAACACACACGCGTGTGCGCGTTTTATATAACACATCACTCAATAAATTTTAGGCCTAACTAATAAAACAACAGCTTTTAGGCAAAATTCAACTTTATTCACCAACATAGTCTTCTTCTAGGGTGATACACTGATTCCAACGTTTCTCTAACAATTTGATGCCTTTTTTGTAGAACGATTTTTCTTTGCCTCAAAATACGCATCAGTTTCCGATATCACTTCTTCATTGGAGCCAAATCTCTTTCCCTGGGGTATTCTTTTGAGGTCTGCAAACAGCCAATAGTCGCGGCTACTACCTGTACTCCTCTGAGACACCTGCTCATGACCCCAGAGGTAAGCTGGTCTCTCACAGCCATCTCATTCATCTTATTCCCCACTGCCGATGACTAGGGAATAAGGGAATATAATGACGATACAAATGTTCGGATGTAAGCGGGTGCCGGTGATCTATATTTAATTGAATATTCCGGGTAACCCCTTTTTTCTGTATCTCAGAAATAGCAAAATAATATAAGGAAAATAACTTAAAAAGCAATTCAAAATTTTTCATAATAGCATCCCCTTGTCAAATTAAATTCATCACATCTATTCGATTATAAACTAAAAACATATATCTTAGATGCTTACTTCGTTTCCGAAATTTCTATTCTAGGATTAATTCCTATCATGAGAATTCCTTTGTGTACTCGGTGCCTTATTACCTCTTATTTTTTTGAATTGTCGACAATCATTTATTGATGCAACTAATAAACTACTGATATAGTAATTTCATTGTGTTTAAAATAGGTAATTCCACTAAATCGCTGAAAATAAAACAGCATAATATGAACAAAAAAGGCCCAAACTTAATAAAAACGAATTTTTTCTATTAAAATATTTATGTTATTATAAAAAAAAATTCTATGTTTACATTAAAAGGTCATGTCTTTCAAGGATTCTTCCCTTTACAGAATAAATTCAACAATTTTGTCAATTCTGATCACTTAAGTTTTCTCGCATCTGATTTGTTGTCACATGTCAAATCATACGGGAAAGGTCAGAAAGATCAACACTCTCTGATTAAGAACTAACTTCAGTCTAAATTTCATGCTATAAATAAGTAATATTTGTGTAAATCAGATTGGGTTAACTAAATGTACTAATTTGAAACAATAACGTATCACAAATGTACATTTTATTTTTGCAAGATTTTTAAAACCGAAAATTAACTTTTGTTTGCAAATGTGTCGATTTCTCGAAAATGGACAAAAAAAATTAAATATGTGTGTGTGTGTGACCTAGCCTTCCATGCTTAATATCTTAATATGAACTGAAATATAAACACTATCGCTTCTATTAGAGCATAGGACATCAAAGATTCTCTCGCTATCAATGAGGCGATGGTCGATGCTCCTGTAACTAGTTTTTAGAAGTAAGGGTGTTGACTCTATGCAACCCCCATTATTCTGGAGGTAAGGTAGACTGGTTGCCAACCAACTCTGTAGAACGTAATCTGTACTGATATTTAACCCATACCTGAAGAAAGAAGCGACGGATTAATACATTTTCCAACAGCTTTTGGGCGTAAGAGAATGTTGAGAATTCAACTGGAATTCGAACTCGGTTCTCCGATTTCTTATTGCGAGCCGATATGCACTGTACCACAATGCACATCCACTAGTTTATATCTTAATAACAAGTGCAGACAGAAGTGTGCCTGTGTATATGTAAGCGCATTTGTATACATATATGTGGATGTGTTTGCAAGCCTTTATATCTATATAAGTACGTACATCTATGCGTGTTTGCGTAAAAGTATAAATACAGGCACATGCATACAAATTTTAAAAAATGGTAAATAAAAACATAATAATAAACCATACTTCCAACTTAATACCCCAATATTCCTTAAGATATCACCAAAGTGAAGTCCTATATAAAAATTTAAGCATTTAAGCATTAAAATTATTCATGTAATGAATTAGAATTTTCATAACTCAAGAAATGAGTAGAATGCTTAAAAATTAAAAACGACAGCCTGTAAAATAACAGGAGTTGTATTTACTTACACGAAAAGGTATTAATCCTTATCCTCTCTCTCCAGCTATGGAGTAAATAGCAGGAGATATTGGGTTTTATAGCTTGAGTTGGCATCCAGTTTATCGCAGAAAACAATAGTCACCTACAGCTAGAAAATCTTCAGCCCAGTTAGTCATGTTACTTTCGAGACATGATCACCCAAGCGTATAGCACTGACTGATTGTGTGTGACTGAATATATATAATAGATATCGATGTGTACATAGATGCATAAATACATATGTATATCATATATTAATATATATTTGTGTATTTGTAATCATGTGTGTATGGGTGTACGTGTGTTTATTTAATGTCACCGATGACCTGGCATCATCGATAAAATGCTTATTTTCATGATGACTCAAGTTTGACAGCAAAAACAAAAGATGCACCTTAAAAAATAAAAAAAACAACGAAGCAAAACACAGATTTTTATATATTTATTTAAAGTCGATTTCATACAAAATACAGAAAGAAAATTCACCAGCAAAAAAAAAAAGAAAACTTCATTAATTGTACATCGTCTTGTGTATTTGGTATAATTGTTTTCATGATTGCACGTTTCACACCACAAACGATCATCAAACCATGTGTAACTAATTATTGCGCTGTCTTCTTTTCCAGCAAATGATTGTGTTTCGAGCAGGATGTCTGTATTGGAGCAGTGAGTACCGACCCGGAAAAAGAAATCGCAAATAACCTTACAAAAGGAAATAAAAAGCAGTAAAACAAAACACAGAATATTTATGCGTTTATTTACAGTTGATTTCATACAAAATATAGAAAGAAAATCCACCACCAAAAAAAGAAAAAGAAAAAAGATAAAAGTTAAATTCATTAATTGTACATAAATTGTACCTCGGCTTGTGTATTTTGTATAATTGTTTTCATGATTGCAGTTCTGAGGATCAACATTCGATCGCATTTTATTAAAATGTTTCCGATGAAATACTGAGGTGACAATTTAAAAATGCGTTTATGTATATATGTATATGCGTGCATATGCGTCATCGTTATCAATTGTCTCGAATGTGTTGACAGAAAGTAACATTCAAAAATGTGAATACACGATTCTTTGCAAATGTCTTGGCACTTCATCTTCATATCTGAGTTCATTTTCACTTACAACTTTTGCTGCCAGACATTTCAACGTCGTGTATTTTAATGGTTGTGGCAAAAGTTGGAGTTTCTTTAAAGTACACGAAATACAATATTCTTCTTCGTTCCAAACATTCATATCAAAGCCATGTGCCAGAAACATTTCAACAGACTCTTTTTGTTGATATTGAGGCAAATGAATCACGTAGTGAAAAGGTGTTAAACCATGTTCATTTTGGCTGTAAACATCTGCCTTACACGACAATAACAGTTTGCAGATCGCCAAGGGAAAGGCATTTTTAACACAGAAATGTAGAAGCGAATTATTGCCACATCCCCGAAGATCGATTTTGAGAATTTTTTCCACACTCCCGTTAATCCCAGACAGTTTTTCTGGACTAAGATTGAGAACGAATTTTATCAACATAATGATTGTGTAAAACTGTGAATCGATTGTCAACGATTTTGACAATATTTCTTTCCTTCTCATTCGACGAAATCGATCAGCGACCTCTTCGAAATGTTTTGCATAATGTCTAAGTATTTCTTGTACAATTTCTAAGGATTCTTCAGCATTATTATTTTTCAGCATCCAAGTTATCCATATACACATAGAATGCATGCATGGAATCATTCGGAAAAATGTTACGTCTGTCGTCGATGCTAATGACTGCAAGAAGAAGGCAAACAGTTTCAAACAATCACGTACGTTTTCTGTGTTGCACACGGCTATTCCGATTGCTCTGACAGTATAAGGATTACGTAAACCAAAGAGCATTTCTAAATACAAACTGGCCTTTTGACTATCTTCGTTTAAGATGTCGACGATATTTTCTAAACTGCTGTTAGAAATGCTCTGTGTTTCCATTTTAAAGAAAGGAGTCGTTGCTGACAAGTCTAAAATACGGCTACTCATTCCCCAATAATACTGAGCTTTGAATTTATCATTTTGTAGTAAAGAATAGCAACTGTTGATTTGATAACTTCCAGCCAAACTGTTTGTGGTTTCAGCTCCGTGCCTATGCAAATAATCTATTATTTGCATAAAACCTTTATGGGCCGCCAAAATACGGCGTTTTCTCCAGAATCATTTGTAGAGTTGACGTTAGCATTAAAAGAAACTAAAATACGAACACTAAAATGCGAGTCTTGTTCTTCTACAGCTAGCATGAGAGCCGTTTTTCCATAAACATTGACACGGTTCGAGTCAGCATTGTTCAATAACATATATCTGCATATATTTGGATAGTTTACAGACACCATTAAAGGAGTGTTGCCCTCAATATCAACATTATCAACATAGGCGCCATTCTCAACCAGATATTCTACCAGAGGCATATCCCCATTGATACACGCAAAATGTAATGCTGACTTTTCTTCGTAGTTAACGCTGTTTATGTCAGCCCCGTGGTTGGTAAGAAATTTCACAAGTTCAATAGACTTGTTATCAGCTGCCATAGTGATGCACGGGCTAGCGTCCTTTACATTAGCCCCGCACTTCTCAAACAGATATTTGACTAGATCAATGTCTTTATTTCTGATGGCTGCAAACAAGAGATTCTTTTTTAATCTTCTTCGAGACGATATCTTGTCGTTCTTTCAGAGAAAAAGATTCCAGTATTGATTGAATTTCATCCATTTGTTTAGTCTCTATCAAACTGTTAATTCTCTTGACTACAGTCACCTTCATCTTGTATCCTACAAAAATTAAAGAATGATTCATATATTAATTTCGTGGAGTTTTTATGAGAATTCTGACGTTTAAATATATACATTTTCTAATGTAAAAAGTTGAATTCTACACAGAAATACCTGCAAATATAAACAATATACAAAGATGAGAATACTAATAAATTTCGTGAGATATTTACACAGAATTTTTCGATTTAATTTTTCCTATTCATATCACTTATCGCTACGTCTCTCTATTACTCACCTTGTGCGAACATTATACAATAAATATTTCAAATCAAATTTAAATACTTTTCCATAGAGAGATAGAGGTGCAGAGAAAATGAATAGTTTACAGAAAGTTAAATTTTGAAGAGACTTTTTCACCTTGATTCTAAACGTTGTGCATTCGACTCACAAGTAAACCCGAGAAAATTTTTAAATTGATCTCTACATTTTTTCATCATCACTTCACGTCAAGTAAGGACAGCACGACTACCAGCACTTATATTTTGATTATATAAGCCGTTCTTTAGATTAAAAAAAAAAACAAATCAATCACTGAGTCATGATTTTAAAAAAGCATAAAAATTAAAATATATTTTGCTTACCTTTTTCCGTTTTCCTTTGAGTGTGTGTGGGAAGACGTCTTTTACAGCCTTTTTTCTTATTTGCAATGTCTGAGAAAATTCGAAAAAATTTATATATTAATTTCGTGGGGTTTTTATGAGAATTCTGACGTTTAAAGATATACATATTTCTAATGTAAAAAACTTGAATTCTACACAGAAATACATGCAAATATACAATGAAGAGAATGAATGAACAATATACAAAGATGAGAATACCAATAAATTTCGTGAACATTATCACACAGAATTTTTTCGATTTCATTTTTGCTATTCATAGCACTTATCGCTACGTTTCTCTATTATTCACCTTGTGCGAACATTATGCAAGAAATATTTCAAATCAAATTCAAATACCTTTCCATAGGTAGATATAGTTGCAGAGAAAATGAATTGTTTACAGAAAGTTAAATTTTGAAGAGACTTTTTCACCTTGATTCTAAACGTTGTACATTCAACTCACAAGCCGACCCAAGAAAACTTAAATTGATCTCTAGATTTTTTTCATCATCACTTCACGTCAAGTAAGGACAGCACGACTACCAGCACTTATATTTTGATTATATAAGCCGTTCAAAACAAAATACAAAATCTATTCCTTAAAAAACCTATTATGTACAATAGACTTCCATTTCCTCCTCAAAACAGGGTCTGACAAATACACACACACACACACACACACACACACACACACACATATATATATATATATATATATATATATATATATATATATTATAAATCATATTTTAGAACATGTACATAATTATTCTATATATATCCGCTACAAAGGTACGTTTGTTTCGACATTAAAACTTCAATGTCTCATCAGCCGGTGTGTAAAGTAATGGAAATCCTCTTTCCTTATATTTATTTAGATTTGTTAGAGGTGTTAGTGGGGACCTCTATAATTTATGATAAATATTCACAGCTCTATAAATTATATATCGAGCACTGTTTTAAATTAATGTTTTGGACGTTGTAAGAATTCTTTCTTCGTTCGGTATTCACTCGGATATATATATATATATATATATATATATATATATATATTACGTCTAAACACGACTCATATAAGTGAAGAATCCGAAAACAAAGGACTTGAAGGTAAATCCCAATAGGATCTTATTAATATTAAATTGATCAAGCCAGAGGGCTCATATTAATTTAATTTATTTATTTACAGATCAATATTTATTCCATGTAAACAATTGAAATTTTCAAAAATGTATGGCTATGTCGACGAGTGAATACTTTATTAGAGATATAACAAAGGGTTATGGTAAAATAACTTTTGAGATTTATTTTAATTTAATTTCCTAATAATTAATCTAAAATAAAAATTCTTTAGAATGGTTGTTTGTTCTTAATAGCTGTTTAATTTTAATATATTATATAATTACTTCTCATTCTTAAATCTCATTTCAGTCTCTAGGTAAATATTTAAAATAATTTATTTTGATATCAACATTTTTCGGGCCCATTTTAAATTGTAAACTTGAAAACTTGAAAGGCCGGTCTGTTGTCTGAGCCATTTCTTTTTACGCACGCGCACGCACACACACACACACACACACACACACACACACACACACACACACACAAACATATATATATATATATATATATATATATATATATATATATATATTTTAATTTATTTTAATGTTTCTATTTTCACTTCCGTCACCAAATGGCAACATGCTGTTCAGTAAGCTAGACTCCGGAATGTTTTTTTTTTACTTTCTTCCTTTTTTTATTTGTTACTTTTAGTTTTGTTTTTATACACACAGAGAAACAAATAATTTTATTTTATCATGATATTTTCTTATCGCTTATGAGACGAGTGTTAAATTTAAGCCTTGAATTGGTTATGTCGAAAATTTGGATTTTCACAAACACACACACACATCCACCCAAACCCACCCACCCACCCATATATATATATATATATATATATATATATATATATATATATATATATATATATATATTATAAGGAAGCTAAAGAAGAGGTAGATTGAAATCCACTGTGCAAACATTCTCTTTTATAAATAGTTTAGCACTGAAATTCATCTCACATTATTCAAACTTAACGAAGGATGAATATAATATTATAATGGCGACTAAGATATCCGTTCTTATCCACAACCAAGAACAATGGATAAAAAGTAATTCTGGTGACCAATTTGACATTAAATGTGTGCGTTAGGCTCTTTGGAGTTTTCCGATCTCATTGGTTTAATTACTTTATATAACCTCATCGCACACTATGACATTAACACACATGACATAGGTTATATAGACATGATGGACTTATGCTAGTACAAAATTCCACACATTCTAAACCCGATAAAATTAAAATGTCTAATCACTAGAGAATTCAAAATGTCTAAACCTAAAAGTAATAATCAACATCGATTTAAAATTAATAAACTTCTTTGATGTAACACTGGACTTAGTAAATGATACTTATCAACAATACAACCCAACGAATACACATTATACATCCACCCAATGTCTAATTTCTCCCCAGAAATATAATAAAACCTGTATTATCCATAAAACACAAAATTAATAAAAACTGTTCGAGTAAATAAGTATTTTGTAAACATAGTGATTTTTATAATAATGTCCTAATGAATAATGTCTATAAAAGCATATCAAATACATAAAAGTTTTGACTATGAAAGGAAAAATAGAAACAGAAAAATCATTTGTTCTACACCTCCTTTTAACCATATGGTTAGCACTAAGTTCGGGCTGAAATTCCTCAATTTAATTGAGAAACATTTCCGTAAAAATAACCTTCTAAGTGAAATTTTCAATAAATATAGTTGTACAAATTATCTACAAAAATTATTAAAAATTATAATAACAAAATCTTAAATCAGTATGTAAACCAAAGTAACAATAATTATTTAAATAATGAAAATAACAATAATAATACAAATATATGTAACAGTAGAAATCTTAACAATTACCCACTGGAACATAGGTGTCTAACAAATTCAATTGTATATCAATGTACTATATCATCATATCAAAACCCAACTATTAAAAACGTTTACAATAAATGTACTAAGAACATTTTTAAGCAGTGTTTGTATTTGCATTTAAATTCCTTAAAAAATAACACGTACCGAAGCCAAACATCACTTTCTGCGCGTTGTTGGAACTTAAAAGATACAAATAAAAACCCCAAAGTAATATGGAAATTTCTGGAAAAAAAGGGTTCTGTAAGTCGTTCTATGACATCTGCCCTTTATTCCCTGAATAAAAGCTGCAGATTTTAGGGTTTCCCTAAAAATAAACTACTACTGATTCGTAGGGATGAATTGACGGTTGTATGTAAACATCAAAAATATATTTCTCTAAATTTTAATTAATTACAATTGTTTATTTATCACTTATGTTCCAATATAACTTAAAAATTAAAAATTGTTTTACTAAAATAAATAACTCACACAATACTGGTTTGATTTTCTTAGATACAATATACCTTCGTGTTACGAACGGGGTGTTGTTTGTCTTATAACTAAAATGCCTTAATTTAATGTATGATTCATGGTCAGCGGACAAATGTGTGTGTGTGTGTGTGTGTGTGTGTGTGTGTGTGTGTGTGTGTGTGTGTGTGTGTGTGTGTGTGTGTGTGTGTGTGTGTGTGTGTGTGTGTGTGTGTGTTGTTTGAATCCTTTTAATTTATATTCTAACATCTAGTCAACGGGGATTTAAATTCTGAATTTAAGTATTCAAAAAATCTGCCTTGTGGTGGCACTTCAGCAACTAAATTTAATTAGCAACTGTCGTTAAATACGTTGACTATTTTTCACACAAGTAAATGACAGAATAAATTAAAGAACAAAATAAGAAACGTATCTCAGTCTAACATATTTCCCTTTTATTAAAGCTTCTTCAGAGATTGAGTTAAAGTAAATTTTTAAATAAGTATCATTTAGAAGATTAGATATAAAGAATATAAAATAACCGAAAAGAATGAATCTGAAAACATTATCATAAAAATTCAAAATCAATTTTTATTTTTTCTTCACAATATATCAAATGTAACATGAAAGAACAGGCATAAAATAAATTAATATTTTATTACATAAAAACAGAAAAAAATATTTTTACTAACTTCTCGTTAATAAAAAATATTTTCTGATTCTTTGAGCAAGGAAAAATAATTTCAAAACAAAAATATTCAACCGATAAAATTCTGCTGGAGATCGAATGAAAGAAAAACAGTTTGTAGAAAAGATATAAAACCTTAATAATGACACAAGACTAAGCATCCTTTAAACAACCAAAATATTAAGTGTAAATAAAGAGTACATTGAACATGTTTAAAACCTTTTACAACTTAACGTTTCTGTCTTCTGACATTCACGCTCATCTTCTTTTTTTGTATTAGTTTATTTTTAATCGTAGTTAATTATTAACAAAAGTAAAAACGTATAGTTATATATATTGTTTCATATTAAACATCGATTCTGTGTCAGAATGAATGTATATTTTTTGTCAACTGATAATCGTACATTTTAAAAAAACAAGGATGAAATATCAGTGCAAACGATATCAGGTACATTCACAAACATGTAAAAGCATCTTTAAATTGAAGGAAAACAAATCAATCACTGAGTGATGATTTTTAAAAAGCATGCGAATTGAAGTACATTTTGCTTACCTTTGTCAGTTTTTCTTTTTGTGTGTGTGTGTGAAGACTTCTTTTACTGCCTTTTTTCTTATTTGCAACGTCTGAGAAAATTCGAAAGAAACTGAACTCAAAATGGCGCTACACGTATATACGTTTCAAAACACGTGGTTTATTATAGTGAGTCGATTAAAACACGGCTATAAACGCTCGTATCACTGGATCAATCTGAAACATCAACTTCCGCTTAGTGGATCGTTTTATGACTGTCAATTACACTCCCCTGCCTCCAATTCTCCCCTGCCTATTTTGGGTTCCATTGTTCATCCTTCGAATAGTACACAAGGGGAATAGAAAGCAATAAGTAAATATTCATTTCAAGCAAGTGTTAATTTTAAATTTAAAAACATTTTAAAATGTTTCATTGCACTCTCCACTTCCAAATTTATTGCCTTTTGATTGTTAAAAAGATATTTTCTTGTTTTTTGTCGAACTTACATAAACGTGTTCTTTATGTTAAGATTAATTTATTTCTTGTTCGTTATTTGGAACTTATTTTCTGTCACTAATCTTGTCCAAAAAACACATATTTATCTTCTTTTAACGTTTTTATAAATGTTACACAAAAAATATCAATGATTAAGTTGATGTTCCATTTTAACGATCCAACAATTTTGTAATGTTTGTATCAGTTTCACTGAGACAATAGCGTGTGGAAGAGTTAGAATCAGGAATAATTGCTTGGGGTGCGAGGACAGAGTAAGAGTGATCAGGAAGATAGTAGATAGCGATGGATATTGCACTTAATATTTTAATGAGGATTAAATTTGCAAGCATCTTACATTCGTTATTAAGCGTTACAAATCCGCATAGCTTATTACTTTCTTTCATCTAAAATACTTAAAACTATTCTTGAAATTTATTCATTTAGATAACACTTTATAAAAATATATACATTCATACCAATACAAACATTTTTTCTTAATCATTTCACGTCAATCAAGTGTAAGGACCGCCACTGGTGCGTAGGGGGTTAAAGTGAGAGGAAAAACAAGGTACAAGAGATGTCGAAGAAAAGATAAGAGATGGATGGGAATTAAGTAGATAGAAGATGGCAATAGACGTTGCATTTGAAATTTTAAAAATGAACGTAAAAAAGGTATAATAATCATAAGTTATGTTTTAAAAACCGTCAATACGAAAATGCTACAACACTGTCAGCGTATTACAGAAAGATTAAAAGGGAAGTAGTTAAGTCTTTTAAATTACTTGGAGAATTCATTTTAAAAAGCAGTAAATGTAAAACGTTAGAGATTGGTGGAGTCTTTACGTGGAAGAAAGATTATACGTTCTAAGTTTAAGCAGTGTAACAAAATAAAAATTAAAATACACAAGGTGATTAATAGACGTTGATATAATTTAAAATACCTATTGTGTTACCGGCCATCTGACTAACTTATTTATTAATATATTTATTTTTACTTTCGCCTTTCAATGCAGCTTTTAGTAGCCAAGTCTTATTTTGTTTATTTTTCTTTTCCCCTGTGATGGTGTGATTATCCAAGTTTTTAAATAAAATTATTTCGTTTCTTTTTTCTATAATGATTTATGATAAGGGTTGACATTTTTGGATGAACATATATATATATATATATATATATATATATATATATATATATATATATATATCAGTAAAAAGGAAATATTTGTAAATAGTTCTACAAGATCCTAGTAATATCGTTTAAATATCAAAATAGATACAACAGATAGCTCAGTGTAAATTTTACAGAAAAGATATTTATTTATTTATCTGCAAATTCAGATTACATTTAGTGTGGTAGCTATTTAAACATATCAGTTTGAGTCATGCAGTTTCAAACCCAGTCAAGCAAAGAATGGAAAAATATCCCTGTACTGGCAGCAAGGATTAGTAAATGAAGGGGTGAGGAACGTTGGTTACGATAGGGTCAAGCCGAGGATAATCTACTTCCCTTTTAATAGTAGTAATTGCCTTTGGATGGTGGAAGGTATGTGGTTTGATCATTGGGTTAGTGGTTATAAGTAGAAAATAAAAGCTACGAATTCACCAAATTTAAAATCTAATCTATGTTAGAGGCAAAATCTGTTATGAATAAATTGAAGACGAAGAGAATTAGTAAAGTTTAAGTTTAAATCTACGGTGGGGATACATGTTAATAAAGTCATTAAGTTTATTCAGAATTACATTCTGGTCATGAAATTTCAAAATCCTTATTTTTTCTTTTAAACATAGATTACATTTATCATCTAGACTATTAGAAGTACTTGCCGTGCCTATCAACTTCTACTCTATTTGTGTTTTGGGCTTTCTTCCATCAATCCCCAGTATTTTCGGGAGTGGCCTGTCTGATACCTTAACTTAAGGTTAGTATAGGAGTCCCTGTGCGTATAAAACATTTGTTTCCAAGTTCGCAACAAAATTTGGTTTTACACGTTATGTTTTTCCTTGTTTTCTTTGTGGGAGATGCTACATTTACCTTCAACTGAACATTTTTCTCTGGATTTGCGATTACAGGAGTGCATAATCTCATGCTTTGTATTAGATTCACTGAAATTTTTCAAACTGGTTATTTTGGGAGCTAATGATCTTGTACATATTATTAGTACAGGAAAAACTGATCTTAATCGATTTGCTCAAGGGTTTATTGTTATGAAAATATTTACTTTTTAATTTAAGAAAGAATTTCCCAATGTTAACGGTTGATAGTCTACAGAACGGGATGGGTTGAATCATATAATCTTTCTTTTCCTATGTTCGCCTTCTGCAATTCAGATATATTAGCAGTATCGTTATGTAGATATATTGTTTAATATTAATCATTGATTCTGTGTCAGAATTAATGTATAATTTTTCTTAACTACTAATCGTACATTTTATACAAAAAAGATGAAATATCAGTGGCAAACGATATCAGGTAGATTCACAAACATCTAAAAGCATCTTTAAATTTAAAAAAAAGAAATCAATCGCTGAGTGACGATTTTAAAAAAGCATACAAATTGAAGTACATTTTGCTTACCTTTTACTGCCTTTTTTCTTATTTGTAACGTCTGAGAAAATTTAAAAAAACTGAACTCAAAATAGCGCTACACGTATATACGTTTCAAAACACGTCGTTTATTATACTGACTGGGTCAATTAAAACGCGGCTATTTATATACGCCGTGTCACTGGATAAATCTTAAGACATGAACTTCCGCTTTGTAGATGCCGTTATGCCTATGTCTATTACATTCATTTTCCCCTGCCCATTTTCATACTTTGAATAGTATACAAGGTTAAAAATTAGCAATAAGTAAATATTAACTTTAAGAAAGTGTTAATTTTAAATTAAAACATATTTTAAGACTGTTTTGTGGCACTCTCCACTTATACATATATTGCCTTTTGAATGTTCAAAAATATATTTTCTTGTTTTTTGTCGAACTTAAATAAACGCGTCCTTTGTGTTAAGATTAATTTAACTTTCATTTCTTGTTCGTTATTTGGAACTTATTTTCTGTTACTTACCTTGTCCAGAAAACACATATTTGTCTTCTTTTAATGTTTTTATAAATGTTAAACAAAATATATCAACGATTAATTTGATGTTCTATTTTGACGATCCAACAATTTTTTAATGTTTTTATCGGCTTCACAGGGGCAGAAGTGTGTGGAAGAGTTAGAATCAGGAAGATAGTAGATGACGATGAATGTTGCACCTAATAATTTTATGAGGATTAAATTTGCACACATTTTACATTCGTTATTAAGTGTTACGAATCTGCATAGATTATTACTTTTTCATCTAAAATACTTCCAACTATTATTGAAATTTATTCATATATAGCACTTTATAAAAATATATAAATTCATACTAATACAAACATATTTGTAATCATTTCAAGTCATTCAAGTGTAGGACCGCCACTGGTGCGTAGGGGGTTACAGTGAGAGGAAAAACAAGGTCCAGAAGATGTCGAAGAAAAGATAAGAGATGGATGGGAATTAAGTAGATAGAAGATGGCAATAGACGTTGCATTTGAAATTTTTAAAATGAACGTAAAAAAGGTAAAATAATCATAGGTTATGTTTTAAAAAAAAAAGTAAATACGAAACTGCTACAACACTGTCAGCGTATTACAGAAAAAAGGGAAGTAATCAAGTCTTTTAAATTACTTGGAGAATTAATTTTCAAAACCAGTAAATTTAAAACGTTAGAGATTGGTAGAGTCTTTACGTGGAAGAAAGATTATACGTTCTAAGCTTAAGCAGTGTAACAAAATAATTACAAGATACAGGGTTGATTAATTGATGTTGACATAATATAAAATACCTATTGAGTTACCTGCCATTTAACTAACTTATATATATATATATATATATATATATATATATATATATAATTAAAAACAGCAGTAAAAAAAACAGGAATAGATTAGTAAATAATGCTCGCGGATCCTAGTAGCATCGTTTAAATATTAAGATAGATACAAGAGAGAGCTCAATGTAAATTTAATTTATCTGTAAATTCCGATCACATTCAGGGGGACATATATTTTAATATGTCAGTATTAGTCATGCATTGTCAATCCCAGTCAACCAAAGAAAGGATAAAGTTTCCTGTACCGGAAGCAAGGATTAGTAAATGAAGGGGTGAGGAATGTTGGTTACGATAGGGCCAAACCGAGGAGTATCGTCGTAGTAATTGTCATCTGATGGTGGAAGGTATGTGGTTTGATTATTGGATTAGTGGTTGTAGGTAGGAGGGAAAAAAGCTGCCGATTCACTAAATTTAAAATTTAATCTATGTAAGAGGCAAAATCTATTATGAATAAATCGAAGGCGGAGAGAATTGCTGAAATTTAAATTTTACTCCGGTGATGATACATGCTAATCAATTTCTTACGTTTATTCAAAAGTACATTCTGATATTGAAATTTCAAAATTCTAATTTTTTCTGTTAAATATACATTACATCTATTACCTAGACTATTAGGAGTACGTGTCGTGCCTATCAACTTCCACTATCTGTGGTTTTATGCCTTCTTTCATCAATTACCAGTATTTTCAGGAGAAGGATGTATGATACATTGTTAGGGTTAGTAAAGGTGTTCCTGTGCGTATAAAATCTTTGTTTCGAAATTCCTGCAAACATTCCGATATGCACGTTATATTTTTCCTTGTTTTCTTTGGGGGAGACGATAGCTTTATGGGTCACATTCATAGATCTACATTTACTTTCAATCGGACAGTTTTCTCTGGATTTGCAATTACAGGATGGTATAATCTCGTGTTCTGTATTAGATTCACTGAAAAAGTTCAAACTTTTGGGAGCCAATAATATTGTACGTATTATTAGTACAGGAATAATTAATCTTAATCGATTTCCTATTAAATATTTTACTCAGGGGGTTGTCATGAAGAAAATGTTTACTTATTAATTTAAGAAAGACCTTCCCAATGTTAATGATTGATAGTCTACAGAACGGGGGTTTGAATCATATAATCTTTCTTTTCCTGTGTTCGCATCTACGATTCAGATATATTGGCAGGTATAATGATAAACTAACTTATTTACCACTCACTAGTATATCTGAATGAATTTATTAGCATGTGTCGTCACCGTAGTAAATTTAAATTTCACTAATTATAGCCTTCTCCCATTTATTCGTAATAAGTTTTGCCTCTTACACAGATTAGATTTTTTATTAGTGAATCCATAGCTTTTGCTCGCTTACCAATAACCAATAACACAATGGTCAAACCAACTTCCTTCTACTACCAAAAGAAATTTCTACTACAAATCTCCTCAGCTTAAACCTATCGTAACCAACATTCCTCATCCCTTCTTTACTAACCTTGCTCCCGGACAAGAATTTTTCTTCATTCTTTAGTTGCCTGTGGTTGACAATCGTCTCGGCTTCTTCAAGTCTAAATAAAACAACATATTTTTATCCTAAAAAAGCCCAATGCATTTTCCTAACACAGTTTTATTCTATCCTACCGGAAAATGCCGACACTAACAGACGTAGGGGAAATGCGTCGTTTATAAGTTCTTACACTCTACCTAATGACCTCCGATTTTAATTCGGACACTATTACATATCCTACACACACATACACACACTCACACCACACACAGACATATGCGCGCATCCACACAAACATGTGTATGTGTACGTACATGTGTGTATTTGTGTGTGCTTCCTCGAATCTGCTTAAAATAAAATAAATATTTTTAGAAGATAACCCCTTTCTTTACTAACCTTGCTTCCGGACAAGAATTTTTTTCATTCTTTATTTGCCTGTGGTTGACAATCGTCTCGGCTTCTTCAAGTAAAAAAAAAAACGTATTTTTATCCTAAAAAGCCCAATGCATTTTCCTAACACAGTTTTATTCTATCCTACCGGTAGAAGCCGAGACCAACAGACGTAGGGAAACGCATATAAACCATGTTCTTTAAAAAGATATATCGCAAACATTTAATTTTAGAAGAGCAAAAGAGGCATAGATTTTCATCTTTTAAGAAAAGTGAATCTTTTCAAAGGGTAAGAATAATTCGGAGCAATTATTAAACAGAGTTTTTTGTTATTTTCAGTATCTTGTCCGCATTAAACTATTTCTAACAAAAATAAATATAAATGGTAGAATAAAATAATTCCAAACGAAAAAAAATAAGTTTATATGTAAATATTGTTTTAGGCATTTATTTTAGTTGTAGAATGCTTATGTATGTCGCTTGCCTGATAAAATCTGGATTTGACATGCCAAGAAATGTTTTAATAGAAATGTTATTTTGGTTCGATTTAGCAAAATAGATAAAATTATAATCGACATTTGCATAAGAGATTAATTGTTCAATAGGAGATACCATTAAGTGGAATTGTTGTTAAAACTGTTTTCTTTTAAAATATCACATAAAGAAGGAATCGTTAGTGATTTTACAAGAAAATGTAATTGTCGGAATTATTATTATTACTATTTCATTCGTATAGTAATCATTTGAGGGCGCTTTTCCTGAGTTGTTTTGTAAACAGGACTTCTAACAATCGTATTATTATTATGTCATTTTTCATAATATTTTGATTTCTGCTTTGGTCTCACTACCAACCAAGTCTGCGGGGAGACATAAGGCAAGTCGTTACGTGTTGTTATGGCCCCATTTCATGTTTTTCTATCTTCCCTATCATCCCTAGCGTTACATAGATAAAGTTTTCCTTAGTGTGTGGGCTGTACATAATAAGATAATTTTTTGTATATCTCTTAAGCTGGGTTTCCAGGGATTCTTTCAATGTGTTGTTTTGTTCCATTTTTTATCATTCCAAGTGCACCTACTATCACTAGCACCACTCTTGTTTTCAATTTCCACATTTTTTTCTATTTCAATTTCCAGGTCTTTATATTTTGACAGTTTTTCAAATTCCTTGGTTGCTATGTTACAATCCGCTGGACAAGCCATATTAATTAATAGACAAGTTTTCTCTTTCTGGTTTTTAACAATAATGTCTGGCCTGTTTGCTTCAATTTTTCTGTCTGTGTAGATGGTGTAATCCCATAAATTGGTTACATCTTCTATTTCTGAAACCGGTGTTGGGTGATGTTCATACCAGCGTTTATTTACAGATTTTCCATAGGGTTTGCACATTGTCCAATGTAACTGTTGCCCAACTCTATCGTGGCTATTTTTATATTCATTTGGGGCAAGCACAGAACAGCCTAAGATTAGATGGTCTATTGTTTCTTGGCGTTTATCAAAAAACCTGACTTTTGGATCCATATTACTATGCATAATATTTGCCTGAAAGTTTCTAGTGAAAAGACTTTGGTCTTGTGCTGCAAGAATTAAAGCCTTCAGTTTCAGACTTTAATCCAGATGCACATAACCATCGATGAGTATTAACTTTGTCAACATTGGGTTTATTGGCACGTTCTGGATATTGGCCATGCAGAGGTTTGTCTTGCCAGCGCTGTTTCATCTGTTCAAGAGCTTTATCTTTGGCTTTCATTTTCATATTTTTTGCCGCAATAGTTGGTTCTTGGCTTCTGTTTTGCTTTTCTACAGAATCTACTAACTGTAAATCTTGTTTGTATTTTCTGCCTTCTTTCATTATTGAATATTTTTTCTTTCTTTCTTCATGTTGCCATACTAATTTTATCATCCAATCCTTTGTTGTTTCTATGTATGTTAGTAAGCCAATAGTTGTTGTCTTGTATGACAATTCTAGCTGAATAAGACCTCTTCCACCTTCTTTACGGGGTATGTATAGACGGTTTACATCAGCCTTTGGATGATGCATCTTATGCTTAGAAAGACGCTTTCTTGTTTTAGAATCCATTCACCGGATGTCGTTTAGAGTCCAGTTTAAGATGTTGAAACTATATTGAACAACTGGGATTGCAAGGCTATTAATGGCCATAACTTTGTTCTGAGAATTCAATTCAGTTTTTAATATCATTCGTAGCCTTCTATAGTACTCTTTACGCACTATTTCTTTCATTTTTTCATGGTGAATTTTTTCACTCTCATTTACACCTAGGTATTTATAAGCTTCTTCTGGCATTAATTCTTTTCTTGTTACAGGAGGATCTAAGCTAATTGAGGATGTTTCTTGTATTGATCCACCTAAAACTGTAGCTTTAGCACATTTATTCAAATTGAATTTCATTCCAATGTCTTCGCTGAAGCATTTTACAGTTTGCAGAAGACCTTCCAGCTCGTTATCATTCTTAGCATACAACTTTAAGTCATCCATGTAAAACAGATGTCTTATTTTCTTTTGGGCTTTTTTATAACAACATTCTGTCTTGTTAAGTTGACTGGTTAGTGCTATTAATGATATGCAGACTAGTAAGTGACACAAAGTGCCACCTTGAAATATACCTTTTTTATGTTTATTTCACCTGAATGTCATTATTATTATTATTATTATTGGTGTTGTCTTCGTTGTTGTTGTTGTTGTTGTTGTTGTTGTTTTTGTTGTTGTTGTTCTTCTGCTTCTTCTTCTTCTTCTTCTTCTTCTTCTTCTTCTTCTTCTTCTTCTTCATTAGGTTTTCATATTATCTTTTGTGTTATATGTAACTACTTCATCTAAGGGAATTCACTCTAAATGAAAGTTTCAAGTTCTTTTTAAGTTGTCTCCCTTGGATATTTTCAGTACTGATTGTATAAAAGAGATTTGCTTGGGTCCCAAATTAGAGCCTGTGGTAATGTTTATAAACTATAACGAACCCGGATATAAGAGACCCTTTATCCGGTCCCGACAACTCTCTTATATCAGGGTTACACTGTATTTGAACGTGCTGCCACCAGAGCAATAAGATTTCACAGATAAATCCTACGAAATTAATACAATTAGCGTTAATAGCACGTGTTTACATTTTCTGCTTTACTCACCATAAATGGCGGACAATTAGCTAAACGTCTAAGACAATAGGAAGATTTTATTCCAATCAAATATAGCAATTGTTGTAAAATTCTTAAAATGCATCTAAAGGATTATACACACATACATGTATATGATTAAAAACAAAATCTCAACTTTTCTTAGCAGACCTTTTGTGTTTTGACATTTGGTGAACTTTATTTGCAGTCCGTGTTTATTAACACAATAATACAAATAAAAATGTCGCTAGTTCATCAGAATTTTTAAATTTAAGAATGCACATAAATATATATCAAACTAACTGAACCTCAAAGTACATTATGGACG